>OZ025276.1:13601312-14021312 GCA_964019165.1 Mastigias papua
AATAGTCAAATTGTAGTACTATAAGTTCCTTAATAGTTCCTTAATTTTCACTCCACATTTACTGCCATACATATAGTACAGACACATGTAAACGTTGAAGTTCTGAATTTTGCCTTTAATTTTGACTATATCCTAAGACCCATGAAACATTAGACACTGACACAAGCCTAGCAAACAATCTATATTGGTTGCAAATAAATAGCCCTGGCTTCCTAATTCTTTATTGTTTGGTGTTATAAAAAATTTTCAAATTGAAAATTTTTTATATCACCAGACAATAAGCAATATAAGTTTTTTTTAAATATTTCGGCATTCCACATGTATGTTCCTTTTAAAAAGCGTGTAGTGGTTGCCAAGATTTACCATTTCTCTGGGCAAAATTGCTTTACCTTTTTTGTATTCCAAAAGCCCGAGTAGACAAATTACAGTAGGTACTACAGGGAGGCAGATTACTCATGAATTTGTTGCATTTAAAGATTAGCACTATTTGCCGACATATTGAACACATAATACTCCAACATCTGAACAGATGCTCTTCAATCATAAGAGCCACAATCTATTTTGTCAGCATATTGTATGCCCCACCTTCTCCAACAAAATCTCTTGGAACGTCCCTGTCTGAAACCGAAGTCGTTTAATCATAGCTGTGGAAAACGGTTTGTTTGTTTACAATCGAGTGTTGTACATTAAACTTCGCTGCAACAGTTTTGGGTTATTATTAGCTACTAAACTTGACAACATGATTTAGAATCAATGGCTTAGAAGTATATGATTACTCCATTTTTCTCGACACACGAACGTAGTGGAGCTTTTTTATGTGGAGCCCAGCTCAAGGGCTAGTTCTTAACGTCACTCAATGCAGGTGTGACAACCAAACTGAGGCAAACCGAAAGGAGAGCAGGTAGAACAGATTGCCCCGGGCTCAGAGTCTGAGAAGTAACTCCAAAAGCAATCAGTGGCTGTTTGGTGACCTTTATCATTCATAAGTACGTCATCAGGGGGCCAGTTGTTTGAATTTGCTCTGGGTCCTATACAAGCTCTTGGTGGGCTTGCCCATACCCAGTACTTCAGCACACCTCTGTCGGCTAGTTTTTCGCTTTCGTCTTTTCCCAGTACTTCATCTCTTCATTTGGTTTGTAGCTATAGCTTATAACCAGGAATGGCTAACAGAATAGATGCCACGTGGTTATAGCTAGGGCAATTTTTTAATGACAATGGACCCTCCATCGTTGGATCCCTGACACGGGTGACAATTTTTTTAAATTGTACTCTCTAGAATGGCTATGAGAGTATCTTCCAGACTAAGATTTGACTGAATTGTATACCGCTCAGGGAAATCTGCAATGACAATCCAACTAGAGAAGAACTAGAACTTTATTTGAAAATGTGTAAGGGGGGGACTAAAGATTATGATTATGGCTATATCTGGGGTCCACACTCATCTGCAGAATCGGGCCTGGAGATATTCGGATGGTTTTCCAACAGGGTTTCTTTGTAGACCATAATGGAACCTTACGATTGGTTTGAGTGCATTAAGGTTTTTATTTGGAAAATTGAAGGGTGCCACCACTTATGATAGAAGGGTTAGGGAACCTCGAAAGTCCGCATAGAGAACATAATTGGGAGTATGTGGCGTGTCGAAGCAGTGTGTATGGGTGTGACTCCGCTACATTTGCAGAACCCATCGGTAATGTTTCGGCTCATCAGTAAAAGTCGCGACAACGATCGTGGCTCATCGGTAATTATGGGACCTTGTTCAAACCTGTCGGTAAATGTCTTGGCTACACCACCCAAGTCCTTCGGCACGCATTTGCCTGCTATAGATAGTTTTTGACTGCCAGCTATGCATAGAAGACGTAGTGATTCTGGCTCGAAACAGGAGGAAGAATAGAAATTGTGTGCGAAATTTTTTTTTATAGCGTTTAACCTGATTTATTTGAGGTCCATTTCTTATGTGTTTGTAATACACAGAGAAGTAGCATGCCTGATAAAAGCACTCATGAAGGCACTCCTACCCTCAGCTTTGATTCGCTCCGTGTATGTTCCCAGAGAGAACAGCTCTTACCCTTGGGGATGTCTCAACAGCTGCGAGAACTACGTTCAGTTTTCATTGTCCAAGTGTTGAACATGAAACCCAAATACATAACGCCCAAATACGAACCCTTGTAAGATAAGCTTTAGGTGTTATATATTTTATTTTTTCTATAGATGTTAGATTTTGTATTTTCATTTTGCACATATGCCACAGAACTATCGTTTATGAGTATTGATAAATGAAGTTATATGAAATATTATCTTCTTGGCCCTGATATTGTGTCTTGCACAGTCTCTGGCCAGGAAGAGAATAACCCCCTTAGGACCAGTGCTCACGTGTTATTTGTTTGTGAACGGGTCGTTCATTGGTATACTCTCAAATTTTTTGGCATAATAGGGTTGACGTAATGTGATCATGAGTACCGTAGTTTCTCATGAACTGCCCAGAAATGTTGACGGGTTTGGCTGTGTTGTTTTTATCATCATATATTCCAACTTCTCATATCCGTGTTGGACACCAGGCAGGATAGTGGCGAGCAATGTCTTAAGCTCAGGATGGTATTTCACTTCTATTGTATTAAAGAAAAGAGCCTAAACTGGCTTTTGAAACTAGCTACAGGGGAGAGCACAGAGCCTACAGAGAGGACAGTCACATGGACACCCCCCCTCGTTAAAATGTTGAATATACCCTGCATTCTTTGTACCTCCTTCCTCCAGTATGCAGATCTGCCATCTCGAGTATCAAACAGCAAGTTTATCAAGTCAAGTATATCTTCTCTTATGCTACAATTTGACCTCTGGCTTGTTCCCTTCTTCAAATTACTTGCCTACCTTGGTGTGGGATTTAGCAGAAAATAACAGGTAAAGTGAGTGACTTATGTAGCACAAGGTTATAGCAGGTTTCTAAAACCAATAACAGAGTGGAGTATCTTAGAGGTTTAGCGAGACTTTAAAATATTCGAAGTTTTTGATATTCGAGAAAGTATTTTATGACATACACGTTCTTTTAATATGATAGTTTTTTCCAGTACTGAAACCTTCTTAGCTCACTCATGATTTCAGTATCGAAACCCTCTCAGTACTTTCTTACCAAGAATATCAGAGTTTATATAACACTGCAGTGCTACAAAGACAAACAAGTACTATGCAAACAGAACATTGAAATATATAAATTGTGAAAACATCTGGAATTTGGCTTAGAATCCATTATTATTTCTTATTGTCTTTGTGTTTTGCTGCTGCCGAGTTTAAGAGAGCCTACACGTAGAAGGCAATAAAGTTAAGGCACTTGTGTTACTTAGGCCTATGTCCCTAACGAACTTTTCAATTAATAACATTTGTAGCAATTATGAAGTAAATTACTTTGCAATGTTTCATGGAAGGTTTCGCATTGAAACTCCCAATACCTGTTATATCGTTCTTTAACACTTAAAGCCTCGTTTCCATATGATCGTTTGGATCGCTGTGGACGATCCTAGCGATTGCAACGATTAGAACATTGTTCTATTCCAGCGATCTTGATCTTTTGCCATCGCCAGTATCGTTCGTACGTGTTTCCATAAGGAATCGTTGGAGTCGTTCATAGCGATCTGAATGATCCTTAAGATTATATGGAAATCAGGCTTAACACTTATCATCTCTTCGTATGTAATAGGAAAGTGTTGTTGAAATTGAATATATATTAAGGAACTCCTGGCACTACAATGTTGTAAAAAGAAGTCCAAAATTAAAGAACTTAAAAGCCATGTTGCATGTTCCATATAAAAAACATAATTAACAGTTATACTGATTCAGTGAAAAAGCCTCAGCCTCTACCGTTTTGTAAGCCATTTATCGATTGTTTGTTGTTGTTTGTTGCCATTGTTCTTATATACGATTTATTAAATACACTTGTCTCTTTTGGCGTATGCTCGCAATTATGGAACTTAAGCTCGTGCTACTTTAGGTATTTCTCCACCAATAACGTGTATCTTTGTGTGCGTTTTTGGCAGGAGGTTTTTGCCGCGTGTTTCTCTTTGACCAGGCTCGGATCGATGGGTTTTGATCTGAAGCCAGGAGCAGCTCCTGTAACTTCATCACAAACAAGTTGTTCAAAGGTGATTCGCCTGTTTTCGTGACCTTAGGACAGCACCATTCTTCTTTGTTGCGTCCAGCTTCGTCATTGTAAAAACTTCCCGCAAGCTTCACTTTCCCTGTGCAATGAAATATACTCCCAATATAAGAAGACTTACTATCATCATTACTGTAGCCCAGACGCAGATTCCATCAGATTTTGTGTAATGGTTTCGATCTCCCACCAATAGATCCCTCTCATTCGCTTGAGAATGATCTCGAGTCTGGTTCTCGGAGTTATCTTCGATATTTAACCCTTCTTTTTGCTCTTTCTGCCCCTTTTGATCCCGGCAAACGTGATATAAATAAGCGACTCCTGCCTCTGCTGAAATAAGATCACTTGTTGATCCATTGTTTTTGGAGCTGGATTTCATTTGTGGAGCGTCGACCTGCAGCAAGAGCGGAGCACGAGAAGAAGTAATTTCGACTGATTCCATGCTGTCCACGACAATTCCTTTTATCTCTGACTTTGATGGTTGCTCCAAAGTGTAATAACCAAGGATGCTAGAGACATTTCCAAGAAAAGCTGGAGCTTTAATTTGTTTGGCCATAAGTTTTGGTATGTAAGGATAGTCACTAACTTTCATATTACTAGCAACCATTGTTCAATACTGATGACTTGCCTCCAAAGCTTTTTTGAGTGACTCCGAATTTTGTTCAGGACAACGAACGTCATTACAAAGCAGCCTTCGGTACTTCATGGCATTTTATGGTCCGAAAAACCCACGTGGTATTCACATGCCGATACTCTACTTGCGGAGTCAGCTCCTAGACGTATCACTGGTGTGTCTAGGGAAGCCGGGACTTACGTGCACTTTGGCCCTTTACGACAGCTAGTAGTGTGGCCCCGTTTCACATGAACGTGCTTGACACTTGTCCTCATAAGGAAATATTATATATTTAAAGTTTGACCCGTGTGTCAGTAGAGCATTAAGTGGTTGTACTTAGCTTAAATGCCGACCTCCAGTTAGTAATTTTCTGACACGTGGTGCGCACAAGCACATTCGAAATTGCTGAGTATGAATATAATGCTCAGCCAAATGTAATACTTGTTGTATATTTTTTGTTTGACTTTTAATGATGATAGAAAAAAAATTGCTGAGTGAAGATCGCCGGTAAATAATAAGATGGCAGTAACTTATCTTTATTTGAATTTTCTTTCAATGTCAAAACAACGATTGGCATTGGAATTTTTGATTTTCAAAATAGTCCCCGCCAGATTTCTGTTGCTTTCCTCGCTGGTTATTTCTTTCTTCGTTGGAAATATCACTATATAATATTTATATTATTTTGTTATCCCTAAAGAAAATGTACAATTTGGGAATACCCCCGCCTTATTCTCAATGTTCAGCAGGCCCGTTGCTGGGGGGTGTCTTGGATTTTTTGGTACACAAAGTAGATTTTCAATTCATGTTAATCATTTTAATCATCTTAATCACTTCTCGGTCATTTCAATCACTTCTCGATTTACATCTTTGGTATTATGACTGCAGCTTTTTTGTGGCAAGTTTGTAAACTGTTATTTTTTAATCATACAGGTTTTATTCAAAGTTTCACAAGAAAAGAATGGAGGAATTTAATGACACTGGTTTAAGCAACTTCGTCAGTCTTTTTCTCGTTTTGGCCAGCTGTGTTCAAACGGAAAACATGGTAGGTTTTTGCTCAACTATGTTTTCTGCCCGTAGTCATATGAGGTGCCACTTGAAAGCAGCCAGCATCATAGCATCACACTTTTAACCTCTTTTGTAGTTTTTTACTTTATTTTGAGTAGGCTGTTATATCTAGCGTTTTCAGCTAATTTAGGCCTACTGTGCATGCCGCATCCAGGCATGGGACTCCTAGTTTAACTTCCCTTCCGAAGGACAGCGGAGTGTAAAATGAGATTGGTTGATCATATGAGAATTGTAGAAGTGATATGGAGCAGATTCGTGCACTAAGGAGTTGTCTTTAGTGTGCCTAATCTACATTCTGTACAAAGAAGTCGTGCATATAGATTGGTTGCAATTACCAGTTTTGTTGCTATGGCATTGACAACGGCTCATAGGATTGCAAAGGTGATCCTAACAAGATGAGAGACTCATAGTTTTAACTGGAAAATACACGGTTTTTTATAAAGATATTTTAGGCCCAGTATTGAAACTGTGTTAGTTCTTTCATTCAAAACTTTCTGAAGACGTTCTTTGCAGAAATGGCTGGAATACATCACAGGAAATCAATACTGATTACCGTAAATTCTCTATTAAGCCCCCGGGGGGCTTATTGATTTCAAGCACTCTAGAGGGGGGGGCTTATTGGAGAGGGAGGGCTTATAAGAGAGGGGGCTAAATAAATTTTTTGAAAATTTTTAATAGTATACTGCATATTTGCTGTTTGAAAATAGAGAACAACATTCAAATTGATTAGTTTATACATCATAAGTTCCGAGCAGAACAAACAAAATTGAAAGATAATGTGGTAACCGTTGATATAGAACGTTTTTGTCTGCAGAAAGTCAATGAATGACTTTGATTCTTTAAAGGTTGGGAACTATTGTTAACTGAGCGTGATCACGCTTAGTGTGCTTACTCCTATGAAGCTTAGTGCACTTGGTACTATTCAATATTTTATAACGGGGGGCTTAATAGAGAGGGGGCTTAATAAATTTTCTAGTCCAGAAAGGGGGGCTTATTGGAGGGGGGGCTTAATTGAGAGGGGGGCTAAAAAGAGAATTTACGGTATGTCAAACAAACAATGGGTTTTCATGAATATTGGAATTCAGGTATATATCAACTTTTCGACTTTCTTACATCTCAAAAGTCCAATATTAATCCCTTGGTCCAGTATTTCTGAGCAATCGAGCACTACTAGTGTAAGCCACGAATGCCCAATGAATGCCTAGACTGTATTCCCACCAATCACAGTGTGCTCTATTTCATGAATAGATTACTCAATGAGTAGGGGCCAGACTGAATAGGGTGCAGCCTTATTTGGTTGGAGCCCGAATTAGGCCCAGCCTCAACTGCACCCACCCAGTCATATCCAGTCCCACCTTCTTATGCTGTAAAGAATACCCGATGAGAGCATCACTCCTGAATCCGCTTTTTTAAGGTTGGCTACATGATAATATGTTCGTTGCTAGTTGTCTTCGAGATGTGACGTCATACTTAATATCGAGGCATTTCGTGCTCTTTTTAACATTTGTTTAGCAAAGTAAAGAGCATGACCATTTATCAAAGGTAGAGAGCAAGATTACAGCGTGACATAGGATAAGGCAAAGAGTTTCGCATATCAAACCGGATCGGCCTTGAACTATTGGCAAAAGATTTTTCAAGGTTGGTTTGTGAATTGCTGCACGACATGGAATTAGGTATGGTCTAGAGTGGATTATGGACTGTCGTTCGAGATGAATAATGAACTTGGCTATCAAACGTTCCTAAATAAGAAACGGAAATGTTTTTCGTTATGATCGATACAGAATTGGCTTGCTGTAGTTGTATGTCTAAATATGTTTGATGCTGTATTTATTGTCAGACATGTCACAACTTGCAAACAAGACATAGATATTAATCAGGCATGTCCTGCACCTGATAGCGGTTGAAATATCTGTACCTTTAGTTTGTCTTTGTTTGTTTTAGCCGCTTGTTTTACAACCATTTCAATCTTGCCATAGGTAGAGAAATTTCCATCTTTTCTCAACTTGATACAACTGGAGAAAATTTCCCAATCAATGTCAATGGTCATGATTAAAGGTAAATAGAAGAGATTGCTTTCAAAGGATACTAATGTGATGATAATTATATTACCACTACGTGGCGTTGGTAGTAGAAAGCGGAATCCTATTTCAGAGAAACTTTCTACCAACCGAGGAATAGATGGGAAAGCATAGCAGCATGAGGAAATATGCAAATCATTCATAACCTATACTATCTATTTATATATTGCCAGAAACTGACGAATACGCAACATTGTAACATGGTTGTGTGGTATTAATCACAAAAACCACTTGGATAGCTATGTTTTGAATGCCAGAGGAAAATAAGATGAAGTATATGACAATACAGGATACGAGTATGCAATAGATGATATATGAGGGAGAAATGAAAAGGGTAGAGGGTACTTCTGTTGTGCTTGGCACATTGTAAAGCAAAGGAGACCAACGCTCAAATGAAGGAGCTCAATATAATGCATTAAGTTTTAATGCGATGTACTTTGGGGTGCTGTGCAATAAGAGAGTATAATGTTATAATTTGCAACAGATTGATCTTACATCATGTTGCAGAATATAATGTGCGGCTTAAATGTATTGCAGAATATTACTGTATCTTTTATGACTTTATTAGTAGACATATCTACTTTCAAATGTAGATTACTTTTTTCAACTTTAACGTGCTAGATATTACTTTTTCTGTTTTACACCCTGACATACTTGAAATTGGGTTTTGATACGACCACTGATCTCTAAAAAAGATCAGAGAACTGCTCAGACAGTTTTTTTAGAGGTCAGTGGATACGACCCACTGAAAAACAGTCACACATGACTGATGGAACTAGCATGATGTAGCCTTAGGCCCCGAATAAACGCTCCCACCCCCCCGATTTTTATTTGGGAGAAATTTCCGACCCCCGAGCTCTTAGTTGAACCTCTGACTTCTTAAATTTTCACGTTTTCTTAGATAAGCCTGCAAAAAATTGAGGTATCGAGTTTGAATTTCCTTAATAGTAATGCGTAAGCAGTACTTAAGTTTTCCAAGTGTTGTAGTAATGACCAGACAATGACTGAGCATCGGGGTCTTATATGAAAACAGATTGGTACCACTATAGGCCTATGTCCAGCCCCCCTCAGTTCATTTTGAGAATTTTCCGACCCCCCCCCCACTCATTATGACCCTCCACTTATTTGGGACCTAAGAGTATGAAGAATTATAATGAAGATGAACCTTTATTACCCCCCTCCCCATATGAGACGCAGTTTTGAGATAAACACTCTCTCTGGAAAACCCCATAGCTTTTCTAGAAGATATTTCAGAGCTATGAATTCGTGTTGCTTATTCTGGTGAGCATGGGAACAATATCGTTGACTATAACTTCATATAGAAGTTATTGATTGAAATATGATATATAGCAAGTTCATTAGACGTAAGAAGCTGCTAATGTTATCAGTTATTTTTCTCAGTTGTATCCCTTTTCGATTTTCATTTCTTTCTCGAATTGGTGAGTTCTTTCAATGAGTTGCAAAAGTACAAGCCTATATGCAAATAGCACATTTGAATGAGCATGCAACGACAACTTGTCTCTGTAGAACTCCTCATTTTCATCCTCATCACGAAAACCACTAGACTACGTAAAACCCTACTAATTGAAGATCAGTTGAAAGTCATGCTAATGCTGCGAGTTTTTAATATTGTGCCAATCGATTGAGTTTCTACAAAGATCCCAAGTCACATGCATAATTCTTAGTATTCAATATCGATTTCATATTTATTTTTGCCCGTCCTTATGTTCATGCGTGACTTTCAGAACCCTTGTCTCTTGTTGATTTGAAGTTCGTCAGAAACTATACAATAGAGCTACAATATACTTGTAATAGTGAATAAAAGTTGTTGAGAATTTGATGCCTAACCGTCTGATGTCAAGACTCGACAATGCACTTGACTACTTTTTTGACTGTTTTTAGTTATTTGTTAAATATTGCTTTCTGGATTGATCTAATTCATATTCCTATCTATATTCATATTCAAAACTTTTTGCAGTTGGTTTTCTTTTTATTTCTAGTGAAAATAGCTAATAAACACCAACTATTTACAGTACGTAACTTTTACTATATCAGGCTAAAGTAAAGTAAGGGACAAATAAAAGTAAAACTGACTATGTGTAAATTTGGGATGTACAGTTATTGCCACCCTAGTATCGTATTTCTTTTTTAAAGTAAATGATGGGAGCTCCTAATTTTGTCTCGTCAGTGTATTCCACAAAAGATTCCCTCTAAATGATAGGGAGCTGATTCTGTGACGCTGAGAATTCACGGAGGGGATCTTATATAATTCATTACTACATTTCAATTTTAGGGCTCTATGCAATGCTGCATGTTCAGTGGAGATTGAACCTTTGTGCGCCTGCTCTGACGGAAAAGCTAAGATGGCACTTTGATTACATTTGCCGGTATGCAAGGGAATACAATCATTACTTCCACTGCTCATTATGATTTCATATGATGTGACCAAATTTCGTGCTAGGTTTATCTGTAATTTCATTTTGTAATTTTTATAAAGGCTTTGGATAGGGAGATTGATGGCAAATAAGAAGCATGGTTTTCATTCATGAGGTTTTATCGATTAGATCCATAGGAAGACTCTAATTTGAAATGGAAATACGGGTTTTGGTGGTAAGAATGACGCCGCAATCACCGTATAGTCGAACAATTCTGTTGTGAATTAAAGCAGAATCTATTGGGTAATTAAAGGCCTAGAGAGTAGGGACAATGCTTGAAGTAATCAGCTGATTTCGTGAAGTTGATGTTGTGAGATTGTTATATTAAAGTGTTTTTTATAGGCAAATTTTTATTCGGTTTCTTCTACAGAAGTTTCACACAACGCCAACATGACCAGATGACAAAGCGGAACAGCTGGCAGCTCATTTGCCTCCATTTCGACTGTCTTGAGGATCTATTTGACAACAGTGATGCCGCTGGGAAGGAGGTTCCATTCTTGAGTGTAGGTGAGTAGTGAATAAATTAGAGGTCTTTTTTAATTTATTTGCCATGCAATGCCTTACGAATGGAACAGCATGAGCAGTCTATTGCAGGCTTGTTCTGTTTTCAATAAAGCCGGATCTAAACAAACAGATTCAAAATGTACTGGGACGCCGGAGGAGCGATAGCAGAGCAAGGAGGGCCAGTAGGAAGGCTGGAGTACTTGAGATCACAGATGACCGACAGGAAGCGATTTAATGCCGAGTGTTGTTACTTAATAATATTATCATCATAAGTTGATGTTAATGCCATAACAACTTTTTATTCAAAGAGAAAGAGGGCTCTCTGAGCCCTTTGCCCCCCTCAGGAAAAGATAGGGGTGCACTGCCCCCCCCACGCTCCATTCTTCAGCATCCCTGAAAATGTTTTATGATCAAAAGGTTATCAAGTTTGCAAGGTGACAGTTCTCTTATTATGACGGTTCCCCCCTAGTGCTTGTTGGAGCATGTCTTATTTTGTCTGTCAGTTTCTGCATAGTGCGCCTTACGTACAGAGCTTCGCCTTGGCATGAAACTTTTTAATTTACAAATTCTTGAGTAGCAGGATCGTAATCTTTTTGAAATGATGGTAGCATAACCGTAGTATTGTAAATAGCACGAGATAATACCACTGAGCAGAATTTCATGCCTTTTTTATTTGGTTTTCCAATTTAGATGAAGCATTTCCAATCTAGGGCAGTGGAAAGTACTTGATATTTGCAATAGCAAAATGGATATGCCTACCCTAAGACTTTCTTCCTCGTTTTGTACGATAATATGCAATAGCTTATAATCAAATCTCTTTTGGACAGGCGATACATTGTCGAATGTTTTCAGCAAATGCAATGATTCAGAGGCCAGACGAATTTCATCTTTTGTCTATAGATTACTTTCAAGTATAAAGTACGTCACCTTCTTTTTCGTTCATTATTTGTCAACATCTGTTATTCTCCAAGTATCAATTCTACTTAATTTGCGTACTCTCGTATAGCACAATTGTGTAAAAATTGTACTGCATTGCTGTAGACTGAAAATAAAAATATTGGCTGTGTTCTTGACAGGATAACAGCACTGCATTGTATATACGAAAAAGGAATATTTGCAAAATGAACGTACTTATAAAAATCTGCCTATATAGTTTTTATACTACTCCGTGTATTAGGTTGTGCATTTAGTAGCAGGACCCTTCCTCTGCAGCAGTTACACTAAATGATTAGCTACCATATTTAATACATTGGAATTGGCCTTATCGGCCGGGTGGGGGTCTATGAATTAGCTCTCCTATATGATCCCTTCCCAACCATTTAGGACAAATTTTGTTAAGTTGTTCTTTTTTCATTTTTTTTTTATCTCGCTCGATTAGTCAACTGTAAATTCCATTGTTCATATTCTATCTTGTAATTCCTTGTTGGTTTAAAAATAAAGAAAAAAGCTTTTTTGATGTAGCTACTATGTATCTGGTTACTTTAAACAAATAGAAAATCTTATTGCCATTAGTAAATTTCTGTAGACTTGCGCTGCACTGAAATGCATTTAATCCTCTTTTCCCAAGAATGCAGAATACGACAATGAATGCCTCTGATTCCTTTGTTTGGTCCGGTCTTTACACCTGGATGCAGAAGTCATTTCTCGACAAACAGCTGATTAATCGTATCCCAGAATCCATCGCAGATCCTGCAGCTGGTTTCACTTTATTATCCATCTACAGGTTTGTTTTGATGTATCATCTGATGCACTTTTTCACATCAGGTGATCTAGCGCTGTTTGGCTTTTTACGAATGACAGATAATGACTCTAAGTGCTCTCTTCATATTCACGTAAAGAACAGTCAATGAGAGCAATTTGAACGTGCTGATTTTCTGATGATGTTAGATTCATATTTTGAAGATATGATCAAAAGTCAGGCTGGTTAAATTCATCTTGAACCTCATTGTGTAATCAGGGGGGGTGCCATTGTGGCTGGGTTCTACACTGTCATGTTATGTCTGATTACGAGGAGTATTTTTTGTCGTCCAATTGTCCTATCAAAAGGAGAACTTTGTGGAAGATAAAAGTGGCTTAGAAATCATGCATATATAGTTGTAGACAGTTACAACAAGTTGAGGTTGACAATAATGTTCCTTGAAGACTTCAGACAGTCTTGTGTCACTGATTTGTTAGAATGCGACTTTTTATTTTGGAACTCCCAATGTAAGCCTGTATTGAAGAAACATGAAAGCTATAGCTCAGTTGTTCTTTTTGTCTCAATGAACCTTTTCTATAACTACATCACCCGTAACGTTGGCTCACATTGCATCTTGGAACTACATGGAGCTAGACTCTATATTGTTTTACAATAGACAAGTTTAGCGAACTGTCATGCACCATTGGCCTAAACTCGCATACTATCTCCATATATTCATAGTGTGTCATGCCTGGTTTCTTGTCTCAAACATTACTATATTATTTTCAATTTTATTTTATCATACTCATTGTAGTGCTTTTTCAATTATTTCAAAGAATTAAGTTACATCTTTCCACTAACATTATGATATAAACTTTCTTTATGCCATTCAGTTGGCATTCTGATCGCTCTTGATATATCCCTGTACAGAGCTGAAGAGTCAAACTTGGTGCCAACCGTCCATGAGATGGTCACGAGACACACGGCGTCAGAGCTGCCATCTAGGTATACAAGTGAATGTAATATATATATATATATATATATATATATATATATATATATATATATATATATATATATATATATATATATATATATATATATATATATATATATATATATATATATATATATATATATATATATATATATATATATATATATATATATATATATATATATATATATATATATATATATATATATATATATATATATATATATATATATATATATATATATATATATATATATATATATATATATATATATATATATATATATATATATATATATATATATATATATATATATATATATATATATATATATATATATATATATATGTACCTGCTTAGTGCGTTATGGGATGAGTGAATTATGGAGACAAAGACTAATTGAGTGATTGAATGAACGGGTGTGTGTGTGGGTGTGGGTGTGGGTGTGATTGAGTGAGTCAGTGAGTTAGTGAGTCAGTGAGTGAGTGAATGATTGAGTGAGTGATTGAGTGAGTAATTGAGTGAGTGAGTGAGCATGCGAGTATGTGCATGTATGAGTGGCTGAAGGAGCGAATGAGTGAGTGAGTGAGTGAGTGAGTGAGTGAGTGAGTGAGTGAATGAGTGAGTGAATAAGTGAGTTAATGAATTGGTGACTGGGAAGTGTATTGGGCGACCCATCCTTCCATTTGCCTATTTGTTCATTACATCAGCTGTGATCTTACGCCTAATCTTAGTGATATCTACTAATTTATCCCTAACCTTGCCTTTTATCATAATAGGTGTGAATGGAAACGTCTGCCTGGTCCCGAAGGGCGTATTTAATTCATTAATGTTCTGTTCTAGGTTTGTGGCCAAATACTTGAGCCATTTGCTGAGTTCATCTGCTGCGGTTGATAGGATTGTTGCCGATGATCTTCAGTGGCTTGTCATTCAAACTTGGCTTCGATGTCTGATTTCACTTACTGAGAAAAACCAAATTGTATCAGAAATATCGCGGTAAGACATTTTCTTATAATTTCTCTGCTGCTATGAAGTTTCTTTAGAAAATATTATGCAGCTGGAGAACATTTGACTGACAAGTTTACTTAAGATCACATCATGTAGCCATTGAAATAGAATTTTGATTTGGGGTTCATTAAAGGCCTTGATATTATTGGTGATATTATTGGGTTGGATGTCTAGTTGCAATTTTAGGAAGCAAATGCTTACATTTGTACCTTGCGTTTTCGATAGCTTGATAATCAAATTTTCTGAATTATTATGTTATAATTGCATAGTCTTTGTAGCAAATTCTTATTTTGAAGAGGCACTTTAACCAGTCAAAGGTTATGGTATGTTCTTATGTAAGTTAAAAAGTTAGCTCTGTCCTCACCCTTGGGCATAGACTGTTATCATATGTTAGCGTAACTGACACCAGATGAGCAAATAGTAAAATGCAACAATATAAATCTGTGTCCCTGTTAACATAGGTTTTGCTGAATGTGTTAAATATTACTTATATTTTTATGAAGTTATATTGTTCTATTGTTGTAGTGTTTGAGAAATATCAGATAGCTGCTTTTATTGTTTAATCAGAATAAAAGTCCTGAATAACCACCAAGGAACTTCGTTGAAGCTCACATTATTTTCCTTGAAGTGAAGCATATTCTCGGATAATTTGTAAAGCTATATCTTTCTTAGGAAGTGTTTTCTATGACATTGTCTCTGATCTCTTTAGGCACGTGTTACTGCTTCCAGAAGTTAAGCAGCTTGTAGATGGAGAGGTATGCTGATTATATATTTTGTATGTAAGTATTCTAGAGAGGCATTTGTGGCAGGCGAACACATAAGGTGTTCAGAGAGTTTTTAATTGTTTGATAGGTAGGAATCAATAATAGTGTACAATAGAAGTGGTGTAAACCAAGGCGTGTTTGATTTGATGTTTGAACAGGCATTACGATGACGGTGAATCGAAAGTTGTTGACTCCCGTAAATTCAAAACTATAGCGAGATCCTTACGTCATTAAAATCTAGACTTCAGTAAGTTCCACGCTCCAGTAATTTTCAAATTTCTTCAACGCCTAGATTCTAGTAAAGGGTAGATATGGCAAGGCCTATACTCTAGTGTGGTCTAGACCGGGGGTCACCAAGCTTTTTTAGCAAGCCAGATAGCTGACAGAATGACAATCGCGGGCGGAATAATCGTTCAGCTCAATACTTGCAAACCAGAACGAAACCTCTGAGAAAAGGATATGGTACTAAAAAGAGAAGGACATAGATGTAATAACGTAAAATGTGAAGACAGAGACGATATTCATGCATCATTGTCATATCATAGAACGAACAATATAACTAGTGCTTTAGGTGCCATTGGCGGGCGGATAGAATGCCTTCGCGGGCGGATAGAATGCCTTCGCGGGCTGGATTTGACTCACGGGCGGTAGTTTGGTGACCCCTGGTCTAGACGTAGGTAAACCAGAAACACATACCCCATGGAACAAGCACTGGCACAAATCTCACGAAGAACGGATTCTACTCGCATATTCTTTTCAGAGCCTATTATCACAAACACAAAATCATCCTTATGGCATCAGCATGTCAGAAATTAGGACATTTAGAACTTATGGAAAGTGAATAATTTCAGTGTAAGCATTTGATTTGGAGCTACCTCTAATTTGTCTTATAGTTAGGCCCATTTCGGCTAAATTTTGATTCCTCATATTTTCTTTGACGTACACACTACCATCTTGGCAAACCTGTTTTTTTCAGTGGTCTGAGATCTGAACTGAGGTGTCCATGTGTGCAACCCAAATCATCTCAACTTTCTAAGTTACCCTGATTGCTATGTGCCCTCCCCTGCATGAGTCTGCATTTTGGTTTCAGGCAGAAGATGCCAACCATGAAACAGATAACACTGTGTTTGCTTGTATCATCGCTTTCGGAAAAAGACAATCAAGTATTGTAAGTTAGAACTGTTAGAATATTATATCATTCAAAATATTATATCAAAAATAGTGAGTTAGAAATTACGACAGGAAGTAACACACTCCATTTTGAACATTTCGAATCAACTTAAGAAGACACATAGGGACTTAATTTACATTATGAGGACTAGATCTACAGGGGACTGATGAGATTTAAATCTGGCATAAGGGGTATTGTAGTTTTATTGATTGGCTTGACAGTAAGACTTGTCTGTTTACCAGACACCTACTTACCACAACAACCTTCAATACGCAACACACCGTATTTTGCAGATCTTTCCAAGTTACTACGAGACATTTTATCATTTCATGTCATTTCAAATTCTAACTTTAAACAACGCAGGAGAACTTCTTACGGAGGAGCTGTCAAAGTAGGTAGACTATCAAGATGAGTGACTCTTTCATGACATATACACAATTGTAACAGCAGAAACAGTAAAACAGTCAACACCTGTTTTTGATTTGACAGTTTATCAGACAGCATTAGTTGACTTTTTGCAGGTATTTATTCCAGATCTAGTTTTTATTTACGTTATATCAAGCCGATAAATCGACTGATATATTTTTACATTTATTTGGACTTCGTCTTCTTCATGGTAAAGTCACCGACCTATTTTCTCCAAGTCCCAGCTGTCCGAGATGGCCGAATTACGCCAAAGAGCCAAATCTTTCTTTGGTTCAATACTGCGCAACACGGGGAATCTCTTATCTACTGGAGAGCCAATTGATTCCTTAAGGTGAGCATGTTAATTTGTATGCTTGCTTCACTTCTAGCTTTAACTGGTGCAAAATAAAGCTTAAATTTATACTATGATAGAAATTTGAAGCCTCTCGAAATTATATTTATCTAGAAATGATGATAGAGATGGCAATATAGATTGTTTGATTAAAACCAGCAATGATTACTGCTGCTCAAATGTTTAAACCAATTTGAAATGTTGTAAATAGGAGTTTTGTCTGAACGGAAATTCCAAGTAAATTTCATTTAGTTGACTTTGAAATTTTAAAGAAGTTTCTTTTTTCTAAATACTCTTACTATTCCCATTTGGAATTTTCAAGCCAATTTCCCCCACAATCGAGAATTGTTGTTTCACTTAGATTGCTTCCCTGTTTTAGGTATCTGTTTTGAAGAAATTTAACTTATTTATAGATAAAAGTGACTTCTTTTCTTTTTAGGCTTCTTTATTCTATCGTTGGAAAGCTGGTGAAGCACTGTTCAAAGCTTATATATTCTAAGGTAAGGTTGCACAGCTCGGAGATCAGAGAGAGGCACGATACTAATGGAGGACCGAAATCCTACACCACTGAGCTTGCTTCTTCATTTAAATCAATAGCATTATTCTTATTTGTTTTCTTACTTGATCGAAACTGTGGATTTATTGTAAGCATTTATTATTGATAAAGTTTTCATTTTTTTTGCTAAAATTTACTTTCACAATCCATAAGTGGTGATGCAGCCATAAGTTGAAGTCTGCCCCACCCCCTTCCGATACCATATTCATAGCTTCGAATTTGCAAGCTGCGGCTCAATCTGTCTATCTTTGAATTGATTAAATGTTTTTTAGACATCACCTGATTGTTTGTTGCCCAAAATTCTTGATCAAATGGTATTACCACACCAGAGCTCTAAATGGACAACACCACTTTCCTTGCATAATTGCCTCTGTGGCTACATTCACCAGGTAAAATTCTTCTAGAAAACATTTAGTACTTTATTCCTTATAGTAGCAGATATGTAGATACCTGAAGCAAGCTTCTCTTTGAGAACAATCCTTAGCTATTTTCTGTACTGACATGTTACTATCGGGTCTATTACGAAATGTGTTAATGTGTCCATCTATAACAGACCTTTTTTCGTCTGCTGATTTTTGCCTTCTACGTCTAACAATCCACAAGTTAGTGTTTTCAGTACTCCCAACCAAGGAGGATAATGCAGAGAAAATTCAGTTTAAAACAACGCTTGATTAATTTTTTGGGCCTTCGAAGTATCCACTCTCCGTCCTTAACGCAGTTTTTAACAGGCCCTATCATAAAATGCACGAATTCTAGTGGTAAGAGAAGTTTTCCTAACGCCAAAGGTTACTTACCAGAGAATGTCAAATTTTGTCTCTTTTTTACAAAACTTAATTGCTTTGTCAAAATTTTATCTCTTTTTACAGTTTTGATCTCGTCTTGAAAGCAGAACATTATTCTATAATATTTTTAATTAACTTCCTCAAGCTTACCTTCGGTTTGCCTTCTAGTTTTTGCAAGGATTATCTGCGTTAGATTTTAAGAAAGATGAATTTATCAGAAGGAAAATCAGAGAGATATTCAGCAGATATTTTCTATTTATTATTAAGGTAATGATTTAAACCATTCTCATCATCTCTTGCTTTGATACTGGATTTTTGAAACAGATAATTATTTCTCTTCTCTAGTGGCTGTTCTAATGCCTTGTTACAAAAACTTCTTATTTTCACTATCTCACAACCTTTCAGAACCATCCTTCTTTGTATTTAGTCTTTGTTCTCATCATAGATCCCTCTATTCGTTTGTTTTGATACAATTTTTTTATTTCTTTTACCATGTTGTATCTATGATATAATTTTTTATCATGTATTCTTTTGTCATTGCTGCATACACATCATGTCGCTATTGTTTTTTGCAAGAATTTGCAAATAGTTCTTTGTTCTCCCCTTCTCAATTTGCAACCATCTATCGTCGGCTATCTCTATATCTGTGTTGTTGTGTTTCCTACTCTGTCTTTGAAAACTTGTGCTGGTGACAATTTATCCCACATTTTCAAATTGTATGAATTTTGATGCCAGTACCATTTATAATATCTTTGTTTTTCCTTTTAAGCGTTGCCATGCATCACCAACATCTAAAAACCCATTTCTTGTGAGTATCCTTTTATGTATACCATCATCAAAACGAGAGTGGGGGAGGTAAATGAAAAGAGGGAGAGGGATATGGAGAGGAAGAGGGAATGGAGGAAGTGACAGTGGGAGAGCTCATACCAAGAGCTCAGTATTGTTTTTTTTAGTATGTAATGTCAGGGAACGGCCAATAGAGCCTATAACAAAGCCATGACAAAGGAAGAAAGAGAAAGGAAAGTTAATTAGATAGGGAGATGAGATCCAGTTTGTTGATGTTAGATTTGAAGGAAGATAAGTTGTAGGATTCATTATAACAAGTATTCTTTTATTATAACAAGTATTCATTTTGACCTTGCATTTAAATCAAATACTGAAAAAGGTATTGTTGGTTATCTTCAGTATGTCTTATGTTGAGGACTTAAACATAATTGCAAACATACTAGTTAATTCTGATGAAGCGAATGTGAAACGGCAACCAAGAAGGTATCAATCGATATATCTTTATATCTTTACATATATACCAATATATATATATTTATATATATATATATATATATATATATATATATATATATATATATATATATATATATATATATATATATATATATATATATGTATGTATGTATGTATGTATGTATGTATGTATGTATGTATGTATGTATGTATGTATGTATGTATGTATGTATGTATGTATGTATGTATGTATGTATGTATGTATGTATGTATGTATGTATGTATGTATGTATGTATGTATGTATGTATGTATGTATGCATTTATGTATGTATTACAGACAGGCCGACAAATAAGTCTACAGAATATTTATTGAAATTTTCTAGGTAGCACTTCAGGCCACATTTGGACAAGAGGTTCCAAGTCATGCAAGGTATATGGAAGTTTCTTCGCCCAGTACAGAAACCTTCCTAGTTTGTTCATGGTTTTAGCACTAAAACTGTCTTAAGACCTTCTTAGCAAGAATATTTGAGTTTGTGTAGCATAGTTCTGAAATACGTAGACTATCACAGGATATCTACGCAAGCTAAATATACGAGATTGTCCTTGCGTAGAAAGTGGAATTTCAAATGTTTGTCAACTTATTAAGTTTCTTAGGTCTCAAAAATACAGTACTGAACTTTCTTAGTTTTTTTGAGCAGTCGAGTGCTACTTTCTCATAGACCACTTTCTTGAAAAAAAAGCGTAAAAAACGAATTGTTCACGTAAATTGCACTGTTTCTCAAAACTTTACGTTAGAAACGAGCTTTGGGAATTAAATGTGAAACTTAGATTGAAGACAGCAAGATTAGACACAAAGAAAAATTGAATCTTATTTATATAGAATTTAGTACATTTTGAGGCCAGCAATGAACTGAAATTGACCCAGTGCTGTAGCTAGTTCCTCTCGAGTGGTTGCTGGAAGGGGATTAGTAAAAGCATTGAGTCTGGATTTTCTTTAGAATCTGATGAACGGAATGTTTTATGGGGAGGGGGCTGGACTTTTGCCGAGCCTATAATTATTCCGGTAGTCAAAAGAAATAATAGATTATGTGCGTAAAAATATTTCAAAAGTAAACCGTAAACATTTATATATCTGCAGTTTCGAGTGTACTGTTGTTTGCTTTGATCGGTGCCTTCAACATAACAACTCGTAGTTCTTGTTTGCTTGTATGTTCTTCGTAGTAACTATTTCTTTTGCACTCTATCTATATATTAAAAATGGTTTGGTAATTGAAAAACCTGTGGGAAACTCTTCACAGCGATTGCAATTGCAGTGTCAACAAAGACGAAAATGGAGCTATCACGCTGAGCACTGTTATGAATCAGCTATGTCGATACTGGATACTGATCATCTACGTCGGATGCCAACACAGGCTTTAATAATTATAATACTAAAAATAATAGTAGAGATATTTATACAGGTAAGACCTTTTCAGTGCCAAAAGGCATTGTTAGCGATAAGGTTGCTGTTTCGAAATAAAAGCACTTATTCAATCGCTAAAATAAAAGAAATTACATCTGCTAAGTTACAAGTACATAATAATTTTATAATGTGAACCTTGGTGTGAAAAGGAAGAAGGCTATAAGTCATTAAAAATCGTTTAAATAGATATTAGATCTAGCAGTTCAATAAATGGCCCTTTATCTTGTGCTTGAATTTTGTTAACGAGCTCAAGTTTCGTATATCAACCGGGATTTCGTTGTAGCAAGTAGGACCTTATAACATAAATGACTTTTTCGCAGCCCTCTGTTCTTTCTTTTGGTAAGGTGCTATACTTACGCTCCCAGGGGAGATTTATCAACGCTTCGCCTAATATGAAATGTCCAATAGGATGGAATTAATCCCTTTGAATTCAAGCCCCATTAGCACTACAGCTAAAAACATCATATATTTCTATCTTCATTTTAGCCATCAGTAATGAACGTAAAGGTGTCTGCTTTCCATGTTTCCTTGCAATTTTCCGTAAAATATTCATTTCCTTATTTTTCCTTGAAATCGGAAAATTTTTCCGATCAAAGGAGATTTCCCTTCAAGTGGAACCACTGGCCAGGCCCCCTATCTTACAAGCAGAAGCAATAGTATAATGTGAGATTAGATCTGAAAATGAGATCTGAGCAAAGATTGTCAGACTTCGAAAGCTCTCTTTTACCTTCGTTTTGCACTTCTTTCGTCATTTCTTTCTTCATTTATTTATTTCTTTATTTTTCTTTTGTAGTGACTTTCGCCAGTTCGTCATTGATATCATCTCAGAGAGCTTCCTGGTTTTACCGCAGCCTCCCGATAATCACTCTGCTGTAAGGCATTAGAAGTATCTTTTCTTTCCTTTAGTTCTGGATAACAGTATAGACGTGCTCTAGCTGGTCTTAACCCTTTCTCTTTCTTCTGAAATACAATTTAACATTCCTGTCTCTTCTTTCTTGTGCTCTAAGTAATTTAGTGCCAGATAAAGGGGTGGGCATTATCTGTTCTTGTTGAACTGTCAGCGAAACGACAGTTCTGATGCCCATGACCACTTAATGGTACTATGATGGTATTATTTTCATTAAAATATCCGAGGAGAACATTCATGTGAACGGAGTACGCGCTTTTTTTATAAGGAACCTAGCTCAAGGCCTAGTTCTAGAAATTCCTTATTTTTAGGCCTCCAATGGTCAAACTGTAGTACTAAAAGTTCCTTAATAGTCCCTTAATTTTTACTCTACATTTAGTGCCATGCATATGGTACAGACATAAGTAAACACTGAAGCTCTGAATTTCGCCTCTAATTTTGGCTTTAACTTAAGACGAATGAAGCATGAAGCACTCGACACAAGTATAGTAAACCATCTATGCAGGTTTAGACTGCAAATGATTTCAAATTGAAAAGTTCCTGAGGGAATTTTCCTTTAGTAGTATAAGTTCTTTAAATATTTTGGCATTCTACATGTAGGTTCCTTACAAAAAAAAGCGTGTAACACTTGTTTCTCGATTGCACGTTCAAAATGAAGAAATAGTCGAATGTTTCTACCTGAAGCCTAGAAAGCGCATCTTCCTGCAACTGTAGATGCAATGCACAGACCATCAAAATCTCAAGATGTTTTGCATATATACACCCACTTACCGTTAAATAGATTTTTAAAGGAAAGTTTGATTTTTGAACGCGTTTCTTCCCTCAAAGTCCATCTCATTAATGTTGAAATATAAGCACGACTTATCCAGGTCCTTCCCGCTGTAGGTGGGGCAGAGAAAAGGAAGTATTTTTTGCTTTATTTTAGTTGATATTTTTGATGCAAAAAAATAGGAGCACTCAAAGTTGTATCTGAATTCAAACCTGTGATCGTAGTAGCAGTGGCACGCTCCCTTGAAGAGATCAGACAATTATGTTACCTTGCATAGAACAGTTTTCTCTGAGAGATCAACAAGCTGGTGATAGTTGATATAATATGCAATTAAAAAGTTTGATTGTGTAGCTACTTTCTTTCTATAGCCTAAGATTGCCGTAAATACTTCGGTTTGATGCGACGAAACTAGGTAAAAAATCATGTGCTATTGAAACAGAGAGTCTATGATGATCTTAGCTTTAGCTATTGCCCTCCTGTGTATTTGCAAGAAGGAAAAGTTGGTCTTTTCTGCTTATGCATAAACTCATATTTCACCATCGCTCGAGAAAGCGTGAACAGTCTGTCAGCATAGCTTGCACAGTAGGCTTACAGAATATGCCCACTCTTTCGAGCTAAAGTGAAGTTCCGCAGTACCAACAGACCATAAACTCATACCTGCTATTTTTCAAGAAATTTATCTCGCTCTTGTTCTCCGTCCTAGGTATTATACTTCATCATGAGGCTTTTTCAAAAGAGCCACGATAATTCTGAGATTGTGAGGTATGTATGCAAGACATTGTTGCTGTTGTTGAGATGCTAGACTTTTAGGCCCGATTTCCAATTGGGATAGATCAAACTTTTGCGTGGTAGATATTCTGCTCAGTCGATGTCATATCATTATTGGCATTTATATTTAGTTTGCCTAATTTGAAGACCAACTGATTTGCGTGAACTAGTGTAAACTGCAGGGTTTTTTTAACGCGCAGTTCTACACACAATGCGCAGTTCTACACCTTTGTGTGCGTCCAGAGAGAAATTGCTTTGCAGAACATCTATCACGTTAAATTATGCATCTATCAAGAAAGATTCTTATTAAAGCATAACATAATATATGCATTTCTATTTCCCATAACCATGGCAGCAAAACATGCATATTTTCAGTGCCTGCCCATCAGATGCATTTTGTTTATGCGAACAAGAATCAAGGACTGTTCCTCAATGCAGCAGCCGCGTGAATTTAACAAAACCCTGGTAAACTGTTTGTGTTTTCACTTATCCTCTCATGATACAGGAAGACAAGAATGGTTGGTGACCAGAAACCAATGGAAACACGGACAGTTTTTCGGAATGAAGATGATTATCAACAATCAGATAATTGTATTGGAAGTTAATCGTAAAAATTGGAATATGTCTATAAGAATGCAGCCGGATCGTATTTCTCATTGATCTGTGTGACGACAAAAATTTCTTTACTATTTTTCGTCAACAGGATGACTTCTGCTCACAGCATAGTTCCCCTGGGAACTTCATAGAACGGTACCCCTGGCATTGAACTAGCTACCTTCCCACCCCTTTAACTAAGTCACTAAGAATTTGAATGCTACACCACAAAATGTTTTCGTACCTGTCTTCTTTTTTGTAGAAACAGTCCTTCAATAATAATGCAAATAATTTGCAGCCTAATATCATGCGATGCATGTGGAGGAGCAAACGCCGAACCACCTGGAATTCGTCACCCAGGTGGGTACTACGCACTAGGCAATTTGATTATCATAAATGCCTACCTCTTTAATGCTATTCATTAGTTAAATCGCCTCTGTAAAACTGGTTTAGTCTATGGTTGTAAGTTATTTAGCCCTTCGAATCTGAGTTTCGCGAGACAGTTAATGCCGTGCTAGCTCCGTCTTTGTTGAGAGGCTTGGCTGTAATGACTGTGGGTTATTGGTAGTAAATTGACAATCATTTTGCTTATGGCAACATGTAGACTAAAAGCAAACATCTTATCATATCGAACGAAATCTGACAGCCAATCGAATGCTGAATTATCGTGCACTGCAATAGGCATTGTATTTTTCCAGCCATGGAAATTCTGACGATGATAACTAAAGCTCACAAAAGTGCATCAAGAGATGAGAGGTATGCCATTTGATCAGCTTAATCTCAATTCCTCAAATCTTAAATGCTTATGACTACCTGTCCTGTTACTCTATAAAACAAAAACATCCACGTTTAATAGTTTTGAATATGTCGCTGATGAGTTGTCGTTGTTCATGTGCTAATTCCTTCCTCTAATTCTGATGCAGGACAAAACTGCGGGAGAAATTGCAGACAATTATGTTGTTGAACATTCACCAGTTTCAGGTATGGTGGTGTATTTGTCTTAAGTTTTCATTTCAGTTGGGTTCGCTCCATTGGAGAGACTAGCAGGGTTCACCCGTACATTGGGGGGTTTTTGGAGTGTGACAGCCCCTAGGAAAAAGTCCAACCGGCAGATCGATGTCAGATGCCACGTCCGTCGACAACATCTTTTCGTGGTTCATACGCACATTTGCAATTTTGACATATTGGCAACACCTCTGTCCCTAAATTCTCTCGGGGTGCCCTGGGGACCAGGACGCTTTTGTTGCAATAGAAGGCGTTCTTTTCCATGAAGTCACTTGTGAATATTGCATGAAGATATCCGGAAGATGTAATGTAAATTTCGGTCCTTCGTGGTAATCATTCCTGTTGTGTGTTACGTTTAATCTCATTTTGCCAGGGCATTGTTTTCAAGTCATTTGAAGCAGTTGCTAAGCTTGATAAAGACCTCGGTAGGGAACTCTTGCAAACTGCAATTGAAGCTGTGGAAGATAACGAGAAACGTCGAGGCTGTGGTAGGGATACGAGGCTAAGGTTGGTACACATGCCTTGAAGCTTTGTGCATTCTTCCTTAGATTACCATTAGTAATTAGATCCCGAGAGTGATACTGAAAAACCTGAAAAATGACAAGCATTTTATCTTGTTGTTCATAATAGCAAGTGGATTTCTTTGCTAAGAGGCAATCATTTTATGTACAGGAACTCGTTGGAGACTTTCATTGCTTGTGTGGACAGTTAGATAGAAAAGATGTGGAGAGAGCAACGGATCGTGCTTCACTTAAGAGAATACAGAGTTGCCTTCAAGTTTGACTGTAAGGGTCGTAAGTAATGATTTTTTCTCATTGAGAAAGTACGAAGGCTATACGATTAAGTGAGAAACACTTAACGTAAGATCGAGAAATCAGAACTTTTGTATAAACGATGTTGTACTGAAGAAGAAAGGGTATGAAATATGCAGATTGATTTAATAATATGACGTAATATTGGAGTGGATTTCCTGTGGGATATCCTAATGTTTTATTGTGTCTTTTACATTGAGCTATTCCTTCCACCTACCCGTAACAGTTCTTTTGACTTTGCCATATCAATGACTACAGCTCCATTCCCAGATCATTGTTGGGACTTCTATGTCTGCCAAGTTCAATACCCTCCTCTTTGTTATTCTTTATTGGCTTTGTCTGGCATCGGATCTTGAAAACAGTGAATATGCTCCATTCCTGAAATGATCATTACAGCTCTGCACAACCTTATATATACAGAGTTCAAGAAAAAACATCAACTTCTAAACGTTTCAGCATATGCCCTTATCATTAACCTTTACCGATATCAGAGTTGGATACCTCACAACTACACATCTACACCTCATGACTGTAAAACTGTATTTTGCATAAGCCAAACTGCTGCACATTTAGATCAGATTGAGAAGACTGGATAATTTGCAGGTCGTATCGATCCCTGTATACGGAATGTTTGGTTGCTTTAAGTAAAAGCTTAAAATGTTTACCATTGTTGTCAGAATACAGGAGTTGATAAATTTAACCAGAATCTAGGGAAGAAGAAATCAAGATGTTACAAGCCGTGATTACCCTATACAAATCCGCCCCTCCCCACATAAGCACACACACACAAACACACACACAGATTACACATGAAATACTTAGGTTGTACGAAGGCTGCTTTATCCACAACACTTTGCCGCACAGGTACTGTGCTAATGCTACTCTATGGCTGCAAAGGTTGTTGCCATACCAATCAGTAATCCAAACTCATGACGACATACTAGGTGAAATTTTTCTGTATGAATTTTTAATGAAGTTTTCAACCAACATAAACATGCTTTCAATGGCATTTTTAACTGTTTACTCACTATTGAGGATACAAAAGTGGAATATAGTATCTTAGCAGACTGTCTGTTCTCTTCTTTTGTAAAAACTAATACCGTCGTTATTGCTACGATACATGTCAAAGCCAGGATATCTAAAGTTCCGCGAATTAAATGGCGCCTTTTGCAAAAAGCAATGATTTTTCGAGTTAGCGTAAAATTCTGCGCATCCCATGCAGTATTGGCCACCATGGAGCAGCGTATGATCTGTACTGTAAGCGCAATAGTTACCACTATCATCGGGGCCAATACCAAACAGGCTACCAACGCACGTGTTTCTGTATTCAGGTTAATGTCGCAAGATTCTAACGTGCACTTTCTGACAAAAGGCTTCCGTGATGTCTCTATGAGAAGAAAACTGCCACCAGATGACAGAATTCCACAGAATATTGATGTTATGACTGCTGGTGCGGCGTATGCAAATAGGCAACGTGTTTTGAGATTAAGGCTAGGCTAACGATACATTTGCAAACAGCTTTGTAGGGTGGTAACTTTAATGGCGGACCAAGAGAATACTGTCAATAGCTGGTAGATCTCAAATGCTATCATTGATATGCTACTTGATTTCCCCATCAGTCGCTTGTCATCAACTGCAAAGGCCATTACCAGTAGACCAGCGGTAGTTAGCGACATGAAGACAACCGTGTTTACTGTACCTTCGCCTCCATGTTTGCGGTACGGTTCCTGGCGAATGTATGTCCACGATTTGTACAATGTGATAAGGCATAGACAGCCAATCACCAAGTTAAAAATCCTTAAGGATATCACTACCTCTGAATACACAGAATTTAGAAACATCCTGCAAGGACTAGCTTAACAGTGGCCTACAATTCTGACCTGCTAAAAAGTCCTGTTGTCAGATAAAGCCAGCTGTACACTTTAAGTTTATTCTTGCTGGAATTATTGGCGTCTTTGCAGCCAATGAAGGTGAGGTGGATGACGCATTTCCTGTACGTAAAGATTTTCAGCAGGGACTTTCATTTAGGCTGTAGAATGAGCCCAAAAATGGAGAGGGAATTGGGAGCAGTTCCGGCCATGCACTCTCTCCCTGCAAGTTTAAAGCACATGTTCGTTATCTCCCATATTTAGTATTACACGTTTTTTACTAGAAACAGGTTTATAAGAAACCTAGTACTAGACACCCTAAAATTTAGGAAACTTTTAGAACAACAAGGAAAGAAATAAGAAATTTTCGAACTTTTTGTTTCATCTTTCACAATTTCGGAACCCTCATTTTCCTCCACGAATTTAGCAAAGTTCCATTACGCTATGTTTTATGTGTTATCCCATATGCGCACTGCAAAAGACCATGTTTTCTGTTTTGCGTTCGTTTTTACTGCAAACAGATAACTTACGTTACAATGAATGAGGCACAGACTGAGAGGAAATTGAGAGAAGGAAGATGAAGATGTTTCGGTCATGCGGTGCGAAAGGAGGAAGAATATAAAAAAGACGATTATTCAAAGTGGTTCCATCTGGGAAGAAGACGAGAGGAGGCCAGAAAAGCACTTCATTGACATTGTAAAGGAAGACATTAGAGAAGCATGCAGCTCGCAGACAGAACTGGATGAAATTTGATCCGCTTTGGCGACCTCTAACGAGAGAAGCTGGAAGGAAAGAGAAGCATGGCCGTTCGTTCACAGGTTGACAGTATTCACAACATACTGTAGCAGAAATACTACTTGTAATACACATCTGGCAGTCTATCTCCTATCCATTATTGTTCCCAGACCTCCGTGGCTGATCCAGTTCACCTTCTATTATCTATATCCTATCTTAAGCAAAAGGACTGTTTTGTCCACTCTCGTTGTGACATAAAAAAGTCTCTCTCTTTGTCAACAAGAGCTGTAAGAGTTCTAATATGTAAGACCTATCATTAAATGTTTTATGTGACTTGGGTCAGAAACTTGGTCGTTAAATATCGTTATTGTAAAAAAGTTCAGTTATGGGTATTTGCCCGTTCACCAAAGACCACTTAAGCTATTTCCTCTCTCAAATACAATGTTTTTCTTGATGCACATCAAGATACCTGGAATTATACGTGAAGATATTACTCTCATTTCAGTCTTGTAGTTCCCATAGTTCGTTCTCGGACTATTTACTATACGCCTCTCAAATTATGAAAAATGGAAAACCTTGTTTTGCAATAGAAAGACTTCTCTAAATATTAAAATGACAGTCCCTTTTCGGTCGCTACTAATTTCATGACATCTCAGGTTCCACTGAACATATTACGTAGATTTTGCATACCGTATGCGTCAGCATGCATCACTGGCTATGGGAATTGATCCTTCAAACCACGACTTACAGACAGATGAATTAATCGATCACATTTTTCGTCGCATAGACGGTAGTAGCCAGTCGTCTGGAAGGCTCAATGTTTAAGCAGTCTACTCTGCCCGTTTCCGAACTGTGTCGGCAGTTCTCTTTTACAGAGGTACCACTCCCCACGGTTCTGGCTTTTATTCTCATATACCAATAGCTTTCTTAACTTTATGCAAATAACCATATGACGGAATGCGGGTTGCTAGAAGTGCAACTTATGCTTCTCTTATGAATAATACATAAACCTCGGTCTATTTGATACGCTGTACATACCACTCAGCCTTGCATTTTGACTTGAGTGTTGGCTTGTAATCCTGCATATTAATGACACAAGGTACGAAATAATCTCTCAAACACTTGGTTTATGATTGCCGATATATAACGACATACGCGACAACGTATGAGGCACTGATACGCAAGATATTCCAGCTTTTTGACTGAGTAATTGGAGAACAGACAAATTGGAATGAAGCAGTTTAGTTTTTGCATATGTATCAAGATTGGAACCTCCTAATAACAAGCGACTTCCTCTGCTCCAGGTTTATTTAGTGTATAGACAAGAAAGGGTGCTCTTTCTTTTCCAACGAGGTACGCTTTATTATTCTACCTATCTCTAGGAGTGAGATTATCAAACCTACATTTGTTGCAATGAAGGGATCATGTATAGAGCTATATGGAGCTTTGAATTCAACCACAGAGACAGTGTTCTACACTATAATCAATATCACAATCATCATTGTTGCTTCAGTATTGAACATAACAATCATTGTTCTGATCAAGACAAGACCTGTACTACATAAACCATCTTTCATTCTACTTGGAGCTCTCGCTTGTTCTGATTTGGCAATGGTTTGTGTACCTGGCGTTTTGTATCTTACAATCACGTTGAAGGGTGTTTCAGCCAATGGCACAATAGAGATGGTAACGTGTGTTGTTACATCAAGCATAACTGTAAACAATGTTTTTCTGTTATGTTGCATTACATATGATCGATACCAGTGCATAAAACACAGTATGGATAGCAGGCCTTATACTTCAATGCAGAAAATGACTATCAAAATTGGACTGTGTATCGTCACGTCGTTAAGTTTCTCATTGACATTTTACATTGAAAGTGTGCTCACTTTGCCTTTTAGAACTGTTGAAGTTTTGTTTGTTATAATGTCAGGATGCTTTGCATATATAACGGTGTATTACATCAGACTCTCCAGAGTCGTCAGAGCAAATCGAGTACATGGTTTAGAAGGAGGACCAACAGATGCGAATGGCAATTCTTTGCGACGTGTTCCTTCACATTATTCCTCTTTGAACAAGTCGATATTTTTGTTGATCGCATCATTTATCTTGGCATACTCTCCAGCAAGTAGCACATCTATTGCCCGTAACATATTATACAGGTTGAGCATACCACCAAGCAAAGTGATTATGAATGCAATCGTGTGGTGCACTACTTTCAGTTTCTCGAATTCACTTATGGATCCATTGATATATGCATATCGAAGTGATACAATCGGACGAGAGTTGAGACGGGTAGGCTTTATTCAATTTTTGACATATTTCATATCACAATTTCAATTTTTATTTGTTTGTATCATTCATATATGTTTTGGCATAAACATTAGTTCACAAACAATTACAATCATGAAGATTTTCCTCAAATCAAGCAAAGCTTTAAAATATCAGTAGTAGCAGAGAGACTGTATCCTACGGCACTACTTTAATCAAAGTAGTTCAGACCATTCTAAGTTGATGCCACGTACTGAAACGTGCTTTCCATTGTTTTAGGAGCAACACGAGGGATGAGATTGCTCTTAGAACACTTCTCATCAAGTCACGTTTGATTTTATTTTAGTGCTGTATTCTATGGCCTTCATTTAGACAACTCATCGTCCAAACTTTTGCTCCTCGGACGTCCACTTTATTTTCTATACCCATTCAAATATGTTGGCACTCAGGGCTACTTTGGTGGCCAGTCTGTTACTACAACTAGGAGGAGATGTAAAAATTAGAACGAGGAAACGTTGGCTTAAATAGGACAGTTGCAAATGTTATGCAGCATTTTTTATCATAACTAAAAGTTGTGATCTTTCCTTCGTGTTAAAATTTTCCGTTAAAGCGACGAACTTCTAATTCATTCATTTACTATTCTATCTCTTATCTTAGTAATCTAAATCTAATATAAAGAACAGATTAATTTTTAATGCTACTGATATTGAACCAATTGTCGCATGTGATTTAACTGAAAATCTTGAGAGAATTGAGGTATATTTACAAAAGTAAATACATCTCGATATTTCGCTTTCATTTATTCTAGGTTTACCGACAATTCAGAAGGAATAAAGTGTCAGTTGACATAAATTTGCCACAGCATCCCCAGCAATTGAAAGAACCCTCAAACTAACATCGTTTTTACCCAAAGATAATACCAAATCCACAAGATAGCGGTTAATTCGTATTAGCTGATGGGTTGTTTTATTTTGATCTACAACCACCTATAGAGTCTTGCTGTTGACTGTCCCTATATGGTATCATCAGCTGATGGCCACGCATAGTAAGTAGAGTGCAAAATTTCGTTAAATGTTTATGCAATGATGGACAGTTCTGCGACACCTGTACTAAAACTGTAAAGGCTGGTTCCATGTATGATTCCGTACATTGGGAAGTGCTTGTTAGAGAGGACACTTGTCCTGGGCCATCGGCATCCCCAGTTTTTACACCAGGTAGCCATTTACTGCTGGTTGGGCAGTAAGTGACCATCTCAACGGTGGTGGTGGTGGTGGTGATGCTGATATGATCGCTATGCCGACTTTTTCCGACAAAACAAAAGTTACCGAATGCTCCTGCATAACGTTTGGAGTGTGACACTCCCCATAAACCCTTGGTTGCCACACCCCTACTTGACTCTGCTATCATGACCACGTCCTCAATGTGTAAGATTTTTAAGTTTGCGACAGAACAAAATTAATTGAATCCTATGAATTCAGCCCCATCATATGACATCGACAGAGAATCTAAATATCTTTAAAAGTATACTAAAAAAAGTGGAAGGCACGTAGCTGTAAATGTAGTGTATGTAAATATGTATATAGAAATTAGTTCTATTTCATTTTAGATCGCTAATAGAATTAAAAATTATTTATTTTATTTATGTTAGTTTAATTCTCGATTTAAATTAGTGTACGTGTGCACATAGGTATACTGTAAGCTAGACGTTCTTGAATCGATATCAAACAAGTTGAGGCACACACACACAGATGAGTGAAATTAAACATTCAGGAGATGCAGCAAAGATTCTGAAACGCGAACATGTCGTTTTCTTGCTACTTAACATCATATTTCTTCATTTTTAATCTTCCTAGTTAAGTAAGCCTTCTTGCATTCCTTCTTATGAGAACGTAAACTGGGATTAGGCAGTTTGAAGCTAGAAGAATTTTGCGATGGTCAGCAAGGAATCTGCAATGTTCTCGAAAGTTCTCATAATATTACAGCTTAGCACAACAAAGATGGTGTTTCTTCCTCGTTTCTTGTAATTAGCCTGCATTTCAGGAATTTTCTGATCTCGGCTATAATCTGAACGCTATATGACAATGAAAATGCACAATTGTTCAGCAATTTAGAAATCAAGCAAGAAACCTCTCACGAGCTTGCTGAATGTAGACTCTACTTCTTGCAAAGTCTTTCCTGACATCCCAAAGTTTTGTAGATTCAACTGTCTGATGCCAGATTACGTACTTGTAGGTACGACTACCAAACCTAACAGAATACTCCCTTCTTTTGAAACATTGGAAAGCAGAAAAGATAGTGTGAAAACACTCTTCAGAAGGCTGAACCCTCTTTAAAACGCTTTCAACACCTCAATGAACATCGCTCAGCATTTGTTGAAGGTCAATGCTGAGAGGGTTTTTCTTGTGGAGTGATGTTGGGTATGTTGATCCATGTTCAGTGATATTGAGTTGAAAGATGTTAAAATTTCCAGTGGATCTACTTAATGTTTCTATCATTCTAGGTGTTGCTAAGCACTCTTTAGGGCATTCTACTATCCCATTTAGCAATGCTCAGTCGTCGCAAGCGCACTAGACTTCCTTTTCGGAAAAAGTGAAAGTTCAAAGCGTACGGAGAGCTCACTCCTTTAATCAATCCAAGCAAGCAAGAGAGGAAAGACGAATTTTTTGACTAACAAATCGCTACAAGGACACGGATTTACTTCGCAATGAAAGCGATCCTTAGGAGACTATGTTACAAGACAAGTATCAAGACTACTGGCAGGCCTCGGAATTGGAAGCTGTTTGAAGCAGACCACGATGATCTTCAGTTTCAAACGCCTTTCAGAAGATACTTTTCTGGCTATTGGAGGGGATTTATCTGCCTCCGCCCCCACTCCATCAATCTTCATCCCTTATTCTATGTGTAATTTATTGCTAAAAGTTTCCAGTCTGCCATTTCCTATACCTTGGAGCAATGACCCAGCTTTGCACTAGATGGAGCACCTGGAAATAACCAAAACACGCTCCAAGACTAGGGATATTTATTCCAATGTTCACAAGCACCATCCTTCTACTAGTCACCCTTTACGCTTGATAACTGTGATACCATGAATAAAGCCCACAATAACTTTGATGTTTTAAACAAGACATAGTCCTTTATTACTCAGTTCTTCTTAAATGCCATCATTTCCACCTTCACTGCTCTGAAGCGTTTACCGTGTTCTTTTCCTGGTATAATGGCGCCACTTGAGGATCAGGCTTGATTCTTTCAGTCTTTTCGCATCCTTGTTACTTTTCTACATCCTTGTGCTTCTTCCCTAAATTCTAAACCTATAACATTGTTTGTATATGTTTGTACTGCTGGTGAATAAAATGGTGGGCCCGAAGCGTTTATTATGTATAACTGATTATGCCAAATTGGTAACAAGGAAGTGTAAACTCTATATCCTAAAAAGTCTGACTTTTCTCTCACCCTGTTTGTTCTGAGAATCATTAACATCATAATTATCAAGTATCCATAATCCAATCAACGTGCTGTAGCAAATATTTGCGCAATTTACAGTGTGATTCCTACTTGTAACCCAGCACATTGATTGCATATTTCGTAGCTTTTCAAAGCAAAGCCAGTTTAATTCGCGCGTCGCAGGTGTATTTCAGAGGATTTTTGCGCACGATACGGATATGCGTAACATATTCCATCCCTCTTAATGAGCAATTTAGGAACTTCATTCCATTCTCATTCAGATTTCAGTCACTGTACATCACTTGACGTGAGATTATCAAACCTACATTTGTTGCAATGAAGGGATCATGTATAGAGCTATATGGAGCTTTGAACTCAACCACAGAGACAGTATTCTACACTATAATCAATGTCACAATCATCATTGTTGCTTCAGTATTGAACATAACAATCATTGTCATGATCAAGACAAGACCTGTTCTACATAAACCATCTTTCATTCTACTTGGAGCTCTCGCTTGTTCTGATTTGGCAATGGTTTGTGTACCTGGCGTTTTGTATCTTACAATCACTTTGAAGGGTGTTTCAGTCAATGGCACAATAGAGATGGTAACGTGTGTTGTTACATCAAGCATAACTGTAAACAATGTTTTGCTGTTATGTTGCATTACATATGATCGATACCAGTGCATAAAGCACAGTATGGATAGCAGACCTTATACGTCAATGCGGAAAGTGTGTATTAAAATTGGAGTGTGTATCGTCACGTCGTTAAGTTTCTCACTGACATTTTACATTGAAAGTGTGCTCACTTTGCCTTTTAGAACTGTTGAAGTTTTGTTTGTTATAATGTCAGGATGCTTTGCATATATAACGGTGTATTACATCAGACTCTCCAGAGTCGTCAGAGCAAATCGAGTACATGGTTTAGAAGGAGGACCAACAGATGCGAATGGCAATTCTTTGCGACGTGTTCCTTCACATTATTCCTCTTTGAACAAGTCGATATTTTTGTTGATCGCATCATTTATCTTGGCATACTCTCCAGCAAGTAGCACATCTATTGCCCGTAACATATTATACAGGTTGAGCATACCACCAAGCAAAGTGATTATGAATGCAATCGTGTGGTGCACTACTTTCAGTTTCTCGAATTCACTGATGGATCCATTGATATATGCATATCGAAGTGATTTAATGGGACGAGAATTAAGACGGGTAAGCCATATTCAATTTGTTGACCGTTGGTACATAGCAATTTGACGGTGTATGTCTTGTATGTTCATATAAATTTCCTATGTTACTAGTCTAGTTGACAAAAAAGTTATAAATATATCTGATCTTGTCTGCAAGCTACACAAAATATCAAGACGTTTTAACAATTAGAAGGCGACCTGGAAGTTTTGAAAGCTATTACACTCATATACATTACTGGATCCATTTGTGCTTCAGTTGTAGAGCAATAGCTATTTATCCCTTTGGCAGCAAGGGAGTACTCACTTACCCCCTTCAGAGGAACCTATCAGAGCACTTTATTTAGATTAAGCTAACACCAAATTTCCCTAGAAACAGTTTCGAAATATTGTCTTAAGCGCTAGTAAGTTTAAAGGATATGATAGGTGCTTTGATTTCTCTCTATCACATGACTAGATATATTGAGTTTGTCAAATTTTCCACTCTTACTAGCGATATAACTTATGATTGGTGGTTGTCAATGATAACGAATGAACATATGAATAAATATATATATATTATATAGAATATATATAATATATATAAATAATATATATAGAATAATCAAGTGGCTAATGGCCTTAAATATTACAGAAGTGATATCTCAAAGGTTGAAAAACCAGGGCATTTATATGTTACTCTTAAACCCCATTTCCACTTACACTTGCACTTCGCTTAGGTTCCTAATACACGGGGAGATGCTTGCTTATTTTCAAGGGTTCTCCGACCCCTTGGGCTTATTAGGATCATCCTGTTTGTTAAATGTCAAGGAATGAACAATAGTTTGAAAGTTTTTCTATGAGACTAGAATTTTTTCTTTCACGAAATGAAAGTGTGTCTTTCAAGTGAGCATGCTTTTTGTCGTTTGTCGGATACGCAATAGACAGTCTAATAAGAAAAAGGTGATATCTGTAGCCTCCTAATGGTTAAAACCTTATTTGTAATAATCTCTGTATAATAATCACGTCCTTATTTTGATAGCTCCCTTGTGTTTATGACTTCCGTATGGCAACAACCTCCTTTTGGTAGTAGTCCGGCTGTTTTCATGACTGCCATATAGTAGCAACAGCGTCCTTACTTTAATAACAACATAATGCAATGCATAGTAGTGTATTGAAACGTGGAATATAAGTTATCACAAATATACTTGCATGTTTTTATTTCCAGATGTACTGGAAGATCAGAAGAAGAACTGTGGCACTTCACACAGACAGCGAAGGATTAGGGCCAAAGCATTTTGATCAAAGAAAAGACTCACAAGTGCCCACGGCAATCACCGATCTGACATAGAGCTATAGTTTATAGTGACCGGCACTTTCACCGACCCAGTAACCGACCCAATGACAGCTTTCATGTTCATGGTCCTAATTGATGTTGTGTACCAGGTTAAATTATCTTGGTTTCACCACTTTAGTTTTATGTATCTTTAATTTCAAGTTGCCAAGGGCGATTCGGGAATCACTGTCCAGTTGGAAGAGCCTTTTGACAAAGGTGGAAAGTGGTTTGCATTCATTTTCCACATAGGATGAATGTTATCTAGACACACCCATGTATTTCATTACGTTTGAAATGATACCAATTTGTTCTGTTACAACAATGAGCAACCGAAGCTAGGAGAAGCCTCCTCGTTTCATTTTACAATACAGAAAGCAGAAATAAAACGGAAGTCACTCTGTTGTCCTTCATAGTTGATGAATGTTAGAACGGATACAGTCCGATGATACCCATATATTTATAATACCATTGAGTTGTATACATCTACACTGAGAGGCTACTCAAAGTGCATTCTGTATGTCCACTTCCATTGAGAGGGAAAACTGGCAAGAGATATGATCACAATCTAACTGCCCCTCCCCATTCCATTGGAGAAGCCCTACTTACAGCTTCCAATGTATCGGATGTCCTATACTTCTTCTGCTCCTCTGCTCTTCTTTGTATCAACTGCATCCTCAACAAATCTCACTCATCTTTTCTAAAGTTAGATATCTTCGTTTTATACTGAGAGCTCACCATATTGTAGTTTCACTATTTTGACCATTTTACGTGAATTTGTTGTCAGAGATGATCCCCCAGCGCCACACCAAGTTATAAGCAAAATCTATCAACGCACATTTCACTGAAGACAGGGGGTAGATGGCGGAGCTTGTTACAAGTTTTTTTGACTTTCTGCCCTTGATTTTCGCGTTTGATATGAGCAGAACCAGTTTTCAAGTTTCCAACAAAGCTAGTTGAGGAAACATTGACTAGTGAGGGCCATTGACTGCACATTGATTAGTGATTGCTATTGATTGAACATTGATTAGTGATTGCTATTGACTGCACATTGATTAGTGATTGCTATTGACTGCACATTGATTAGTGATTGCTATTGACTGCACATTGATTAGTGATTGCTATTGATTGAACATTGATTAGTGATTGCTATTGACTGCACATTGATTAGTGATTGCTATTGATTGAACATTGATTAGTGATTGCTATTGACTGCACATTGGTTAGTGATTGCTATTGATTGAACATTGATTAGTGATTGCTATTGACTGCACATTGATTAGTGATTGCTATTGATTGAACATTGATTAGTGATTGCTATTGACTGCACATTGATTAGTGATTGCTATTGATTGAACATTGATTAGTGATTGCTATTGACTGCACATTGATTAGTGATTGCTATTGATTGAACATTGATTAGTGATTGCTATTGATTGAACATTGACTAGTGATTGCTATTGATTGAACATTGATTAGTGATTGCTATTGATTGAACATTGACTAGTGATTGCTATTGACATCCCAATGAATATCTCAATCAGAGCAATTTTTGATGCGAAAGATCGTTTAAATACACTTACTTCTGAGGAGTCAGAAGCCTTTATCATTGCACACTTTTACTGTTTTGTCAATGCACATAGCCATTTTTCCCTTTACGAATTGATTAGTACTACACACTACAATCAGGTATGTCTCATGCTCATAAATAACTCTCATAGGTTTCATTTCTTCTTCCAAGTTCTCCAATGCAGATTTCCCTGAAAACGTCCTAGTTTGTAATATGATTTAGACATATTCCAGCTGGGTACCGTCATGGTCCTTCAGAGACGGTGTTTTGGCATAAACGGGAACTTTGGTATGTTCACATGGTGGACAGAGCTATCACGGGAAAGGAGCTGATAAACCCTTTTAATCACAAAGTTTCACAATGTTGCAGTTCTTGGGCATAGGTTCTGTGTGTCAATCCTTCTTATCCTGAAACCTCAATATCAACGTAGTGTCCGTAGGAAAGAACCTCACAATTAGCATAATCCGAGTGTCAGAACAGCTTCTTTTTACGTACATTCAACCAAACTTTGATTAATTGGCTGCCCGATCCTCTTTGCTGTTACAAATTGCTCGTATCATCTGTTTTTCAGGTGTCCTAATAGGTGCTTAGGCAAGAAGATATTGTAGTTTTTTGTTATTAATGTAGCGCATGTTTTTTTCAAAACACAAGCAGATTGCACATTTACTCGCGAAATTTAATCGCAAATGTTACCATGTGTGAACAATCTTGCGCATATCGTTAAAGGTCTTTTTAATGAGATATTGAGGAACAGGCTGCAACTCTTTGCTATTCTTTGGAAGAGACGGCCATCTGATAGCGAAGAAAGTTCTACTGCTGATGGGATTGCTTGACTTCGTAAAGGTTGGAAGATGAATGGCTCATGTGGTGAGTTTTACGGAGCTGTAAGGTCAACCGTAGAGACAGTGTTCTACACGATAATCAACGTAACAATCATCATTGTTGCTTCAGTATTGAACATAACAATCATTGTCATGATCAAGACAAGACCTGTTCTACATAAACCATCTTTCATTCTACTTGGAGCTCTCGCTTGTTCTGATTTAGCAATGGTCTGTATGGGTGGAGTTCTTTACCTTACAACCACGTTGAAGGGTATGCCAGCCGAGGGAGCGATAGTAACCTGTGTTATTATATCAAGCATAAATGTGAATACCCTTTTGCTGTTATGTTGCATCACATATGATCGATACCAATGCATAAAACACAGTATGGATAGCAGACCTTATACTTCAATGCGGAGAGTGTGTATTAAAATTGGACTGTGCATAACCACTTCAGTAATAGTCTCAATGACCTTTTATATTGAGAGTGTATACACACTTCCGTTCCGTACAGTGGAATATCTGTTTATTTTCATACTAGGATGTTTTTTCTACATTACCCTGTATTACATAAAACTGTCTAGAGTTATCAGAAGAAAACGGATAAACAGTACTATATTCGGACCCCAAGATTCAATCGGTAGATATATGGGACGAATTCCTTCACACCATTCAAACGTAAACAAATCAATATTTCTCCTAATCGCTTCTTATATTGTTGCATTCTTTCCTGGTGCGGTCACTGGCAGTATCCGGAACGTATCATACCGGTTGAACGTCCAACCGCCTAAAGACGTCATATTTGCGACTGTCTGGTCTGCAACCTTCAGCCTATCAAACTCAGTGATGGATCCATTGATTTATACATACCGAAGTGACGTAATGGGAAGAGAGCTCAGAAAGGTATTGTTATATATATTTTTATTTTGTCCATGCAATATTAATAATACAAAGATTTTTATATATGAAAGTGGTTTATAAGAAAGCAATAGTCGACTGCTCAAGATGATTCGAAAGTTCTACTGGATTTTCGAGACCCTAGAAAGTTGATAAGCCATGTACCTTTAAATTTCCAAAAATTGCATGATTATCATCTCCTTTGTTTAATGTTTAAAAATTTCTTGTATTATTCTATATATTAGTGTGCTAGGCTAGAGCTAAACGTTGCAATTTTTTGGCCAATGAAGTGATTTCAGAGCGTTTTTGTTTGGGGTGTTTCACGTACCAGTGATTTTTGCAGCTTGCAACGGCTGACGCTACTTTCAATGATGAAAATCTGAAGCTGCGCATGCGCCTAATGTGTCAGTGCGTCGCAAGTTGTAGAGATCGGTGTTTCACAGTGCAATGGCTATAAAAATGCTGGCAATCGTTGCAAAAAGTAGAACAGTTCTACTGCAGGCAAAAGTTGTGGAAGCAAAACAGCTGCGTTGCACAATTAAGCACTATAGTCATTTTAACTTCGGAGCCGGAAGAAGCATGCACGAGCGAAGCAGAAATTTCAGCTAATTAGAGTCGTAGGTCAAATCCACACCATTTGAATTATGCTCCCTCGTTTTACGGCCTTTTTGAGGAGTCCACCTGGGATGCTTTTAGTGTTTCTACAACGACACCCATAACGCAAAGAACTTATTGTTTTTTATTGTTCACTGCACCTGCTACGGGACTTCTTAGTTAATTGTCGCAACCTGCAACTACATCTCAAAAGTATCTTGTTGTACTTCCTGGGCGTATTATTATATCTATAATTTTCACTGATCAGTGATAATTTTCATTGAAGGCCAGGTGTCTCGTTTCACCGTTAAACTCTTTTCTTTCCTTTCTCCCAGTAAATACATACTGACACATACGGGCATATACATAGATGCATACGAACATACATACATATATACATTCATCCATTCATTTATTCATTCATTCATTCATTCATTCATTCATTCATTGAAAATGTAATTGGCACATATACAATTCCATGTGTACGTATGTGTCCATCTGCTCTATCCTAGCGAAGTTCTGTTTTCATCTCATTCTAATCTGTTTCGCACTCAATTCCTGCTCTACAAGCACGAAAATTTAACCCCATTCATGAGCTTTTAAATGGAATGTAAACCATCTACTGATTTTTCTTGCGGTTATTTCTGACGTCTCTCTAGGATTTGTTGTTGTCCGTGAGTGACATCTTGCTTTCATCTTTCCTCAAGTTCTTTCTTTGTTCTTATTTGGCATTAGTATGTCCCTTCTGTTCCAGATGCCATTCAATGAACTCTATTCTTAAGTTTTTATTGAGTTTTTTCATATTCTTTAACTAGCCTTTCTTCGCCCATTTACTTCCAAGAAGGTTCTTGGATTTTTCTTTTGTCTCGTTCTGCGCATGCACGCACAGACGTTTTGTGGGTCCTGAACCCTGATGACGTCATTATCAAATTTGAGCCCTATTTCTATGTATGAGTGTACATACATGCATGTGTGCGTGTGCGTGCGTGCGTGTGTGTGTGTGTGTGTGTGTATGTGTGTGTGTGTGTGTGCGTGTGTGTGCGCGTGTGTGTGTGTGTGTACGTGTGTGTGTGTGTGTGTGTGTGTGTGTGTGTGTGTGTGTGTGTGTGTGTGTGTGTGTGTGTGTGTGTGTGTGTGTGTATGTGTGTGTGTGTGTGTGTGTGTGTGTGTGTGTGTGTGTGTGTGTGTGTGTGTGTGTGCAGTAAGCTATATCTGCATATGCTAGTGCCACATCTTTATTTTTCAGGTGTATCGAAGATTCAGAAGGCATCTGGCGTCTAATAGTTTACAAGTAGAAGCTAAGTCCATTCAAGTTCAAGTAACAGAGATCACCAGTGTGTCGAGTTGTCTTCAAGGGAGAGAGTGTCATTCACGGTTAGCCGAGAAACAGAATCAATATCATCTGGAAAAAGAATGAACGGTTTCATCATCTCGTCTGGTAGGACTGAATGTGACTTTGACGTATTTTATGGATTATGATTTCAGTTGTAGTTAATTTAACAGTCCTCATCAAAAGAGTCATGCTGCAATGATTTAGCATCTAACCCATCAAATAAACTTAATACTTATGAAATCATTGAATATTGCTTCATTTTTAATTGATGGTTCCACCCTAGAAGTATGTGAAAAGGGGCCCTCTGTCTTATAATCAGATGATCAGACTGCTTTCAGAAGAAGAAGGAAGAAGAAGAAACCTATAATGTAAGAAGGAAATAAATAAATTATTCGATCTATTGTTAGTACTGTTTCGATTAATTTGTTCAGTTCAAGGTTATACTGAATTAAGACTAGTACTGTTTGGAATTCATTAATACTTTCGATTTCAGTATGTGGAAATAGCGCCGGAGACATCATCTATTCTGCGGCTTTTGATGTGTATTTAGAAAATCATTTCATCCGTAAGAACGATTCTTATGCTATACAGTACCGAGGTAGTGTTACAGATAGCTTCATAAAGCAACTAAAGAAATTGGGGGCTCCAGTACAACAAATTTTCACCTTTAGAAAACTGAGGACAACACTTCCAAGTTTGAAACACCGGTTAAAAAGGAACTTAGAAGTACATGCCCAGGCTGCACTTCCTGCTATGGCGGTCAGACAAGAAGACATTTGATCATTCGCTTTAATGAACATAAGAAAGGTATGAAGGTGCAATCAAATCCCATTTCTGGAGTTTTGTCAAACAAAAGGCTAGTTTTCAACATGTTGAAGTTGTGGATACAACAACAAAAGGTCTCGATCACCTACTTTCTCCAGAAGCCTTATATATCAGTGATCTAAAACTTGAACTGATCACAAAGGACGAGTTTAGGAACAAAGAGCAGGTTATCAAGTTATAGCTCGTGTGTTGTTTTATTTTATTGTTTTTACTGTATTTAATGATGGTCGTTTGTTTTTTATTCCCGTAGGACCTCTGTTTTGCAATAGCATTTAAAGTATAGAAGTACCTGTTTACTTGCAGTATGCTCTAACAGATGATGAACGCAAAGTTCGAAATACATTTTGCTATACCTTTTGTCATATGTATATTGCAGCCAGTTTCATGTTTTTATAGTTCTTATGTAGTCTAAAGAAAAGGTTGTTAAATTGAAGCCTCCCTTGATGATATCGTCAAAGATTCACTAATATCCCAGACTTTAGTCTGTATAACTTGGTGTTGCTATTAGTGAGAAGTCAAGAGCGGATTGCTCCAGTATCATAAAGCACAATTTTGATCAATAAAACCTAATTCGCTTCTTCTTTTGTGAACCGCGATATAAACGTTATAACTTCCAGGTGTAATAGCATCTGTTTTCTCATGAATTTAGTGAAAAGATTCGCTCATCATCGAGCAGAATGCTGGTGGAAATCGTTGACTTTCCTACCACCTGTCGAGTTATTTTTACCCCTCTGATTGTGATGTATTCGAGCACGATATTTGAGATAATCATGCGGAAGCCATTCGCCTTTTTGTAAAAAGTAATAGACTTTGAAGAGGACGTCAGTATTAGCTCTCTCATTGAGTTTACCAGTGTTGAAACATCGTGCTCGTTTACCTCACAGAGAAATGACTGGCTCGTGTGATGAATTTTATGGAGTTTTAAATTCAACCTCAGAGGCAGTGCTGTACACAATTGTAAATGTCATGATCATCATCGTTGCTTCGGCATTGAACATTACAATAGTTTTTCTCATCAAGACACGAACTGTACTACATAAGCCATCGTTCATTCTTCTTGGTGCTCTCGCGTGTTCAGATCTAGCAATGGTTTACGTAGCTGGGATTCTGTATCTTACAATCACGTTGAAAGGTGTGTCAGCCAATGGCACGCTTAAGCTAGCCAACTGTTACCTCACATCTTGTGTCATTGTCAATACACTTTTACTCTTATGCTGTATCACACATGACCGATACCAGTGTATAAAACACAGTATGGATAGCAAACCTTATACTACAACGCGAAGAGTGGCAATTAAGATTGGAGTGTGCATCGTCACATCTTTAACTTTCTCACTGACATTTTACATTGAAAGTGTGCTCGTATTGCCGTTTAGAACTCTCGAAGTTTTGTTTGTTATAATGTCAGGATGTTTTACATACATTACCGTATATTACATCAGACTCTCCAGACTCGTTAGAGCAAATCAACGAAACAATACGAGAGTAGGATTAACAGATGCCAACGGTAATGCTGTGCGACGAGTTCCTTCCAATCATTCGAATTTAAACAGGTCGATATTTCTGCTTATCGCATCGTACATCATCGCATATTTTCCAGCCAGTATCATGTCTATTGTTCGGAATGTATCACACAGATTAAACATACCACCAACCACATTGACTGGAACTGCGATTGTGTGGTCCTCAACTATCAGCCTATGCAATTCAGTGATGGATCCATTGATTTATTCATATCGAAGTGATACAATCGGAAGAGAGCTCAGAAAGGTAAGTTTTCAACAATTTACATATATGCATTAATATAAATATTTATAGTTATATAAAAATTATCAAATATATATAGATATAGATAATTATATATATATATATATATATATATATATATATATATATATATATATATATATATATATATATATATATATATATATATATATATATATATATATATATATATATATATATATATATATATATTTTGCATAGATATTTGAGTATGTATGTTATCGGTATAAAATATACTAATTATGCACGTATATGTGTTATCTCTACAAAGTATTCTAATTATATATATATATATATATATATATATATATATATATATATATATATATATATATATATATATATATATATATATATATATTTATATATATTTATATTTATATATGTCCACTTTAATCATAGCTGTGTTCTTTCAGGTGTATAGAAAATTTCGAAGAAATCTGACCGTGCCTTCTGAAGCCCATCCAACGAGACATCCCATGCCTGCAACATAAATATTAGCCATGTCACCAGTAAAGAGTGGACCGGCTTGTCCCAGACGTTGACTAATACGAACTGACTTTCATGGCGTTGAGGATTGCTTTGCTGCGTTTGTTGCATATCAGACACATGTATCAATTGGCTGACATGTTGCGTATAAAATATGATGTAATACTATCATGTATTATCAATAATCATGGAATGTGATGGTATAATATAATTATGATTTAATATTACATACAGTATTGTCATTTGCTATTACGTGTAAATTTCAATTTTAATTTACATCACTCAATTACAAGATGAATTTCTATAGCTATTTTGTAGGTTTTCTTTACTGGTCACTTTTAAACAAATATGCTGCCCAAATATCTTCATCTTATACAGTTATCAACGTATTTAATACAACATAGAATGTTAATAACAGTCAATATTTAATATTCCAATTGAAGATTGAGCAGATAATTAATATAGTTAAGTATGCAAAGACAACAGGATTTAGGAAAAATTGAAAATCACAAACTGAAAATGCGAGAAAACTGCTGATTCAAGTGGAATTTGAGCTCGCGACCCTGGACTTTTTTGCGTCGAGTGTGCTTCATACTTTGCGGTTTGTATAACTTTCAATATGATGCCATACTTTCCTTGTTGTTTCTTCTCTGCTGATGCTACTTTTTCTTCGTATCTGCAATACTTTTACTAAATGTCTTATTATCTCTTGATATCTTTGCTTGCTACAGCTTGCCAATATAAGCTGAATAATTCTGTTTAATACATCCGGCTATGTGGACCATGAAAATTACGTAGGTAATACTGAACTCCCGGTTTTTAGCACGCCATGGCAGATTTTTTGCAAACCAACTCTAGTCGTGGTTTTTATTAACTAGCAGTTCTTGTTATTTTACCTCTTGTAAGAGCATGAAAACATGTTGCAGTCAACGCAAGATTGTTGTATAAGCTATTAAACATGGTAGAGACTTTTGATTACTTTTCTGGTCTCAACTGTAAGATCTGAAACCTAAAAATGGATGTACCTTATTCATTCCCTTTCTCGGTCTAATGAGTCAGTTGTACACTATCCTTATAGCTATCGCATTATTTTCTAATCAGTATACCATCTTCTGGGCTCCACATGCGCAGTGAAAATTCAGCAACTTTTAGAACTCTTGATAATACAATGCGATCAAAGAGGTCCAAATATAAGGAACTTTAAAATTAGGCCTTAAGTTGGGCTCTTTCAAAAAGACATACAGATATTGTCCCCGTTTCCAAATCTGCTTATCTTAATTCATCACTTTATTTAATTATTTGAATCCGGCTTTCTACAACGGCTGGCATTAAAATACTATCAGTTCCTCTGAATTTTTCTGTGCATTATGGTAATTGTTGTTTCCAACAGGTAATTGAATTGTGTGATCAAATCAATACCATTGCCATGGGAATTATTCGGGATTTATCTCTAGCTAGCATCTTCACGCCTGTCTATGAGTAATATTCTATTGAGTAACTGCCCATCCGATCTTCAATTCATCTCTTTCGTTCTCATTTTAAGGATTCTTTTTATTCGCTCTTATGCAATGAGCATTATGATCAATTTCTCGACTATTCCATAAAATTGTTCATGCATTTTTTAATTATTTGTCCTTTTGGACATTATCTATACTCGTCCTCTTTTCTTAGTCTAAATAATAATAACTAGGTTTTAAACTTCTCTAATAGTAATAATAAAAATAATAATAGTAGTAGTAGTTATAACAGTAACAATAATAAACATAATAATATGCGAATGTTTAAAAGCACCACCGGTAACCACTTCAGCATAGATATGCTGTTAACATCATGGGTCCTGTGCTTTTAATATTACTAGAGATAAAAATAGGAGAATTAAAAAGTGAAAGAAATGTTAACATAAACTCAGAGTAACTGCTCATATTAAAAACAAATTGTTCAGTTTATCGGAAAAAGACTAAAATTTGGCTCTTTTCTTGTCTCCATAGGCAGGTCATTGTAAATTTTTGCAGCCATAAACAGTGCTGATTTCTTTGCATATTCAGTTCTCAACTTTGGAAGCTTCAGGAGACTCTAGTTGCTTCGAGTGTTTTGGGTGTGTTCAATTTTTGTGAAATAACCATAAAAATTTTCTCAGCACTTACTATCCAGGCATTTTCTGACAAATTTACAGGCATACATTTTCTTGTAATCTTCAATTGTGATTACATGAGTATTTCTATTTACCATTCTTCGTGAACTATTGTCCAAAGACTTAAGCCTCTTCTTTTGAGTTGCAATACTGATAATTTTCCTATCTTTTCATTGTGATGGCGACTATTTTAGTTGAACTTGTCAAATTAACTGGATTTTTCCAGTTAATTGGCTTTTCAAGTTGTTAGCATCGTATTGTCAAATATTGGATGCAGAATGCAGTCTTCGTTGCTCTGAGACCTTCCAATATTTATATTCAGTCAACACTGATCCAATCGAAGATGTTGCACCAAATATGTGGACATAACTTTCTAGCCGTTAACCCTGAACATTGAAGTTACAGTTCACAAGCGCTCCGAACTGCACGTCAAAGGTGCAATTCAAACAGCTATTGTGCAGGAGAAGGATATGCATAACGCAGTCGAGCTGACGTAATGAGCAATTAAGGAAATTCATGCCAGTTTTAATTAGCGATTACTCAGTTCTTGAGGTCGCGACTTGTTGCAGAACTCAAGCCTGATTATTTCAAGCCACAGAGTGAGAGACACAAATTCTTATGAGTCACAATGACAGGGTCTTCGTATCTTCCTATCTTCGTATGTATGTTGTATCTTCGTTTCCAGGGTGAAGTATGATTTATTGTGGAACTAAAGTCTAATGAATTGAGCTTATGAAGTCAAATAGATGAAAGCATATGAATAAGGATGACAGGATCGTGTGTCGAGCTATTTGGAGCTTTAAACTCAACTCAGGAGAAAGTTTTATACACGATAATCAACGTAACAATTATCATTGTTGCTTCAGTATTGAACATAACAATCATTATTCTGATCAAGACAAGACCTGTTCTACATAAACCATCTTTCGTTCTACTTGGAGCTCTCGCTTGTTCTGATTTGGCATTGGTTTGCTTAGTTGGGATTCTATACCTTGCAATAACGTTGAAAGGTATATCAGCCGATGACACGGTCACGATGACAACATGCTACTTTACATCAGCGATTGTTGTGAATAATCTTCTTCTGCTATGTTGCATTACATACGATCGATACCAGTGCATAAAACACAGTATGGATAACAGGCCTTATACTACAATGCGGAGAGTGGCTATTAAAATTGGACTTTGTATTGTAAATTCGTTTATATTCTCATTGATGTTTTACATTGAGAGTGTAGTCAAGTTGCCTTTTAGAACTATCGAAGTTTGGTTTGTTATCATGGCAGGCTGTTTTTCGTATATTATTGCATGTTACACCATGCTGATCAGAGTGGTAAGAACACACCGAGCAAATAGCTTAGTACTGGAATCAACAGATGCACACGGGAATTCTATTCGACGAGCTTCTTCCTACCATTCGAACTTGAACAAGTCTGTGTTTCTGTTAATTGCATCGTACATCTTTGCATACTTTCCAGTAAGCATCGTATGTATTGTACGAACTATATCATACAGGATGAATATGCCATCGAACAAACTAACTATAACTGCAATTGTATGGTCTGCAACTTTCAGTCTGTCTAATGCAGTGATGGATCCATTGATATATGCGTATCGAAGCGATACAATGGGAAGAGAGTTCAGAAAGGTATTTACTTCGACTTCACATAAGTATATATATATATATATATATATATATATATATATATATATATATATATATATATATATATATATATATATATATATATATATATATATATATATATATATATATATATATATATATATATATATATATATATATATATATATATATATATATATATATATATATATATTTATATTTATATATATTTATATATATATATATTGATATTGATCTGTCTAACATCAGATTTATCTCGTCGTTACAGTGTCCTTTTGAAACGAACATCGATGTGACAAATGCAATAATAAGAGATGTGTCTCTTTTCCTTCATTTATAGATTGTAGCGAAATAATGTCGAAAAACTCAGGTAGATCTAGAACCATTCCTATATTGAGGTTTTTTGGATTATTGCATCCCCCTGGGAAAGGGTTCGGTTAGCAGATCCTTCCAAAATAAGTAGTTAAAAGCTTTTAATAGTTTACCAACCATTGTAGCTTCCTCCCAGCTTCCCTCCAATAAAAGCCCTATTCACACGACACAAACTAACCTAGGTGCAACCTAGGTTAAATCTAACCCAGGTTATATTTTATTGTGTGAACATAGCTAACCTAGGTTCAACCTGGGCTAGATCTGGCACACCTCTAGAGGTGGGTTCAACTTAAGCTGAACCTGGGTTAGCTTTGCAATAGAGCCATGCGAACAGTTTTAAAATGCGCATACGTAGTTAACCCCACCAATTTTTATTATCTCAAATGTCTGCATAGTTCGCAGTTATAGAATCAAAATACATTTTATAAAACGTTTAGTGTCAATAAGTATGAGCCATCTTAGCTGTGGATCGGTTTGGCACGATGATGAAGTATTCTTACTTATTGATATTTGGACAGATGAGAAAATTCAGCATCAATTGTTGAATAGCCGTACAAGAAAGAAGCCAATTTTCGAGAAGTGGCAAAGAAACTTGAAGAACGCGAGGAGCTGCCAACAAATAAGAGAAAGCATCGAGGAATATGGTGAATTGTGCATACGTAGTAGAATTATTAACCCAGGCCCCAAGTTCGCCCTTAATGGTTGTTGACACGAGTTTTTGGAAAGCTGCCATGTGAACAAAAGTGGGCCGAACCTGGGTTAGAACTAGTTCAGGTTGACCTGGGTTTGTTTGCGCCATGCGAACAGAGCTAAATTGTTTCTGTTTACTCGCACATTTGCGATATGGACTCCGGTCGGCAAGCCAAAGTAAGCACCCTCCTTGCGAGAGATTTTCTCCGCATGGCCCTTGACAGTTCATTCAGAATTGACGTTAAAGTGGACTGCACAGCTATGGATATTGCTTGTACTTTGATCACAAAAATGCTTTTCAGGTGTTCAGAAGAATCAGAAGAGGTGTGGCAGTATCTACTGAAGCTCACACTGCGCAAATCCCTGTTCCTGCACCATAATTGAAAGCCCCGATGCACTTGTGACAGTACAATGGCGCGTGTATCTCAAGTTTTCTAACACGAAGTGATAACCACTTTTGTTGTCTTGGTGGGAATATTTTGACTCGAATGATTGCACACAAGACTCAACTTTATGTGAGGTGATACCTTTTAATATTGCATAAAAGTTCTATTTCTCATATACAAAGCTTCATACGAAGCTTCATCATGTATTCCATTCTGGAAGTTTTTCGATACTTTGTCAAATCCGGCCTTTAATATTTCTTATATGAATCTTGGAGTTCTTCACCTCAATAATACCACGATCTTACATGAGGAAACTGCAAGGCGAGAAATAGAAAGTTTAGGTCCTGTGAGGCGTGTATACAGTTTAAATTTTAGCTCGGTTTTGAAAGTCAAATCATGAATTCAATGTTTCAATTGATTTCATTATCTTATCGTTCATTTTGTACAAAACAGATTCTACACCATACAGTTTACTTTGAAATGAAACATAGAACGACGAAACATATTATTTGCAATATATAATTCACACATATATATTTAAATAGCATTCAATAATAATACTTAGTCAACCGATTTATATGACATTCCTAATTGCATCACTGGCAATAAGTTTATCAAATGTCAAAAGTCTTCTTTATTTTAAGTATAACAAACATTTCTGCCATCATGGTCATTTCGAGAAGGCTCTTTATGCTCATCCTAGCTTGCCGATGTGAACTGGCTAATTTTACTTGCTGCATCCGGCTATGTGGACCATATAAATTTCATACGTACTACTGAACAGCGCACAATAAAATTTCATACGATAATTGTATAGCTCTTATGTAATTATCGTACGTATGTGTTAACTAGCTGTTCTTAATATTTGGCCTCTTGTCAGGACATGTTCACTTGTGGCAATCATCGTAAGTTTGCAGCGTTAAGCCTAATGCATTGTTGATTACTTTCTTGTTTTACCTGCTAGAAATGAAACCTGAGAAAAGATTTATCTTATTAGTTGCTTTTTCGATCTGAATTGTGATAATGTTTGGTTGGATTACCATACGATAGAGTCATTTAATTAGCAAAGCCAATTCAAAGAACGATAGGCAACTTGCAATCTGCAGTAGGAAATCAACGGAAGTAGTTGGTCAATTAGTATAAATGCTTAATACTTGTTCTTAAGCTTAATGTTATATAATCAAGAGCAGTGCATAGGCCCTCGATATATGTTGTCTACAGACTGAAGACAAGAGTCACGTACACTTGAAATCAAAAGCTGTGAGATCATATATACAGAATTGGCAATTTGTTAAGGTATTCACGGAACACCAGAGCCTAGTGTCCCAAGAGTTAGCTTAGTTGTTAATGCACGTGTTTAATAAGGAGCCACTTTATAAGGATCCTACATGTAGAAGGCCAAAAAACTTCACTAAACTTATACTAATAAAGACAAAATCTCTAGGAGACTGTTCTATTTCTACACTTGCTATCACTGCAGGAAATTCAAAGTTAGGAACCTGGTTCCATTCATTGGCGTCATATTTGCATAAATCGTGTGCAGTCCAGGCTGCAAATTGTTCATAAAGGGATTTATGTAGAGACTTCAGAGTCATGTCTAAAAATTTAACACTTACAATGTTTTTTGCTGCTGTGCTATTTTTAAAGCTGTACATGTGCTGCTAAAAGTAAGGAGCTATTAAGAAAGTATTTAAGAATGAAGAACTTTAAGAACTGGGCTTTGACATAAGCTGTTTATAAAGGAACGTGCAGATATTGCCCCTGTTTCTAAATGTGTTCACCGTTCCTTCATTATCTCAATTATTCGAATCCGGCTGCTTGCAACGACTGGTATTAAATTGCTTTCAGTTCCGGAAGTTTCTTATTTTTTCTACAAAGGACGATAATTATATAACTAGTTCATAGTTATACGATCAAATCGATAGCGGTACTATGGGATTAGTCCGGGATTCAGGTCCGGTCAATATCTTCACATGTCCTTTTGAGCAATGCTTTATTTGGTAGCTTGCGTTTCGACGTTTGCTTCATCTATATCGTTGCTATGATGAACATTCCTTTTATCTGCTTTTAGTGTACACTGTTTCTGTTTTATGAAATGATAGTCTATAAGAGCAACAAGGTTTAATTTACCGAAAATTAAGAACACCCGGCTAGGACATGCTCAGCCCCATGTGAGAATATTCAAAGGCACTAAGTTACACATGTATATTTAACAGACAAATTTTGATGAAGTTATTTCTAAAATATTCAAAAAATTAAATTCATCGAACCTCAATCAAGTTAACTGTTTCTCATAAATATGAGTGTAAAAGCCATTTTGATAAATTTCTCAGTTATATTTCTTCTGACGTCAAATGTATCAAGTTTCTCCGTAGAATTGAGCGGTAACAGTATGCAGCGATTTCTCTCAATTTTTTTGTCCTTTTGGGTTTATCTATGCTAGGTCTCTTTCCTAAGTCTAGATACTGTTGATAATTTTTCTATCTATTCTTTGTGATGGTGAATATTGCAGTTGATTTTTACTGGATTATGATTTTCGCTGAACTTAATCAAATTAGCTGGCTTTTTCAAGCTTTTGGCATCGCAATTTCAAATAATGGATGCAAGTCGCCGTCTTGGTACTTTCATCGTTATTCTGAAGTCTTTCAGCATCATCATTAACAAGCATCTCAAATCCAGTTGATTCGTTGTGACACATATATTGATGTCATTTACAACGTGATGTTTCGCTCTTAACCCTGCACAGTGATAAAACATTTCACAGCCCCTCCAATCTGTGCCAGTGTAATTATATGTTGCAGGTGTGATTCAGACAACCTTTGTGCATGAGAAGGATATGCATAATTCATTCGACCTCACCAAATGGGCAATTAAGGGACTTTATGCCCACTTCCAATTATACTTCCGTCGGTTCATAACTCTAGAATTCATCTTTCAGATCACTTTGTATATTAGCAAGAGAGGGAACTTATCTTCGCTTCCAGAGTGAAGCATGATTTATTGTGGAACTAAAGTCTAATGAATTGAGCTTATGAAGTCAAATAGATAAACGCATATGAATAAGAATGACAGGATCTTGCGTGGAGCTATTTGGAGCTTTAAACTCAATCCAAGAGAAAGTTTTATACACGATAATCAATGTAACAATTATCATTGTTGCTTCAGTATTGAACATAACAATCATTGTTCTGATCAAGACAAGACCTGTTCTACATAAACCTTCGTTCATTCTACTTGGAGCTCTCGCTTGTTCTGATTTAGCATTGGTTTGCTTAGTTGGGATTCTATACCTTGCAATAACGTTGAAGGGTATATCAGCCGGCAACACGATCACAGTGGTAACATGCTACATTACATCAGCGATTGTTGTGAATAATCTTCTTCTGCTATGTTGCATTACATACGATCGATACCAGTGCATAAAACACAGTATGGATAATAGACCTTATACTTCAATGCGGAGAGTGTGTATTAAAATTGGACTGTGTACCGTCACGTCGTTAATATTCCCATTGATGTTTTACATTGAGAGTGTAGTCAAGTTGCCATTTAGAACTCTGGAAGTGTGGTGTGTTATTATGGCCGGGTCCTTTTCATACATAATTGTGTATTACATTAAGCTTAAAAGAATTGTCAGAACACATCACGTGCATGGTTTAGGAGTTGGACTAAAAGATTCACACGGGAATTCTGTTCGACGAGTTCCTTCCTACCATTCGAACTTGAACAAGTCTGTGTTTCTGTTAATTGCATCGTACATCTTTGCATACTTTCCAGTCAGCACCGTATCTATTGTACGAACTATATCATACAGGTTGAATATGCCATCAAACAGACTAACTATAACTGCAATTGTGTGGTCTGCAACTTTCAGTCTGTCTAATGCAGTAATGGATCCATTGATATATGCGTATCGAAGCGATACAATTGGAAGAGAGTTCAGAAAGGTATTTACTCCGGCTCTATATAGGGCGCATGCTTCCTTTATCCGGGAATTGCAGTTAGGTTCGTTAGGGTGCTTTTGTTCGGAAAGGATGGTTTTTATTGTGGGTCGCAACGATGCTGTATTCAATACTCTGTAGAATCTGTGTGTCCTTGGGAAGTGTTTATCGAATAGGCTGAGGAACTTTTTTGCAGTTAGCTCTGATGTTCAGGCTGTATGGAGGATTGAACCCAAGTATGTGTCGTGATCTTCATTGGTTTTGTTGTTGTGGAATTGGTTTTGCTCTACTGTATAATTTGTTTCCTTTGTAACCACTGTTGATTAATGCGTTGTCTTAATAGGCTCCTGTTATGTCGAAGACCTCTTTGTTTTATGAAGATCTGCTAGTTCTTTCCGAAATCTTCCCCCGGAATGCGCTTAACGATGTTTTGGGGGTTCTTAGAATTAACGATGGTGTATATAGTTTGATTGTTAGGATTAGAATTGGGTATATATACTGCGGATATTAAATTTAAAGTAATATTTAAGAAGTCAACGATCTTCCGGTTTTTATTTATAGTAACCCTCAAACCGGATTTTTCTTTAAATAGCTTTATGAATCCCTTCCTTATGCGGGGCAACTAATATTCCTGAAGCAGCATAGACCATCATCTCTGTATAGATCACTGGTGCTAGGACCATACATTTCCTTCAGAGAGTCCATAGTAAAGAGGCCCACCAATTTACAAAGCTCCGCGCCATCATAAATACCCATGGTGACATCAAATTCGGGATCGCCATATTTCTTTGCCTATGCTTGATTGTTTGCAAACGGCAGTAATTTCCTTGTACGTAGGATGATGTGTATATCGTCTTTTGAGATTGTTGTATATTTCACGGCGAGGTATATGGATCTCTCTAGAAGGCACTTGGATATTGATAGGAAAATCTCTACCATATCGTATTGAACAAATGTGCAATCTTTCTTTGATGTTTTGGAACTATTGTATGACTTCATCGGTATTATGTCACTCGCTTACCCTTATGGATTCTCTGATGTTCTCCAATCCTGACTTCGTCGGATTAATTAATCTTCATGTATTCATATAAATATATAATTAATCTTCATATATATATATATATATATATATATATATATATATATATATATATATATATATATATATATATATATATATATATATATATATACATATATATATATTTAGCCGAAAGCCGAAAGTAACCATAGGGTGCTAAAAATCAGGAGAGTTAAAACAAGCCACTGTGGTCTGGTGGTTACGACGCTTGCCGGGAAAGCGAGAGACCCTGGTTCGACCCCAGGTGGTGGCAAATTTTAATTTTCTCCTGGTTTTTCTGAGCATTATATCAACCTTTCCGTTTGCACCGAAAAAGGAGAAATCCTGGTTACTCGCTAGCTACTGATTGCATGTATTAGAGCTGCTTGATAAAGGCGAAAGCCGAAAGTGACCATAAGGTGCTAAAAACCAGGGGAGTTAAAACAAGCCACTGTGGTCTAGTGGTTACGACGCTTGCCCGGAATGCGAGAGACCCTGGTTCGACCCCAGGTGGTGGCAAATTTTAATTTTCTCCTGGTTTTTCTGAGCATTATATCAACCTTTCCGTTTGCACCGAAAAAGGAGAAATCCTGGTTACTCGCTAGCTACTGATTGTATATATATATATATATATATATATATATATATATATATATATATATATATATATATATATATATATATATATATATATATATATATATATATATATATATATATATGAGACAAAATCAAAAATATACTTCACTTAAATACATTTAAGATATATATATATATATATATATATATATATATATATATATATATATATATATATATGATAATATCACTGTTTGCAAGCACTGCAAAGAAGTTTTAAAGAATCTGCATTCAGAGTCTTTCTTCATGGTCCCATTTGGTACATGTCTATTGTCCTATAAACTTTCACATTCTCATGACTGTATTGAATACATTGTTAGTCCCTGATAAGTATTAGGAATGGTCTTGGCTACTAATAGTCGTCTTGGAAATTAAAGTAACGGTGTTGGAAAAGAATTTGTGAGGAGAAATAGGACTCTTTGATAAGTTACTTGTTCAGAAGAGTCCTTTTTGGTTCAGTTGCTTATCACCTAATTACCCGCACTCGAGTGTTCGTGACGTTTTACTGTCCAGTGTCAGGGAAGGGCGACATCCCATTAAGAAGCCTCCATATTTATAGAGCAACAAAAACTTAATCAAACAAAAAGATAAGAGCAATGGAAAGTTTTAACAGAGGTATTCTGTTTGGTTTTGAAGGTTATAACTAAGCATGGTATCATTTTCTGGTAAATTGATGGCCGGGGTTTGTAGAAACTGTCTTCGGGGGTAAACCTCCAAACCCCTACCTTTACTTTTATCCAGAAACAATGGTGTTGGAAAATCATCTTAAATTACACACTGGTTGTTTTAGGATGCATTATATTTTCTATAAATAAGTAAATATATTAAATACTATTCATATATGAACGCATGCAAATGTATGTGCACGCACATCCGTATTGCTTGTATACATTCTAATCACGAAAATACTTTTCAGGTGTTGAGAAGAATCAGAAGAAACGTTACTGTGTCCACTGAAGTACACGTTGCAACAATCCCCGCACCTGCTTCATGATTAAAGAGCTCAGTAGATTTGTAATAAAGCTTCTTGATATGTTACAGTTGACGGTAAAGTCACGCGTGGACCGCTGGTTAGCTGAAATAACTCCATGACCACATTCATTGTTTTGGCGCTGGGGGATTTTTTTTCTCGAATGACTGCACATAGGAACCAACTTTCTGTGACGTGATACCTTTGATATATTATAAATTCAATTTCTCATTTTCAAAATGCTATTGCAAGATTTATCCCAATTATTGCTCTGTCAAAATTGATTTGCTGGTTATCGTGGAGTAAAATAAGGTTGTCACATCATAACCATTGCGATTCCTGAATGCAAATAGAGTTGGAAACTTTGAAATACACAATGTTTTTAAAACAAACTTTCTAACTTAAGCCTGGATGTTTCTTAATATTTTGCCCCATCCAGCCCCAATTTTCTTCTAAATATTGTTCAAATTTCTTCAGCTTTTGACTTGCACCTACGACATAGTCGAGACAACTGTGAATGAGAAAGAGGGTCTTCAGTTTCTGTGAAGTATGTGATGTAATCAATTTCGAGCTTGATTTTGAAGTCAAATCTGAAATGCAATGTTCCCAGTTTTTCGCGTGATTTGGGCATCAAGTTTCCTACATTATTGTGTATTATCAAAAGAGTAGACGGGAAGATCCCGTGAGATGTTTTCCAAGTAGCAAACAATCCCTTGTGAGCTATGTCTTGTTGATGAGCTTCGTCTAGCCTGCTTTTAGCCCCACTGTCTACCAAACTTGCTACTGGTCTAATATTTTTGAAGGACGAAATTTACATTCTACGTGACACAATTCGTGACATTTTATTTTTCAAGCGAAGGACGAAATTGAGACAAGCATCATTCATTAAAGAGTCCGAAATATTAGTCAATTAATCAAATAACAGCCAGTAGTAAGATTTAGTTGACCACTTCATATTATATTCTTAACTACATCACTATCAATGCATTTATCAAATGTCATAGGTTTGCCTCTGCCATTTTTGCAATGGATGTTTCAGCCATTATGGCAATTCCGAGAAGGCTCTTTGGACGTCCTTGCCAATCAGTTGGCTTAAAACTGTTAGATATCACTCCTAAGCTGCTAATGCTTCCTAAATGTTGACATCATAAAAGACAATCTCTATTGTGGCCCTCAATTTTTGTTTGCCCTATCTTCCCCCGATGTCAACTGTATAATTGTAAATAAATATCCGGCTATGTGAACAATATAAATTACATATGCACAGTGGAACCTCGGTTTTCGAACACAATTCGTCCGAAAAAATTGGTCGAAAACCGATTTGTTTGAGGACTTGAAACAGTATTTCCCATACGACATTCATTAACCGAAAGTCCATTAATGTTGGAATAAGTTAAGACTGTTAATATGCCCAAAAGGCAAACACTAGTGAATACGCCGTTCGAGATACACTAACAGTAGTTGTGCAAGTTGGACTGAGCATGTTACTCCACGATCCTTCGACTCGACCTGTTTGAACATCGATAATTTATTCAAACATCATGGCATATTTTTCTCGAATTTATTGGTAAAATTCCGATTTGTTCATCTGCATAGTCGTTCGAACACCGAGGTTGCACTGTATTACGAAATAGCTAGTTCTTAGGATTTCATGCCAGAATGCTTAAAAATCTACTCTAATCAATAGACAGCAAACTTTTTTGTGATGATAGATCCTACCAACTAGCCGTCATTAATATTTTACGTCATGCCAAAACATGTAGAAGTCAAGGGAGGCTTACTTTATATCTTAATTCCCATGTTAGACACATTTTGTTACTTTCTAGCTTCAACTCTGAAATTTGAGAGCAGATGTACGTTATTGCTTGGTTTTTTCTCATTTAATGAGTCATAGAAGAACGTTAGGGATTACCTTTTGGAGTGATTAAATTAAAGGGTTAAGCTCTACGCAAAAATTCAGGAAAGAGATACACCCCTTGGATGGCCTAAACTGTACATGCCATATTACTATTGTGTTTGGATTTAGTTGGCTTTAATTAACATTCAGTAACTATGGTTTTGTAGCCAACTTTAATTATGTTGAAATGAAAATGAAATAATTTGAAATGAAATGAAAGGAAACTTATTGTGGACCATAAGCATCACGTGTCTGTTCCTCTCCTCGCCACCTTTATCTCCACACTGTTGCGACGAGATAACCAGTTGTACTAAGTAGATTATCCGCGAACATCCGAACTATGGACTGAGACGTGCCTCGAAATGTTTCATTGGACGAGAGCTCTGATTAGGCCTATTTTCTCCCAACCTAACTGATCAATTACCGTGCATGATCTAAGCACATTCATTATTCCACAGCTAAATTATGGCCCATATTGCATGATGATTGGTCAATTAGGCTGGGCACAAATAGATCTGATAAGAGAGCTTTGCTCTTCTATCTACTCAACTACTTTGTATGTATTGTTTAGAAATGGTTTTTTATCGGTATAGGGATATAATGTTTTGTTTCTCTTGCCCAAATAAGGGCTCCACCTTTAGTTACATTGGCAAGCAAATCAGCTGTACACTGTACATTACCATTGGCATGGGAATAGCGATATAATCTGAGCGAGCTAAACTTCAAAAGCACTATCAAGGAGCTTTTTGTGTCCATCAATAGCGTAAACTTCGTCATGATTTTATCAAATTCGTTGTTGTGTCCGATTTACTAGACTCCTAAATGTTGTGTGAGTAGAACGCCAAATAAACTATATTCAAAAATGAGGTTTCTATGCATAAATGTAATATATGTAGTTATTTCCCACGAGAAAGAGTATTCCATTAACATGACTAGTGTAATTTGTCTTACTGCCTTGTAGCGTTTATTACCATCTAGCCAACTGGTTCGCACAGGCTTTCAGCATATCGATATGATAATTAGAAATGAAGGAAACTTAGGCCTTCTAGCGTTCGTAACGAGAAGTTTGATAGCAAATTAGAATAACGAGTAAGATTGTATGTAGTCATCACTTCATAATTTGCTCAACAGTAGCTTACATTCTAATTTCGGATCGTCTATATATAAAAATGATGGTCGTGATCGTGGTCATGATCGTGATCGTGGTGGTCGTGGTGGTCGTGGTGGCGTTGTTCATGGTAGTGATGAAGATGAGTTGATTGTGAGAAATCATCATGAGTGAAGGAAGGGCACATTGTATCGAGATTCCTTGATAGTAAGCAACAACGTGGTATGAGTCAAGTCGATCTTAGTTCTTACAATAACTTCACCCCTATCATATTCATGTTTTGTTCCATTCATGGTCAGAGCACTCTCGAATTCGACAATGTTTTCTTTTGTCTCCTACAAGGTACTTACATCATTCGTACACCTGCTATGACTAGCTTGCTCATAAAGACCACTGTCTAGACATCTTACTCCACAGGATTCTCCAAGTCGCAAAAAATTCAGGCTGCATTTTATGACTGAATGATTTTGCTATTTTTCGTATGCATACACTTTCAAACTTGTGACATAAAAAATCAATTCTCGGCATTTCGAATCTGTAGAATTTACCGTGGCAGCAATCTCAAACGTCTAATTGGACTTAGGTCAATGACACTCGAACAGAGAGTCATGTGAAGGGCAACTTCCCAAATACACTATAGTACCGAATTCGTTAGTCACCAGGAAATCTATTGTCACCAGTGAATAGAGTGTTGCGTATCCAACCGCCTTAGCAATAGAAGCCATGACAACAAACTCACTTATGCAACACTAAAATGCCTAGCAACAACACTACATTCCTCATGTGTGCTAATACTCTACAGTTATCAGAGTTCTGTACAGTTATCTCCACTATTAACAACGACTATTTCATTACTGAAGTGCTTCTCGCACATACAATCGCCGCCAAACGTCCTTAGTATACAGGGTGCATTAGTTGTCTCAGTGCTATTTGAGTGTGAATCGACTTGTTTGGTTTTATTAAAATCTGCTTAATTCAGCATTATAATAAGGGTAGGGGTGGGGGTGTAAGGGGGTTTGCTCTATGGATCAAAAAGTAGTTTAAGTGCTCCAAGACTTTTGACTGACATTGTAGAGTGCTTGGGAGGAATGACGTCTTGAAACGACTTTACATGTGTGGATAAGAGAATAAAAAATAAATTAGATGGTTCTATAATATATTATAGGAATGTTGTATGTTGTAGGAGTCGTAAAATTATATAGCATTGCTACTTGGATATGGTACACGTATTCCAAACGGATGACAATATGGTCCTCTTGAAATTATGTTCTCGGCACACACTCGAAACTGAACATGTTCACCGGGAGGAAACAACTCCGGCTTAGAATTGATCGTTACGGTCTTTAGCTGCGTCTTGCAAACGTCAACAAACGCGTTTTCAGGTCCTAAATCAAAGATAAAAATCAGTTAATGACATTATCAATAGAACGAAGTGAAGAGAGGTTACCATTTGAATGACTAAGTGGATGAAAAAACAAAGTTAATCAGTGCTTGCCAGCAGAGTCTTTTACTTAGAAGGCAGTAAGCATCTGGTAGATTTAAGCGCATAATTTGGAAGCATTAACCGACAGATATTACATATGGCAACAGAATCTTGTTACTATTTGGATCTTAGTGCACCAATATCAGCGAAATCTCACGTTAGGGTGCATTCTAAAACAGTCTGACAAATTATCCATCTTACTTTTGTCAATATCAAAAGCTAAAGAGTATGTGTGATGTAATCGAGGTGCCATTAATGGTATTTTGAAAATGAATTCTGCTGTAATCACCAGTTCGTAAAGCAGCTGCAGTTTACGACTATTATCAATCACCACTTGAACAAAGGTCAGCGTGACTTATTTTGTTCTATCTGCACAGAGTAGACATGCGCAGAGCAGTAAAAGAATCCTTAGATAGGCAATAAATTATCACAGGAACTCAACACTTGAATACTGATGCTTTTCGACGCTCATTTGGACAGCAGTTACCGATGGTTGCTGAAGGTTGTTTCTGCTCGCGAGTAAAGACACATGTGAACTAGAAAGTACTCGCGATTCAAGGCACACATGAACTAGGAAAAAGAACAAACTTTGTGTTTCACGAACAGATCGGCCATCGTTCAGTAAGTGGTACCATGGCGACAGGGTCATGTGGAGAGCTATATGGAACTTTAAACACGACCGTGGAGGCGGTGTTCTACGTAATTATAATGGCTGTGATCATCCTAGTTGCTTCAGTATTGAACATCACAATCATAGTTCTGATCAAAACAAGACCTACCCTCCATCAACCGTCGTTCATCCTGCTCGCTGCTCTCGCGTGCTCAGACCTGGCAATGGTCTGTATACCTGGTGTTTTTTACCTTGGGGTATCCTTGAAGGGTATGTCAAACGACGGTGCCATGGAGGTTGCGACGTGTTTTCTCACATCAAGCATTACTGTGAACAATGTTTTACTCTTATGCTGCATCACATACGATCGATACCAGTGTATCAAACACAGTCAGCAGAACAAGCCACATACTTCAAAGGCCAAGGTGGCTGTTAAAATAACAGTATGCATCTTCGCCTCATTTGCATATTCATCGATCGTATATATTGAGACGAACTACAAAATTCCGTTCACAACTCTCGAACTCTTATTCATCGTAATGTTTGGCTGCTTTTTCTTCATAACAGTATATTACATAAAACTCTCTAGGGTCGTCAGGGCCAGTCAAGTAAATAGTTTGATAGTTGGAGCAAAAGATTCAAACGGTAATTCCATGCGACGAGCTCCTTCGTATCAGTCAAATCTGAACAAGTCCATATTGTTGCTGATAGCTTCGTATGTTCTGGCGTATTTTCCCGCCTCAGTCGTCTCAAGTATTCGAAATCAATCATATAAAGCTCATTTTCCAAGAAGGGAAGGTACCGCCACCGCAATGGTCTGGTCAATGATGTTCAGCTTCTCTAATTCAGTGATGGATCCATTGATTTACACATTCCGAAGTGACGCAATAGGAAGGGAACTCAGAAGGGTATGTTTATCTCATCTCAACTCAACTCAATTCAACTCAATTCAACTCAGCTCAAATATATTCATCTTTCAAGATGCACACATTTTGATTTGAATCTTTGTGAGCACTGACGAAGGTTTATTCAGAAACGTTTACAAGTTGAAGGCTTTTTCTTTAACTCTGTATAATGTTTAGTTAAATTCTTGGTGGTTGCAGCTTTTTGGGTATATATATATATATATATATATATATATATATATATATATATATATATATATATATATATATATATATATATATATATATATATATATATATATATATATATATATATATATATATATATATATATATATATATATATATATATATATATTACTTATTCTGAACGTCTTATTCATGTTTCTATCTGCTAATTTTTGCTATCAAATATAATCATGGATTTCACACTTATGGATTGACGGAGATCCCAAGATGATAAATGTAGACTTTTGCACATCTTTTTAGGTCTATAGAAAACTGAAAAGAAATATGGTTTCAGCTGAATTAAACGTGGAAGAGCAGCACTCACAAGTAACGGAGTTCACAAAATAATCACATCAAAATTGTACCGGATCACAACTGAGCTCCTGCAACAAGCATATGGCAACATCTAACTTCATGGTACAAATGGAAATCGTTAAGAAATACAAGTTTAGTACTCATGTCTTAACGCATATAATTATAGAAAAACAAATTTTGAGTTAATAGGCAAACTATAATATAGTACATAATTAGTTTAAATATACAATATATATATATATACCTATTCATGCGTACATAAATATATACAAATATAAATATATCCATGAGTTGCTTATGTGTATGTGTTTAGTAACAAATATCCATATTTATATAGAAATTGAGAAAAATTGTATTCCCCTTTACAGTTTCAAACGTTTCGATTTTAAGCTTTATTAGTCCACTGTATTCCCATTATCATAGTTAATATTTTGAGATACAATTTTAGATGTTTTGAGGGGGAAATGTCCCCAAAAGGCACCCTTGAGGAATTACACAGAACACTTCGTATATTATGAGCTGTCTTATGGACTATCGGAATGCACTCCGTTCTAATATATTGGTAAGAGTTAAAATGAACAAAATGCAATACAGTTTGTAAGCGTAATCTCTTTGACTATAAAGACTGGAATAGAATCAGGAAAAAGAGAACAAAAAGTGATTGCGAGTTAGCCTGAGAAGACTAATCCAAATTTAGTCAACAACACAAACACTGGCTCAAAAGCACATGGGGATGAATAGGAGCCATATATTAGAAACATTATGTTCTGGATGGAAACCCACCTGTGTTCGCTTGAAGGATGTAATGCAACGGTGAATAGATATACTGCATATCTTCAGCATCATCCCATGAAACTTTGATCCTCTTGTTTTGCGTTATTGAACAATTGAAATTAATTGGAGGCGGGGGCGCTATTAAGAGAAAATTTGTAAGTAAGGTAATATGTAACCCTTATTTAAAATTGCAGTATATTATTTGATTTGAATTCGATTAATATGTATCATTATACAATTGAACTCAATTTGCCTAGATTCTATGTGATTACAAGGTCAAATGGAAATACAGTATCAACTTCTCTAAACAGTTGCTTGATGATAGTAGCAAAGTTTATACAAGTGATATACACGTTGTCTTTTTTCATAAGAAAGTTTCTTTTTCCCTAGTACTGAGACTCTCTTAGCTTTTTTCATAATTTCAGTACTCTTAAGACATTTTTTGCAAGAGAATTTCCTAGTTGGCTTGACACTACAGTGTTACACAGACAGACAGACAGACAAACAGACAGACAGACAGGCAGGCAGGCAGGCAGGCAGACAGACAGACAGACAGGCAGGCAGGCAGGCAGGCAGGCAGGCAGGCAGGCAGGCAGGCAGGCAGGCAGGCAGGCAGACAGGGACTACACAAACATAACACTCTAATGCGACTCTATTACATAGTTTACCACATCAACGTGTGCAAATTATATAATAGCGATGACGGTCTAGTGCCAATATTGAAATTTTAAAGGTACATGATTTATCAACTTTCTTAGGTCTCAAAAATCTAGTATTGAGCATTCTTAACTTTATGAGCAACAGAGTAATACTTTCTTATAAACCACTTTCTTGTAAAAAAGCCATATATTTCGTAGCTTCGCTAGCAAGTTCGTATCACTTTCCTTATCTTCCTATCACTTATCACTACAGTAGAAGCCCGCAAAAAAGAACCACAACTTTTAAGAAGACTCGCGCTAAAATTTCATGACTTTGGTCACTTAAATAAGAACCTAACTTACTTAAAAAAAATTTCAGTTCTTATTACAAGATGCTAAATTTTCCCTTTACAGGTTAAAGCAGCGAATGTTTTCGTTCAAGATAAGAAGACAATTTCCCAACCAAACAGGAAGGATGCGTGTTTTTACAGAACTATCGATATTGACCAAAATGCTGGGGTAAAAATTCTGTAATCACAAGTTCTATTGTTGTCTATAAGGTTATCACCTGGATGCCGTAAATAACGAGAGGTAGTAATTAAAGTATCAGAGGTCGGCCCTTGGAGAGCGCCACAAGAGCATTTTTCCATATTTTCTCATTGCTCCTCATTTCCATTATTAAAGCTGTGCAAAAGAGTACAACGGATTGATAAAATGTACTACTTACCTTCAACTATAAAAGAACATGTTTTTATGTCATTTAGCAAAGATTCATGTTTGGGAAACTGGCAGTGAAGGTTTGCCTTTGCGACAGGCTCGGTAGCTACCATCATTTCTAGGACACTGTACATTTCTTCTTCCACTGCTTTTCTTCGAAGGAGCATTTCGTAATAGTCATGAGCGAGTGCATTGTCACAATTTCTGCTCGCAGTTTTGGCAATGCTTGATATCTCTATCATCTTGCTGTAGACAAAGAGCAACAGGAAAGCATTTTTCAAACAGATCTGAATCAATGCATTTCATAAAGTACCCAGAGTTCTGCAACCTTGTGTTGTTAAGTTTTACAGCCGTCTGATTTGCCCTGGCGGTGTGATAAAGAGGCATAGAAAGTGCTGTTTCTACCAGTTATTAAAATTCTAGTTTCAGCCTCTATCACAACCTTCTGTGATTCCAAGGAAAGGCCAGGCCCACTTTTTATGAAAATTCTGTGGATCTCTAACTATCTTATATTTAGGCTCTGGTGTTGGATTTATCTTAAATCATGATAATGTAAAGAAGATATCGAATTCAGGTGTTATTCCATTCTTCTATCGCAAGAATCAACTCATGCAAATGAGAAGACCTTATAGCACTGTTGCTCTTGCGAGTAACATGTCATCTTTGATTTATAGTTTCGACTCGAACTAACTTGTACCCAAACTACCCCCAAGAAACATTGCCAGTACTCACTTTGTCAGGTGAGTAAAGAGAAACAAAGAAGGTATAGAACTGACAGAAAGGTTTTGTACCTTAATTGTTCTCGCAACTTTTTTAGGTTTGTTTCCCCTCTCCTATTCAGCTTGGAGATTAAATGTTTTTCTGTCGAATCAATGGTGGATCTCAGCTCCCGAAAATATCGTCGAACAACATCATTAACTGAAACGGAATTCTTCTTCACGTCTTCTATCATTTTCTGCACATCCCCGCGTGCTTTTATAAATCTTTCGCTGTGTAAATCAACCTGTCAAGAATATATAATTGCTTACATGAGTGACTGTTAGCTATCAATTTGACACACACCTAAAAAGGGGGGTCAAGGGCGTTGGGGGAAATGGAGGTATTCAGCTATGTTGATCACTAAACAGGGTTTAGGCTTTCGGGGGCTCGGGCTTCCTTCCAATTCATTGCAATTCCAATTCACTCATGAGTGCATTCTAGAGTGGCAAATTCCTAGCTTGGTAATACAAACCACCCTTTACAACGGTATCATATCTATTTTACATCAATTACGTATAGCCATTGTATGACTTTGTATATATTAAAATTTTAGCAGTGTAGAACGAATTATTGGGTGTGGTCATAGGTGTGGTCCATAGAATGGCAGCATAGATCCCCTAGTTAACTTTTTAGAACAGCACCACTGGTTGGTAATGTTTCCATATTTCTTTAAATATTAGCATCCACTTATGCATCATGAACTCATGAACCAATATAGTACTTGACCCTAAGGTTGGAAAGTCTAGTAATTTGTCTCACCCTATCCTCAAGTATAAAATCCTAGGGGCCCATATAAATGCAAACCTTTTCTTGTAATTTTTGTAGAACAGCCCTTTCCCTTTCTTCTGCCTCATGCACTTGAAAACAGTCATGTCCTTTGTGGTCACCAACAGTTTCACAATATGAGCAGCACAGACATCTATCAGTGCGACAGTAAATTCTCATCTTTTCACCATGGACTGGACAATCTGAAAATTAACAGACTATTCAGCACATGGGCATAGTTTCAAAACTGCATCATGTACCAGTGCAAGATATCTGCTTTCTTATAAAATTACTTAGCAATTAGACAATCTAATTTCAGCTTAAAATACAGTTGATGCCTTAAATAAATTTTGCTTTATAATCACTTTGGTGTCCTCACATTGAACCTTCCTTGTAAACAGTCCTGTTTCACAGGCTATGACTCCCCTGTAAAGATTGCCATTATACCTAGACTGGAGCTCTTAGAACTAACGTTTTCAGCCCAAATGTGATATTCATAAACCAATTTTATCAGGGTTACATGCATTATCCCAAGCAAATCAAGCTGCAATTTCAGTTGTAAATATGGATTATATTTTTTAATCAATATACCTGGAATCATTCCTGCATCTAAGATTTGACTTGATGATGGCCTTGAATGCAAATGTGGTATATGAGACACTGGTTGTATAAGACTTGATCCACTGAAAGGCCTGGCATAGTCATCAACTACCAACTCAGGGACATCAACACTGACAGAACTTCCATTTTTCAAACTAGTTTTTAAGCTGTCCAATATGATTGAGTGTCTGATATTCTCAGGTTTTAGGTGTTCAACATCAGAGCAACTCCCACAATAAGATGTTTCACAGTCCCTACAGAACAGTGTAACAGGTCTTGGTGGATATATTTTCCGAACACAATGAATACAGATATCTGGCACCCTTTCAGGTTCTCCCAAACCAACTGCATCAAGATTTGTTGCTAGGCTCTCCACCCCAGAGGAAGGAATAAGGGTAGGTTTTTGGCACAGTGGGCACTCAATTGCTTGTCCTTGAAGATCTTTGAGTTTTTCAATACAATCTAGGATACAAATAAATTGCACTTAAAACTTGTGTAGGATCTGCAACACCATTTGGATCAAAGATGGCACAGAAAAATTAACAAATCTAGTACGTATTTGCAATAATGGCACAATAAATTGTAACTGAAGAACTGTGATCAAGGTGCACTTAGTTTGGGGGCCCCAATGTATTGTGGCATTTCTCACTTAAACTTATCACTAAGCACCTTGCTTGAAACTCTTCTAATTCCCAGTGAATTAGTTTACAGAACTATTCCACACCATTCTACAGACCCCTTCACAAACAAAATATATCCTTGCTTAACTCAAAGCAAATTGTAATTATCTGTCCCGAATCAAGCTGACGCACTTACTCATAAAATCCAGAAAGGCTTTCATTCTTTTCAATGAAATAGTATTAAAACTTGTAAAACAGCGTATTATTAGCTTCAGCTTTATATCTAGCTATGTTATGGAGTACATGTTCTATTGCGTGGTATTACGAATACCGTGCTTGACATGGTTAGCAAAACGAAAGTACCCGGTAAGTCCCTTGACAAGAATGAGTGTTGCTGTTACTTTATCATCATCGTATATATCGTTAACATATAGAAAATAAATGAAAATGATTCATTCTGATAAGGAAGAGCCTTGGCAATTGTTCTAAGGCATGAATGAAAGGAGACAACAATAGTTCATGCTCTATCTATGGACTTTGGCAACCGCAGTTGGCTGCTCTTTTCCAGTTCCTGCAAGATGGAAACAGAGAGCATTCAAGTAAACTTGCATATCATAAATGGATCAAGATTACCTGCACAAAATGTGTGCTCACATTCAAGCCGCTTCGGTATTCTGAAAGGCAGTTTTAGGTTGTAATCAGTGTAACACAGTGTACAAACGTTGAGAAGTTTATGCGCCATTTTGGTTTACAAAGATTATTTCGCGCTCCTTGTGATGTACTCTGCTGCTAAGCAACCAGAGCGAATGTCAATATCTCTCTGACACTCTGACCATCATCATCATCATCATCATCATCATCATCATCATCATCATCATCATCATCATCATCATCATCATCATCATCATCATCATCATCATCATCATCATCATCATCATCATCATCATCATCATCATCATCATCATCATCATCACCATCATCATCATCATCACCATCATCATCATCATCATGATCATCATCATCATCATCATCATCATCGAAAGGGCTAGATAACGAAGAGACGCATGAAAGTTAGAAATTTATAAATCAGAACATATAAGTTTAAATCAGAAAACCTTTGCAGTAGGGATTTAGTCAAAGGGCCGTTTTCGAGATTTCGAATGTGTCACCACGCTGTCGATAAAGCATTTCGTTACTAGGATAAGAAAATGTTGCTGTTTTGTTTTAGGACACTGGTATTGTAGCTTTCAAGTAAAGGTACGCTGTTGTTTTGAATTCCTATGTGATTGTTGCTATGAATGGTTGAATGCAATATCGCCTTTGCAATGAATTGCGGAAATGTTGTTGTTTTTACAAGAAATGAGCAATATTTATTAGCGTTTAATCTGTCATTGTGATTATCAGTAAAAAGGCTTTTTTAATTGTAGTTAACTATTTTTTACGATCGCAACAACGTTTTATTGGCATGTTTAGACCTACGTCCATGCAGACAACGTGCTTAACTTCAGGGCTACATTTTGTGTAACCTTCTCCCTCTTAAAGCAGGGATTTTATGGAAGGCATCATTACAGTTCAAAAAATGTCCTTTGCTTATAAGCAGATGGTTTTTAACAAAGTTAATATGTTGGTACATACAGTACTTGAAATTCCATTTTTCGTCCAAGCCCAGCATCTCTTTCGTCTAACTTGCATAAATCTCCTTTGATAATGTACGTATTATTTCAGTGGTATGTTTTTGTAGTGCCTGTCTCCTTGTGGAGCACTGTAGCGTAAAATAAAGGTGAATATTCTTACTAAAAATCGAAAATTTTGGCACTGAAATCATGACAAAGCAAGTAAGGTTTCAGAACTGTCTTAAAAACGTTCCTATAAAGAGCCGTGTATGCATCAACGCTTTGTCTAAGAGGATGTCAAAATTCTTACTCAGACTTTGTCAAAATTCTTACTGTCTTTTTGCTTTCAAGAGAGAAAGAGAGGGATCACTATGCTCTATTGGTGAGATAATAACAGACATTACTAGAATTTTGTATGTCCATTCCTTGTACTCAGTTTTTAGCAATGGACAGATTTGTCCGTTACGTACTTTTTGAATGACCCCTAATGTAACCAGTAACAATCCCAGGGCGGTACTCAGCATCATAGGATACGGGGAAGTCAGTCCAGTAAAATTTATATTTCTACAAAACCTTACAATACCTGCATACCGTTCTACAAAAAACCAAAAAGCCAGCAAATAATTGTGAAGATCAGTGGGGTATTTCAATGGGATGACAAAATGTCCAACTATGGATAGCAGTGATGGATAGAAACAACAACAACACCGGAAACATAAATCGAATCGAGGCAGGTAGGCAATGGGGTTTATTTCTCGAATTTTCTTCCTTCGTGAGGATAATTAGTCGCTTTCCTCGCTTACTGTATTGTCTGCAGCTTTTCAAAACAACGTCTCAAAATGGACAGTGAAGAAGTTCTTTGCTACAATCGCGGTTGTGGCCAGAGATTCAAAGAAGCTGACAATGTGGAAGGTAAATTTTGATATTACATTTCTACACCATTGACAACTAGCCTAGATTGCAGTCAGAACCAAGGTATGTTCTGTGTAAAGCACGCGCTAGAGACTCTTATCACGGCATGTCAGCACAAACAACGAAACCTCTCACGCCTTTACGCCGAGAAAAGGATGTCATCCACGCCAGGTATCTCAGGCGTAGGCTGCGGTACATAGCTAGAAAGTCGTTAGAGATTTAAACAAACCACAGGTCTTCATTAAGTGCTATATAAGCCTGAAGTGCTTTTCTATTTTAAGGTTGTTGTCGCTATCATCCTGGCACTCCAATCTTCCATGAAGGTTACAAGGTATTCTTGTTTATGTGTTTAGATATTAGAGTGTTTTAGAAAACTGTCGTATCCGCTAGCATATAAATCAGTTTTCCCTTTAGGACATTATCACATTACTGACCTAAGTTGGCGATAATGATCATGATTGTGATAGTGATGATTTGATTAAAATAATGATGATAATGATTAATTGATTAATCTATTGATTGTGATTATGTCTGTGATAAAGCAAGGTGTTATTGCGTTGATAATTTCAATTTTATACCTTGGCAGAGTTGGGGTTGCTGCAAGAAAAAGAGCACAGATTTTACAGAGTTTCTTAACTATCCTGTAAGTTAATACAACTTCCAATGATATTGTTGACCTCCTTTCAGGTTTGCTACTTTCATTGTATTGCTGTAGCTTCTGGGAAATACTTAGCAGCACATTTTTATTTATCACCATTTTGTTGTCAGGGTTGTACAAAAGGACTTCATAACAAAATTAAGCCAGAACAGCCTGCAAAGAAAGTTGAGGCACCTTTAGCAGTTGGAGAGGTATCAAGCCAACATTTGTTTTTCTCAGGCCTTTATCAAACAGTGTTATGGATCATTGAATTATGTTTTACTGTAGTGTATCATGTAACTAGACTTTTCTCTTTGTGGGAAGTAGTGGAGTGAATATATTTATTAGTAAAAAACCAAAGCCTCATTCACATCTAAAAATGTTTTCTATGTATCATTCTTGAATTTTAGAATGAGAAAAACTAATTTTAAGATAGTATTTGGAAGGGGATGAGAATGCACTAGAACACCTAGGCTTAGCAGTGAACAACTAAAATTGTACAGAAGCTTTCAGATCTCAGCAATACACCACAACATATATAACCACATACTTTTTGATAGGAGATAATACAAGGTGAGGAAGAGGAGCTCTCAGATTGAGTACAGGAAAGAATGAGGATTACCTTCCAGCTACCTTTTTTGGTGTTTTTGTTGTTTCCATAATCTTTAATGTATTACCCGTATTCAAGTTACTTAGCCACATGTGAATTCATTCTTATTTGTAATGCCTCCACATAAATCTGTTTTGATCTAGAGTATGTACTACCATCAATATACCCTATCAAGACAGTCTTTCTTTGCCAAAGATATGATATTCCCTAGAAAAATATCAAAGTGGGATTGGAAATATTTCTAAAATCTAGAGAAGATTTCACTGTCAGTTGTGCTTCTGAACAGCAAAACATGACACATCCACTTATGAAAGACATGCTATCATATGGTGACAGAAAAAGTGACTTTTTTCAAGGAAAGAACTTTCAAATCATTGTTCATTCCTTGAAAGTTTCTATATAGCTCGGGTCCTAATAGGCTCCAGGTGGATCAGAAAAAACCTGAGAAATTAATAAACATACCCCCCCCCCATTTATTAGGAACCTAAGAATACCTTTTTTGCCAAAATCAATTTGAAATTTCAGTGACTTATTGGTGAATGCCATTGTGTTACCTTTGCTATTTTCTTCAAGGTTATCAAACATGAATCTCAGCCAACTATACGAGCTCCTGTTACATTAGTGGAAGAAAGGCCAAGGTAGTCAGATGATGTTGTGTTTCTTTTCATCTCTGATTTCATTCCTTTTCTTGTTGTGTTTTATGCTTTGAATATTTAGTTGACAAAATGGAGAAGTCCCTCTGCAGCAATTGAACATCACACTGCATTGCACTAAATGTGACAAGCAAAGAATTGCACACTTGATTTTCTGGGTAAACAGGCACCAAAATATTTTGTGTGTGTGTGTGTGTGTGTGTGTGTGTGTGTGTGTGTGTGTGTGTGTGTGTGTGTGTGTGTGTGTGTGTGTGTGTGTGTGTGTGTGTGTGTGTGTGTGTGTGTGTGTGTGTGTGTGTGTGTGTGTGTGTATGTGTGTGTGTGTGTGTGTTTTTGAGATGAAAACTGCATAAGCAGTGGGGATCTTAATGAAGTTCTCATACTATGTCATATGATATATGATATATGATTCGATTTGATTTTGTATGATTTGGTGGAATATGCCATTAATATAGTAAAATGAAGTGATTTATCTATTTACAGTTGGCTATTCACAAAATTATTACCAAAAGATGCTACTTTATGGCCCATTTGCACTACTCCATTTTTGACAAAGCCAGAATGTTTAGGTCAGTTTTTTGGTTTTGCATTCACATTACTCCACCCAAAAATGGAGGCAAATGAAAATAATGTTAAAAACGGAGCTAACTGAATGACAGAGCTAAACAAAAACACATCTTTGTTCTGTGAATACCAAAAACTGGGGAATGTCAAGATGGTACCAACAGAACCACTGTACAGGAGGCCTTGAATCAGATGCACTTTTGAGGACAAACCTTGATTACGTCTTAGATTTTTTTTACTGATTGTGTCTTCTTATGTCTTAGCTATTGATTAGGTCTAATGATTAAGTCACGTTTAGAAAGAAATTGTCGAAATTAAAATACATCTATAAAGACAATAAAATGTCTTGATTTGTTGTCACGATTCTTGTACTGAATTTCATCATCAAGCTGCGTTTTCCAACAATGAGAGTGATGTGAACGGAGAAGAAAACTAGCTCTGTTTATTGGAGTAAAAACGAATCAAAACGAATAATGTGAACGTTAGGTCAACTACTTAAAATTCAAACTTACAATAGAAAATAAAAGTAGAAGTAGCCATGAATACCTTAAGTTGGGGATAGAATCTTTTCAGAATCTGCAGATAGGTGAGTTTTCTATCCATGATTTATCACTTTTTTAAAGTTTCCAGTGATTTGAAACCTAACTTCAGTTGGTAGTGTATGCCACAGGGTTTTTTTTTTGTATTTTCTCTTGCTAAGACAAAACGCTACAAATGGCTATGACTGTAAATATGGGACCATGAGAAAACTTAGAATCCTCTTGTCGTTTTTCCACAGTGAAGATGCCCCAAAGTCTAACCTCAATATGGTTGTAGGTGCATCATTAAAATCAGCTTTGCACAGGTATAATGAGCAACAAAAACAACGCAAGGAAAAGCTGGATAGCACATGTAAGTATAGAAAGTAGTGCTTTCAAATTTTTTAGTTATTCAGTGTTTTCAAATTTATCATGTTGTTTTTTATTTCAAGCCATATGAGCCATAGAAAGTTTGGCGTTTTCAAGTCGATTTGAGAATCGTATTCAAGAGTGTAGAAGTAGGGGGTCTAGGGGCGTAGCCCCGGAAAATTTTGTGGACCAAGCCCCATCAAACTCTCGAAAGATGCAAGGAAGCGCCTTGTTTGAAATATTTTCCTCTAATATTTCACTTATATTAGCTATCGTAAATGGTATGGTATTTTACTTACCTCTTCCTCTGGTAATTTCACAACGTTTTTGGAAAAATCTCATTGACAATGTGTGAGAAAAGTCCGTCAGTGTGTGATTTTTGACTTAGAAATAGAAACTAAGACAGATTCATATGTTGGGTTCGAGGCTGAATAATTAGTGTTTTTCTGCCGTGTGGGAAGTTGATGGCTCGAGACAGGGCCTACTTTATTGCTGGATTGCTTCCTCATTGTCCGCCCAGCAGCAAATGGCTACCTGGTGACAGCACAGGGAAAGTAAAGGCTGTAGGGAACTGACCACCTTACCTCGCAATGCCTACGGCCAAGAATAAATGCTGTTCGTTTCTATCAGGCACTCCGCAACGTACGAATTCTATACGGGACTAAATTTTGTCTTTTTAGTAGAATTATATAGAAGTATTACCCAGAAGAATTTTTTTCCATACGATCAGAAGGGTACTTTGTCTTACCGTTGGACATAGCAAACTGCACAGTTATCCTAGATGGGAAGGGGGGTTACTTTATTCGAGAGCAACCTTTGAGGATTAATAGGAGTCGGGTATTGAACTGGTTGAAGGCCCATACTGTGGCTAAATTGCTATGTCTCTGTGGTAAATTTGTTTCCTAAATAAATGTAGTGGAAAAGTGATTGGCATCCAGTCTTACAGTGGCCCACAAGTGTCACGATAAAACTTTTAAGTTTGCCGTGTGAAGCAAACTTTTGTCCTGAAAAGAGAGCTTTCCCGCGAGAAAGAAAGTTTTCTCCTCCGTGACAGAGAAAATTTTGCGCCGACAAAAGAAAGTTTTGCCGCTATAGAAGAAAGTTTACCGTATGACGGAAAGTTCTGTGTTGATAGAAGAAAGTTTTGCCGTGACAGAAAAAAAGTTTTTGCCGTGAGAAAGAAACTTTCACCATGAGACAAAAAGTTCTGCCTTGACAAAGAGAGTTTTCCCGTGAGAAAGAAGGTTTGCCGTGAGAAAGAGAGTTTTTTCGTAACAAAAAATGCTGTGAGAAAGAAAGCTTTCCCGTGAGAAAGAGTTTTTTCGTGTCAAAGGAGAATTTTGCCTTCCCAAAAGAAAGTTTTGCCGCGATAACAAGAAAGTTTGCCATAAAAAAGAAAGTTTTGGCTTAACAAAAGAAAGTTTTGTCTTCACAGTTGTGGACCGTAAAGTCTAGAATGGTAGTAAGTTAGAATGTTCTTAGGGGGATAAATACTGTGATGAGATTATTTTTACTTTCGTGTGCAGGCAATGGAGATGCTATACTCCAAGGAGCACAATGTAAGCACCACGGCTGTAGTGCGGTAAGTTCTCGTCGTGCATTATCTCCTTCGACTGATACAATCACTATCGCAGATCATCTGCTCGGATGTTGCCTGTGATATAATCTAATGATAACTGATAGATTCCCTGTTTTTCTCCTATACCTAAGTACTGGAAGATTTTAGAAGTTTCACACAAGATTTCCATGACACGTTTTCAGCAATGAAATGTAAATGGTGCTATCACAGATCCTCTACTTGTGCAATCATTCAATAGGCCAATTTTTCTTATGTGGAGAGAATTATGCATAGGCAGTATATCTGCAGTTCTGTAATTGTTCACATTTGAATATTTGAACTAATCGTTTATATATGTCACACTAATTTTTATTCGGCAGACGTTTATCGATGACACTAGTAACAAAGAGCTTTGTGAATACCATCCAGGATGCCCAATATTTCATGAAGGGTGAGCATTTTGTGAATATGAATCACGTGGGTCTCAAACCACGAGCTAGCCATTACCACCACCACCACCATCATCACCATCGTCATCATTATTCTCACCATATTAATATAATCATCATCATCAACATCATCACCATCATCACCATCCTCATCATCATTACCATCATCATCATCATCATCATCATCACTGTCTGTCTGTCTGTCTGTCTGTCTGTCTGTCTGTCTGTCTGTCTGTCTGTCTGTCTGTCTGTCTGTCTGTCTGTCTGTCTGTCTGTTCCTGTACGCCCCTTACGGGGCCTAGGCTGACCCTGAGGCCAGTGTCGCCTTCAAATTGTTTAGAAGAGGTGATTGAGTCGGCTACACTCAATCCACTCTGTTACCCCAACAGTTACTTATCAGAGCTGCAGCCTGAAGCTGCTGTGCCTGACTTTCACTGAAGGGGCCTGGTTGGACAGTTTGCCACAGGTCGTCAACATCTGCCCCAATTCTGAATCTCTGCGAAATGAATCACTATCAGCTTAAGGGCAGAGTCTCTCTGTGCCCGCTTGCCACCACTAGGAGGTCTCCAACCATGGGCTATCAAAGTCACCATCACTATCATCATCATTATCAATAAAATTTCGATTAATTGTTTTTATAGACCATTGACGCTTTGCTGGATTTTTTGTTACATATCTATATAGCTATATCTTAGTATTTTCCCTTCAATTTTAAGGTACAAATATTGGACTTGCTGTAGAAAGCGTACGTCCGATTTTACTGAGTTCCTCAAGCAAGTTGGCTGTAAAAAGGGACAGCATGAGTGGTTGAAAGCAAGTGAGGTATGCCATATAACTCATCTCTCATACGTTTTGTTGAGTTTTTTACGTGACATGCGTCCAACAAGTTTATAAGTCCCCCTTCCAATATGCCCTTTCCTCCAATAAGCCCTCATCCAATGTGTATTAAAGATGAGTAGTCCACCGGGGGCTAATCCCCGGATCTACGGTATTTGCATAATTAGAAAAATAGCTAATTTGGCAATCAGAACTTCGTACTACATCTTCATCAGACGTAACAAAGCGTGAACGAATCTTCAGCTCAGATGTTCATCTATAAATGAACTTTCAGTTAGTAACGCTCACAACTGCATGTTAGTGATTTTGATGATATATGTTTCCATTGTGCTGCATTGTAACTGTGTTCAGATACTTCTACAATGTCTTGCCTCTATATAGCTGGCTATCTTGGGCTCTTTTCCCTAAAATGACTTTATGTGTGCAACTGTTTCACAGAGTATTTTTGATTGAAAAAGTCATGTAATAAAGATGCCACACTGTTCTAAAGACTACAGTATTTTCTTCTAGTCTTGCATCAAAATTTAAATGAATCCTGGAATTGTGTCTCTCTCTTTTAGGTAGCACAGAAGAAAGCAACTTGTAGGTGAGAGTAGTTACAGGCTAAGAGGCTTTTTAAGTTTATGTAAAAACTATTACATATTACGTAGCCATAATTGAAGTAGACACGTTTAATCTACTACCTATTCCGTAATTATCACTGAAGCGGAACATAAACTCGAAGATAATGCATTGAATGTATATTGCATGATAAATTGATGATGACATTTTCCTCCTTTGTTGGGACAGAAGGAATTGGAGACTTGTTCTCAGTCTTATTTCTGTTTTCCGTACCAGTTTTTCATTAACCTGGAGCATTTCTGACATTGGATGTTTCGATAGGATGTTGGATGAAATAAAGATGTTTGTAATTTCCCGGGTGTATCCGTATGAAGTTGTGAAACTGAGCACTCAGGGCGAAAGTTGAAGCTAAGGAAAAATTCTAGTGGATTTCGTGAGTTAACCAGGCGGTAAGAACTATGACTGCATGCGATGTGGTATTATTCAGGGCTCACTTATTTTTTGCAGATATGATTGGCATCAAACCGGCCCGTTTGTTTACATTTCAATTTATGCCAAGACTAGCGATCCGGACAAGACTTACGTAGAAGTTAATGAAACTAATGTAAGTGATCACCTGCCTGCATGCTTAGAAAACCTTTGAACTTATTAGCTATTGTATGTCTTTTTCATAAATCCAAGGAGCATATGGCATTTATGGACATTCAACTTTTGATATGTAGAGAGTGTGTCTTGCTTGGCCTTTGACTGCCTGTCCTATGGACACTCTAAGTAGCATTTTACTTGCCCGTCTAATTGGAACTCAAACTAGTGCTTTTCTTACCGGTCTGTTTGGCCCTCTCATTGGCACTTACGAATGGAAATGGTAACGCACAGTCTTTTTAGCTTAGGACTCGATTGCAGCCAACCTCAATATTCTAGCTCTTTATTTTAGAAATTTCTGGCTGGTGCTACCACATGATCTTTGTAATCACATAAGGAAAAGACAGAAAAAGAAACGAACTATTTTCTAAGTAGAACCATTCGTTCATCAAAAATAAATTACATGCTTTTATTCACAATCTATAACATTCGTTCATTTCAAAATACTTTTAAAAATTAAATTTTATTCAATTTTACAATTTCCTATAAACAGAAACCTGGTTATAAGGAGTATGTCAATGTCAACAACAATTTTTTACCCTAATATTAACAGTGTGATACATTAAAAAAACTTTCTGTTTCGAAGATTTTTGACCGTTTAACGGTCACCTAAGAATAGAGTTGAGTAGCTGAAGTATACTGGAATTCACTGTTTAGAAACTTTCTGACCTTATAACGGTCATCTAAAACTAGAATGGACTAGATAAATTATGCTAGAAGTTATCTGACTGATACTAGGCTATGTCTATCTCAAGATCAAAACCTCAGGACAGTGCTGTCGGGTATAGGCACTTATGATTGAGCTATTTCTACACGCTTTCAGCTTTTGTGATATATCCAATTCTTTTCACAGTTGCATGCGCATATTGCTTTTAATGGTGGATCAAATGTATTTGAACTAGGTCTGAATCTACACGGGGTACGTACAAGGCTTTTGGTTCTATGTTTTCTATGTTCTTAAGATCTTATCCAGTAGGCCTTGTTAGGCATAGCTTGCAAATCTTATTGGTTGATACGGTATGGAGAATCTAAATGTGATTAGAGTTCTCAACCAATCAAAATTTTGGATCCCATGCTGAATTTTTCTGTTAGTAAGCATGATAGATTTTTATGGCAGCATTGTTTGTGTATCTAAATTCAAAATTGTCCTGTTTTTCATTTGATATATCGTAAATATCTGTGGTGTAAAATGTTCAGCATCAGAACGGAATGTAGATTTATATGGCGGGTTTCGTTTCAGATGATCATCCCTGGCGAAAGTAAAGTAGAACTTCTTGGAACGAAAGTTGAAATCAAACTAAAAAAGAAGAGTGCTTTTGGATGGAAAGAACTGGAATATAGGCCTAGCGGTTCACAGTGGTAATCAAAGGTTAATGAAATTGCATAGTTATACACACATTTACGAACGCAGAATTCTCGTTTTCAACGAACATTAATTGAACGAACATGGTTTCTCATAAGAGTTAAAAGTTAAGGGTGAATAGCGAGCAGTTTACATCACATTTTGCGAAAGAATGAGTAACCTTATGTAATGTCTGGAAGTTTTTTGCATAGAAAGAATTCGCGGTGGCTTTTATGTTTGGCTGTTTGTAGTCCTTTGTCTTCATTTATAAGCATTCCACACAGTCGAGTCTTTCTTCACATAACCAAAGCTCTATATATAAACTCTACCATTTTCCCCTGTTTTACACTTTGGTGTTGCTAGTTGGAGATATTTCTATATACATATGTACTTTGGAACCAAGGCAACCAGATAGAGAAAGGCGCATTTTGGCACTCACTCGTTCATTATGGTTTTCGGTACGACTGTCCTCCTTTAGACGGGCCTCCTGGTTGTAAGGTTGATGTTGAAATTGCTTTCATAAATTCACTTTGCTCTCAAAATTCAGTTTTTGTTTACTGTAAGTGAATTTTGAAACGGCAGATTTAAAATTGGACATTATTTGATGGTATTGTAGACTTATTTTGACAACATCGATAATATGGGTGCTAATCAGAGAATGTCTCTCCTTCACAGTCATTATTACTATTACTTACAAATTATTTCATTTCATTTTCATTTCATTTTTATTTATTTCAACAGGTTAAATAATACGTTAAGTAATAGACTAAGTTACATTGTGGCCCACGTAAGCGAAAAAGCATAACTAACCTAATTTACATTTAAAAGCTAACTAAAGTACGAATATTCAAGCAAAGCAACAAAATATGTAAAAAGAAAGGGACTCAGAAGTTAAACTTGAGTGACGACCGAGTGACGATTTAGATTATCGACCTCTTTGATCTTTCAAAAATTTTTTAATTTCGTTTGAAAGTAGCCTGCGAAAGAGCAATTTTTTGTTTCGTGGCTTCACTGATTCCGACAGCGACTCCTCGATAGGAAAAGCTGCGCTGCCCTTTTGAGATTTTGCACAGTGGAATTCTGAGGTCAGTGCTGGTGTTGCGTAAAGTTATATTGCAAGATTCGGACCTGCTATGAAGCATTGATTGTATGAAGGGAAGTGTGCAAGTTCCTTAATAGCTATATAAGCTATACAAGCTATCTCGAATTCAATAATTTCTGACTGCTAGCCACCCTAGTAGTGATATTAATGGCAATGATGTTTGATTGTTGGGACTGTTCGTGAGAACACGAGCTGCCCGATTTTGTAACTTTTGGAATTTTTTTATACAAAGCAAATTTTTCCATATCAGAAAGAGAATAATTTTTTTATAATGCAATCACCAGCACACCCCCAAGCAGACCAACAATATCTTAAATGTGAACCTGGTATGCTGTAGTACATCCTTTGGAGAGTATGCAATGGAAGGTATCTCTGCATTCATATTCCCCGTCAGATCTTGACAATAGCCTCATTAATTAGCTTTTTCCGACTTAGTAACAGATCAATTTTCATCCCAAGATATTTGATGTTATCTGTGGATTCAATCCGTTCACCATTTATTTGAATGAGGGGAAAATTCGTTGAGTTATTGCAATCTAATTTCCTCAGGGTAGGTTCGGTATCGAAGTTACTATGTGTTTTTACAACATTGAGAGTCAAATTATCTCCCTGATGCCACATACTAATATTTTGAACGTCTTCGTTGAGAGCATTGGTTAGATCAGTGATAGATCTAGAGGAACAGGAAATGCTTGTGTCGTCTGCATACATTGCGACCTTGGTTCTTTGCAAGGCAAACAGCAAATCATTACTATAGATCAAAAATAGGAGTGGGCCCAGGCAGGAACCCTGAGGCACTCCACATACAATACCTCGTATTTTAGATATTTTGCCATTTACCCTGCAGCATTGGTTACTTTTATCTAGATATTCTATAAACCAGTCAAACTCCACGCCCTCAACCCCAAATAGACATAGCTTTGCTTGGGGAATATCGTGGTCAACAGTATCAAAGGATCTCTTTAAGTCTATGAAAATGACTCCAGATAACTGCCTCTTTCAGAAATTTAGATACCAGTCACTGGTACACTTAAGTAAGCATGTCAATACTGAGTGAGTCTGAAACCCGACTGGTCTGAGTAGAAAAATTCATTCTCAGTGAAATACGTAAATACCTGATCGATGATGATTTGTTCAAATAATCTTCAAACTGCAGGAAGTACTGAAATAGGTCTATAATTCGATTTGTCCTCAGTAGAGCCATCTTTGTAAATATTGTTATCATTGTTACTGATAATTATGCATTGCATAATTATGGTTTAGGCTGTTGTTTTAAACATCAAAAGTTGATCAGAAAAATTTGAAAAGGAGGCCTGAGCTACTTAGAAAAAGAGACACCCATGCCAATGTTGAGGTAAATGTAACTCTTCCGATTTTGAAGCTAACAGCACTCTCTCTAGCGTACATTATGAACAGCTGAAGTTTTTCTCTTTCCCTGAACAGATGTCCATCAGGCCACGAATCTTCAATCGTGTTGTTGAGATTTGACAGTACACCTGTAACGAAGATGTGTGCTATATTACTTTGTTATGAGAAAGCAGTTTATAAAGAAAGTAGTGGTCGACTGCTCAAAGAGTCAAAAAATATTTAGTACTTGTTTATCATAAAGAAAGTGGTTTACAAGTGGTGTACTCAATTGTCAAGATTTTAATAAAGTTCTGTACTAGATTTTTGAGGCCAAAGAGAGTCGGTAAGTCGTATGCATTAAAAATTCCAATATCCTAAGAAGCTCCTCATCTCTTTGATTTAACTTGCATATATTCCCAATCGAGGAAAGGAACTGGCCACCCTACCTCACTATGCCGGCGGCTCAGGATAAGTTTCCCCTCTAACGGGCACTCTCCAACGTACGGAATCGTATATGGGACTAGCCTTTACATTTTGTTATTCCCAGTGCTAATCTATGTATTCCAGCACTACAGTGCTACATTACAGTTTTTACATAAACTCAAATATTCTTACTAAAATAGTTTTAAGAAAGTTTTGATACTGACATGATCGAAAAATGAGACAGTTGCAATTCACGTTTTTATAAGAAATTTTTTCCCCAGTACTAAAACTTTCTTACCTTCATCGTTAAGAAAACGTTCTCAAGACTTTCTTCGCAAGTATATGCGAATGCGTGTAACACTGCAATGTTGGAGTTAAACAGGTACTACACAAACATATCACTAAAATACATAGATTATCACAGGAAATTTAAGCGAACTAAACAAAAGAGATGATAGGCTTGCGCAACAACTGGCATTTCATATGTGCATCAACCTATCACCTTTCTTAAATCTGAAAAATCCATTACTGAACTTTCTTCACTTCTTAATCGGTCGAGTACTGCTTTCTTATAGACCACACTTGCATAAAAAGCAACAGTTCTGAGCCAAAATTCTTTCTAAATACGTGCATTAGTTTTCAAGCTTCTATCATCAACCAGTCATGGTCATTATTTTTCAAATAGCAGTTATTTTGGAATAGCAAAAGTCCACGCCTGTATACTTTTAGCTCTACAAATGGTCTTTTAACTTGCTTCTGAACACTTAAAGTGTAAATTTCTCCAGGTTATATGAATAAAAAAAGTGACATGAAGGCGTGTGGTGGCATAACCCCCAGCAAAATTGTTGGGGCCATGCCCTTTACTTTGGCGTAGAGTGCATCTCCCAAATATCAGCTTGCCACTAGCGATAAGGAGCTATGATCATTTTGTGACAGTTATTATATGAAAGACAGAGTCCTTTGTGGAAAATACTAAGGAGATATCCTTCAATTCGATTTTAAAGGAATCCCTGTGACTCTTTCGCCAAAAGATGGGAGGGAAATTGGCCCCTGTACCCCCAATGGTGACGCTACTGACTACTTGTTGTATTTGATCCTTTTTTCAAGAGGTTTGGAAGAAGATACTCACTGTTGCACGTGCTTGTGATGAATGCTGCGCAGCAGCAAGGGAAGACAAACATGAAGAGATGTGTAACAAAAAATGTCACGAGGTATGTCTTTTTCACAATTCCATGTTCTCCTCCAAGCTTTGATACCAAAACCAGCAGCGCCATGATTGTTGTTAGGGCATAAAATAGCCAGTGAACGACAAACCACAATGCGAAAGAGCCAACTGTTTCTGAGACTATCATAGCAAACTCTCTGTGTATAACGATCAGCTGGTTAATGTTCTGACTCTGGCATTGTTCGATGCGGATTTTCATATCAGTTGCAAATGTATCTAAAATGGGAATGATAAAACATTTGCCCCGTAGTCACCAACTCTCAATTTTATTTTGCTTTAATTTGAAGCAATTTTATTTGAAGGGGGCTGTGCCAAAGGCCACTTACATGGGCTACCCCGTGACTAACACGCATTATTTCATTAAGATTGTAGTTTAAAGGCAAGTAATCGAAAAAGTTTACATAAAGCCGTAGTGAAGTGCTAGTTCATACTGCCAAGCTAGGAATCCACGAAACTAGCCTATGCTCTCATAGTTTAACAACGGGGTCTGAGGATCCCCTGTACCCGCCTTGATGACCCTGTATTAGATAGAAAGTATAGGAAGAAAGCTGCAAAGTAACTATCCGTATGTGTGAAGAGTTTGATTTTTACTATCAATGTCTGATCCTTCAAATTCGATTCTACTCTCATCTTGGGACTTTGGATCATTCTCAGGAAAGCTATGGTATCTACTTTCAAATCCTCCTTGTACTGTAACCTGCTGCCCAGTGGAAGATTTTAGGGGGAGCGAAGGGAGGAGGCATATGCCCCCTGGGATAAATTAGTCGGTATTTTTGGCATATAATGGAACGATTCTATCAACTAACATAGGGATAGTAGGCAGATCTGTTTGACAAAAGTCGGCAAATGTACCACCGATGCCGTCCTTCGAGATGCGTAAGCATCCGCCACTGTTTGCTAACTGCTATGAACTTTCTTCCGAATAGTCTGAGTGGTAACGATACCCTTGTTTGCATGGTACTCATCTACGTGCAATTTTCAAACTCTTGTTAGGGTTTCCTCGTATACCAACTAGTGGCTCATTTCTAGTCTAGCCCATGTTTGACAAAAATATGATAATGGGTACTCAAATATTCTAATAGGGAAGAGTATCCACGCTGCAACTAGTAAACCGCTTGGGTTACTGGTGCATATTCTCAAAAAGGCCTGTCGTTGTTAAATAAAATGTATGGGTGCTACCTATCTCGGGATTCAAGGTAGTGGCTAACAGGGGTAGACTGTAAAAGGATACCGGGCTGGGTTCGCAACCCGGACTCACACTGCCTACCCGGCTGGCCTTCAGGGATGGCGCTAGGGAATAAATGCTGGGGGATCAAATGACCCCGACGGCAAGCGAAGCGAGAAAATTTGAGGATACCTTTCAGATTGGCTTGTAATGCAAAACCTCAGACTCACTGTGGAAACGCAGTAAGGAAATATGGAAGTGCAAGTTATGAAAGTGCAGATAGTGCATAGAAATCTTCAAAAAATTTAAGTGCAGAGGGGAGCTCGGAGAAATTCTGGGGCTACAGTCCCCGGTAGTGCCATCCCTGATTGGTCTTTGTCCTACTACACGATAGTTATGGAAAATAAAAACTACGGGCTCATTTCATAAAGCAGCATCTCAGGACTAAAGCTCCTAGTCCACCATGTTGCCAAAATTCTCAAATCAAGACCAATTTGGAATAGGGTTTGCATAAATGTATCGATGAACCTAACAGCATACAGTATATTCTACTGTTGTAACTCTGTTCTTTCTACTTGAAAGCCAATGATATCATTAAAAAATGCGAATCGAAGAGGGACTATACATACCAATTGCCAATGAAGTTGCTGCAAAAACAAAACAAGCTACAATGCCGGTCAATTGTGTAATAAGTTGAGATCCAACGCCAGATGCCAATATCACGAACTTAGATGTGCATGATACTTCATCGCGGACAATGTAATAGAACATTGATGTGCTTGACACCCAACAAGAGACTAGGACGCTTGAAAGAATTGCCAAAAGACAAAGATGAGTTTTTTTAACATCCAATAGTATTGTTTTCTTCGGTCTTAGGGCGTTTCTCTTTCTCTCTGCGACATATAAGGTAACTATCATGAACAGATATGAAAACAGTCCTCCTATGGATGCCAATGTATATGTAGCATTCTGTTTAGTTCTAGTTGGATTTTTATGGATCTCTTTATTTATTAGAAACCGACAATTGAAATTTGGACAATGGAACACAGTGAAAAGATCGTAGACCAATTGAAAAATGGAAATTAGTAGCAGCAGTACAACAGAAAATGCCCATTGACGCGATGGTAACCAGAATCCGGTCATACAGAAGTAAAATTTTATTACAGTGATTGCACATTTCTCTCCCATGGTCTTCCCTCGTATTTCTCTCATTGCTCTGAAGCGGCCGTGGACACTCTCAATAACTGGCTGCCTTTCTTGTTCATCAATATCGCCACCTGCTCGAAGATTTCTCGTACAGCAGCACCCCATATCCGAAAGAGCAAGATTCCGTAAATGACTTGTAAAATGAAGTAATTTAGCTAGCGTTCATGCTATTAAGCGTCATCTTTCTTGGAAATACATTTCAATGTTAGTTCTTGTGCATGTGAATCATGTGATAACGTACAGTTTCCGTTTTGAACACCTGTGGGACTCCCCTCCACAAACCTTTGTCGAGCCTCACATAGCTTTGAAACGATTCAAGTGGAGGGCCCCATCACGAAAATTAGCTATGTTGAAGGATAATGCAGTGAAATGAAGGACTGTGTTTCAGAGTGACTACATGTCTTTTTGATAAGAAAGTTCTATTTTGCGCAGGACTGAAACTTTCTCAATGTTTTCATGATTTCAGTACTGAAACTTTCGACTTTCTTAGCAAGACTAGCCACGTTTGCGTAGCACTACGATGTTATACAGGCAGGTACTAGACAAACATAGCACTATAATAGGCAAGTTGCCACACGACATATTTATACGAATTTGTAAAAGCGATGGTTTTGTTGGATGAATGTTGGAATTTCAAAGGCAGATGACTTATCAGCTTTCTTAGGTTTCAGAAATGCAATGCTGAACCGACTTAATTTTTTGAACAGTCAAGTACTACTTTCTTAAAAACCACTTTCTTATAAACAAAAGTGTTAACTTACCTAAATTAATTTGGTCCAAATTCAATGCGACAGTGTCGCACCATCTGGCTCCCACAGGCTTTCTGGCTATCTTTTAGCAATCACGCGTTGAATTTCTCCATTTTAAACTTATTTTGTTTCCATATACCAACTTCATAGAGGGTGGGCGCTGACTTCTTCACATGGGAATACTGACAAGCATGTTATTGTTTGCTGCTATAGCCACGGGAACTTTAATACCCACCAAAAAGAACTCACAGGTCCCAGAAGCCCAGGGTTTAAATTCGGGATTTTACGGTATATGTAGAGCTGTAGAAAAGGGTTGGTTCATACTTCTACTAACGTAGAAATTCACCTGTCTGGCAAAGACTCATTGAAATGGGGCTGTGTCCTCCCAAAAATCTTAATTTCAACAAAGGGGGATGAACCCCTTCCCCCTCCCCTCTGCAACAAACCTAGGATACTTGGGTTACTGTTGCTGTTGTTGTGGTGGTGGTTGTTGTCCGCTTGTAGTATTTCATGCTGCACATGAGCCGTTAGATGAGAGAGCACAACATTCAGAATGCAGAGGTCTCCAACCTGCGGGAAATGCCTGAGAAACTATGAATTCAAAGGTTTGCAAAATCACCAGATATTCTTTTAAATTAATTTCATCCCTGTTAGCAAAGTTTTCTAGAATGAGTAAAACGATAAATGCTACATACCATGGTACTCAGATAGCACCTTATGCTGGCCTATGAAAGGGAAGGCAGGGGCCAGCTTTTGGGTATATTCTGTTTGTAAGGGATAGAATTCGTGACAGTTTACTAACAGTGAGCTGCTTGGATATTATCAACATTAATGTGAAATTTCACAAAATTGCACATGAAATCTCTTGCTTGCGGTAGTGTTCAGTGAACACTATTTATGTATACACTTAAATGGTTTTCACACCTTTCTAGATCTTCGCCCAGTTGGACCGCATATACCTTTGCTCTTGTCTTGTGGACATTCATTTTGTGAGGGTTGTCTTTTCAAACTTAGTAGAAGGAAAAAAGAGATCAGTTGCCCAAGCTGTGAGGTAGAGTATTAATATCATAAAATCTTCATAAGTGTGACCTTATACTCACTGACCATAATGAGGAGAACGACAGTTTTTGTCAAAGTCTCGCATTTGCGAACATGTGGTCTCTGGCTGCATATGCAATGCAGAGGTGGACAAAATTCGTTTCTTTCTGGGAATTTAAGCATCTGGCTTTAAATTTAGCAGCAAAATTTCTAAGGGAGTTTATTTATTGCTTATCCATTGTTATGGATATCTATAGATTAACTGTCATGTGACTAGTGTATAATACAATGTCAAGTTATGAGAGTTAATGATTTTTTTCTCCTAAGTTAATTTGAATTGAAAAGTGAAAGTGCGAGAAAATAACCTTCCCGAGCGGGATTCGAACTCGCAACCCCTGACTTTGTACTTCGGTGCTCTACCAACTGAGTTATCGGGCCACGCTTCCAAATCATTGCTCAAGGGTAGGTCATTTGCTCACACCACCCCTCTCTTAACCAATTTGCACAGGGGAGCCATCGCAGCTCCATCGCAATGTGCATTGGACCTGCTGTTGAGAGAGGACTGCTCACACCAGGGGGGCCATCGCAGCCCCATCGACTGGATAGAGTTAAGGAAAGTTAACCACTGACATACAAAGTCAGGGGTCGCGAGTTCGAATCCCGCTTGGGTCAGTTATTTTCTCGCACTTTCACTTTTCATTTCTTTCAAACCCTGTTGCTTCTACTTAATTTGAATTATGTCATTAGTTTCATACTTACATAAACAGTTCAAGATTTTCTGTGAAACAATTTGCAAATATTTCTAACCAACAAATTTCTGGGAACTAGGTTCTCAGGTTCTTACAGTTTTCCCACCTGTGATACAATATGAACTGCACATGCATGAGTGCATATACCAGGGCATTAAGCATGCACACATATTGCATTGTGTGCAGATAACTTTCAATCCTATGCATGCAGCTGCCATTTTCCTCAGCAGGCCTATGTATTACAAGTCAACTACCACAATAAGAGTTTAGATTAGGTATGTTGAAAGGAAAGAAAAGAATATTTTTATTGTTGATAAAAGGATCAATTTTTGTTATTTATTACAGCTCTTTATTTCTTTCTGAATTCAGTGTAGTATTTATTTGGATCTGCTCATTTGATATCCTTTTGCAAATTTTAGCAACTATTTAAGCAAGTATATGTATTTTGGTTTTAGTACTAAAATTTTGCATGAGAATGGAAGGAGAAAAGATTAGGTAGGAGGAGAAAGTTTTCTATGGTGATGAATGTAATGTTTAGTCATTTGTTGTATGGTTTTAGGCAGTAACAACACTTGAGCCTGAAGGGGAGAAAGGTGTCAAAAATCTTTTGCCTGATATTTATTTGCTTGGGATTCTTGCATACAATAAAAGAGCTGCCCTAGAGAGGTATGGTTGAAGCGTAATTTATATTTAATTTTAGACAATTTTTGACTAAATAACTTGGCAATATATAGTCCATATATTTAAATGGCAAACATAGATGTCTTGGTATGAAATATAGGTCAATACTTTTTGGGTAGTACCGTAAATCCTTGAATTAGCCCCCTGGGGTCTTATTTATTTTTGATGCTTTTTGGGTGGGGGCTTATTCGAGGGGGGGGGCTTATAAAAATTATTTGGCAAATGCTGTATAAAAATCTCATTGTCAAAGCTCCTTTTCTCCATACTATTACAAGAACAATATAAATTTGAGCATTAGTCTTTATGAAAATCTTCATCGTCATCAAGGGTGGGGGCTTATTCGAGCGGGGGCTTATTAACAATTTGAAGTTCTAGCATGGGGGCTTATTTGAGGGGGGGCTTATTCAAGGGGGGGCTAATTCGAGGATCTACAGTATTTGAACAATATTGAAGATATTATTATGTATATATAAGAAAAGTTATCAAAATTGTGGCACCAGATTTTGTTTTGTTATTTTTTCAAAGCAGCTATAGCCTGAAAGCATGCTATTACTTAGTAGCAGAACCATGGGAGTGTATAGGGGGTAAACCCCAGATATTCTTGATGAAGTGGCAAAAATGCTTCAAAATATTGTTTGATCAAGAGTAGCTAAGAGGCCTATTGAAGTTTCTCACATGTGCACCAGTGATTTCATATTCTTCAATCTAGAAAGTGTGTCTCTTTCTATTGAAAAGGGCATTCCTCTATTATACAAAGGATGTGGTGTTAAAAACTTTTCTGGAGCTGAAGCCCCAAGACCTCCAACCTCCCCCCCACTTCATTATTGCTGGTGCCACCACTGCATTTATCCACTAATTTTTCACCTCTAATATGCAAGATAAGCAAAGGAACTCTAAGATTGTTGTTAAGGGTTATGCAGTATGATAGTTTTGGTATTAATTGAAAATAGAATTGATTGAGAGTGGAGTAGAAGAATGGTTTTTGCACTATCCTCATAAATCTTACTATTAAAGTAAGAGGATGTTACTTTGAGTGGAAATTCATAATATCATTGTATAGTTGATTTATGCAATATTTTTAATTTTGGGACTGTGAGATCCATTGTTTTTTAATTCATTTCCTTTTCTTAGTGGTAATATAAATGGAATCAATAGCCCTTGTTGGAATTTTGGACACATCCATCATTTGGCAAGCCCAAAATTAGAAACCTCAAAAGGAGAAGTGAGCAAGAGTGATGATAGTTCAAAAAAGAAAGATGAAGGTTGGTTTTCAAACATTTCTTGATTCTAGCATAATAATTAAAGTATTAAGAAAATCAGTATTAAGGCAGAATACTCAACAGTAAAATGATTAAGCGATAGTGTGTTAAATTCTATGCATGTTGCTAAAGATCTATTCCCTTGAATGTTTGGTATTATTGATGTATTTTGGCATTGTTGTACTGTTTCCTGCATCAAATGCCAAATGTTGCATGCAAATTGAAAATAAATGCATAGCTATGTATAGTATAGATTCATGACCATATAAGGAATATATTTATAGCTATATGGAATATATTCATAGCCATATAAGGAATAGATTCATGGCTGTATATGGAATATATTCATAAAGGGATATACTCATAGCTGGAAGTATTGAATGTCACACATTGAGAAGGGAGTCTATATTCACACGCCATACCCTGGGTATGCCAGACAGTCATAGCTCTTTCCTTGTTGCTGTGGTTTTATCTTACCATAATTGATGCTCTAGAACTTGAGTTTTTCATCATGTTCTTCAGCTGTCTGCCTGTTATGATTACCTAACTGTCATTAACATAACCTGACTGTTTCAGATGAAGCATCCTCACCCAGTCATGTTGTTTGTGAAGGTTGTTCAGAAAAGGCAACATGTATCTGCAAAAGCTGTGATGATTGCACGTTCTGTGATTCTTGTTTCACACGGGTAAACTATTATTTTCCATGCGCAATGATCAAGTGAATGCAGGGCCTAGAAAATAAGTTTGGATCCAGCTCGCTTTCTGGGATTGTAAGTGGAGATGGTGGGAATTGGTTGGTGGGCCATACCTATTTATTGAAATTAGGTCATCAAAACTAACTCATATTGCGGAAGACTGATACAAATATTTCATATTAATATATATGAAAGTGATGTGTATATAACAGTTGTTGACTTTTAGGCAACATTCAGATATATTGTTTGCTTTTCCCTTGCTAGTTTTTTGTTTCTACCACACCCATCTACACAAGACGAATGCACCCTTTTTGGCAGAAATTTGAATCTGTAAAAACGAAAAGTAATCTGCTATCTAGTACAGTCTTTTCTGCTCTTGCCTGCTTTGCATGTTTTTTATAAGAAACCTGGCCCAAGACGTAGTAATAAAAGTTTCTTAATTTCTAGCCACATTTAGCTCTACAAATTTCTTAAAGGTTTCTTAATTAAATCAAAAAATTGCAGAGAAAACGAAAGCAAAACATATAGCATTGTTTTTTGCAGTGCACATATGACTTAGCACTTAAAACATACTGTAATGGAAAAATCTTAAATCGGTGGAGGGATGACATTTCCAAAACTGATAAGGAAGGATGACAGAAATTTCTAAAACTCTTTCCTTTTAGTTGTAAAAGTTTCTTAAATTTTAGGGAGTCTAGTACTAAGTTTCTTATAAACTAGTTTCTTCAGTGTAAATTTCATAAGCTTTGGTAGGAAGCTTGCGACCTAAAGGCGATCTCACTTGTTATTTTAGCATCACAAGGCATTGAAGAAATTGCAGAAGCACATCCCAATGCCTCTATCATTTCCGAGGTATGTATCTTCCATTTCATTTATCTAGGTTAGCTATACCCAGATAGCTACATTTTCAACCGAATAAATGTTTGAAAATGGAACCTGAGTAAAAATGTAGGCTTCAACTCGAGGCTCTGCTATTAAGCATTTGCTATAGAATTTCTTAGAGTATTTGTTGCCGTTCACCGGAGTGTATAGAGGTTATTTCCCGTGTAGAAAATGTGACGTGGAATGTTCTGAACACACCGGTCGTCTGCTGGAGTTTTTCGACAAGGACTTGGATAAACCGATTTGTGCACTTTGCGTTATCGCAGAGAAGTACAAGGGACACGAAGTTCTCCCGATCAATGAGCTGGTATGCACATTTTTGCATTTATAGTGTTATGGCAATATATACAATGAATGAACTTATACCTGGGACAGGAAATTTCTATGTTGGGCGAAGTTGAATTAATGGCTTGAATAGACATGATGTGGAAATCAGATAAGAGAAGAAAGACGATTTCTTTAGGAAGAGTATTAGCCCCGACCCCTTAATGCTTATTTAAGCACAAAAGGATGGCGGCTATCCTTCTTCCTAAAGATACCATCGTCAAGAGTATTCAATTTTGTATCAAGATTCTCTCATCATCTTCTAAATTAAAGCTTTTAGGGTGCTATTTCAAAGTGCTCAAAGCATTTGTACCTCATGTATTATGTGCTATGTTGGATAGAGGAATCCCGGCTCTTTTCGTTTTTATGGTGTTATTTGAAATCATTGCTTGTTTGTCAATATGCTAGATAAGTGCTCTTGAGTTTCTCTTAGTGTTATCATTTAATTTTTCTTGGTCTTTACAGGTTATTGTGTAGGCCTTTTGTTGTTTTTCGTGTGGTCTTATCGCCACTCAACTCATGAATTGTATCCACCTCGCCTAGCTATTTGTCTCTCAACTGACCTCATATCTCTCGTTTCCCCTCATATTTTTACCTATACTTCTTATCTCTCACCTTGCATCATACTTCTCATTTCATTTTTGCATATCTAACTCCACCTATTATCTCTCATCTTACTTAGTATTCCTCGTTGACTTCACATTTCTACCTTCACCTCTCATCTCTCATCTTACCTCGTATTTCTCACTTGCCTCGCATTTCTAACAACACCTCTTGTCTCTCTTATCTCTCACCTCACCTCGTGTCTCTCATCTGACCGCCCATCTCTTTCCTTACTTCTCATCGGTCTTTATACCTATCTCCTCATCTTTCATCTTACCTTTACTTCACCTCTCCAAGCCAATAGTTTTCACAGAACGCCATCATTATGTTCTGTTTTTAGGACCCGGAACAGACTGAGAATCTGAAAAGTTCATTAAATACTGCTAAGGAGATATATACTTTGCTGAAGATGTCTGAAAAGGTTGCTGAGCTTTTTTTCTTTTTATCGTCTACTGGAAATTGCGAGAACGTTTAGCAGCCAGGGACTCGCACAATTGTTATAGAATAGCTGGGCTCCTCCATTTTTCGCTTTTCAGTATCGTCAACTTACCCTTATGGTATGTCCTTCATTCCTTTTTTGTTTACATGCCAATGAGTGGGTAATAATTATTGTAAAATGATGTAAAATTATCGAGCACAATGAATGACAGAACAATTTAGGAATTTGAACACAAATAAAAAGGCGGGTGTTTATCTTGGAAAGCCACCAAGATAGCGATATTTCACCAACTTGCCATGTTCACGTGTTATTTGTTATTGTACACTCCTTCTTATGTCATAGGTGATTGCCCGTGCTATGCCAGACTTAACAATAACAGCTAACATCTTTTTGCAAGACGTCAAGAATTTCTTCAGCAAAATGCATGCTTCCCTTCAAATAAGGTATTCGGTTTGATTTGATTGAAGGATTTGGTTAAAAAGATCGTTAAATGATGAGATTTCTATATAGTTACCTTTTATTGTATATATGTTAGTTACCCGTTTGTATATTTTATATTGTTGGTTATATGAATATCGATTAAAATCAACAATGAAACCTGAAATGGAAACAGGCAAAATGATAAACGGCGCAAAACCAGAGAAGGATTCTTTTTATCTTTCATGGCTAGGACGTAGAAGGCTAGAGTTTGACGGATATTCTGAGAAAGTTTGTGTGTGAGAGCGAAATTCTGATGAAGATTCCGATTATGGCTAGCTCATCTATAAATCTGAATGCCACTTTTGATGAATTCTGTACATTTCCTCATATCTTTAGCAACTTTTATATACACTTTAACGTCAGGTAGTTGGCTTCAGGCTAAGGAAGATTCTCGGTCTGTGTATTGACCTGGTTTTCCATCTGCATTTGTTTGATGCTCTGTTTGGTAGTACATTTTAAGTATTCGAACTGTAGCATGCCTCTCGAGCTTAGTATGAATTGTAATTACATACTGAGTCCACAGGTCATGCAACATTAGCAAGCTTCTGGTTTCCCTGCATTTTAGTACATCTATTATTGTTGATGCTCTTAACGCCAGAGACAATATTTACCTGTAAATATATTTCTTTTAATGCAATAGTATGTATATTCTTTTATTATTTGTTGCTCTTGGTTTTGCACCTTCTATAATTTCTCTTCTTTTCGTCAGCTGTTTATTTTGGTTCTTGCTCGTTTCTTTAGCATCTACGTTTCATTTTTTCAATTCTTTTCTTCAGTTACCCTTTATTGTATCATCTTCCTAATCCATAGACGGCATGAGACCCCTATTCAAATTTTATAGCGTGTTCATTCATGTTTTTGTATCTATATAGAGAAGCCAAGATTCTCACTGAGACTGCAGAATTATTTACCGAGAATTTCAGCTTAACATCACAGGTTTATCACTGCTATTTTTGTTCTCAAATTTCAGGTATTATTTATAGAACATGTATAAATCTGCAAGGGATGTTGCAACATGTTTTTTTATTTGTGTATTGTCAATGGAGTAGACATTTCTTATTGAAAGTTCCTTGCTGAATATCATTGCTATTGAATAACCTTTGAAAATATTAATTTGGAGAGACCAGAATCGCATGGTTCTCATAGTGCGAAATGGATTTCTGATATCAGATTTTTGGGATTTGTGACAATGATTGAAGTGAATGTTTAATCTTAAAGTCGTTTGGAGAAATATTTTGTTTATTTGTAATATTTAAAGTACATTTCTTGACTTGTGGCCTTGGATTAATCTTTGAACATTTGGCAAACTCGTCAGGGTAGGTGTAGGGCAGGTACACGAGTTTATATCTGGGTGAACCGATAACTTTGTCCGACGACGTAGGAGGACCCACCACGGGAGAAAGTTTTGTAAATTTTACCCTCTCCCAGGCTAAAATTCAGGGACGCCTGCCCGAAGCGTGTGCAGGGAGGCAAGGTTCCTATTGAGTACGTATCATAAACATCTTTGCACTAAAATAATTAAGTCTTTGGACAAGGGCAGGAGGGGCAGCTGCCCACCCTGCCCCCAGCGTAGGCGTCCCTGCTAAAATTTGACTGAACAGTATAGTCCTCAAGCGCGCATCTAGGAAAAATCTTCAGTGAAAATTCAATAAGAAAGGAAATGCAAGCTCACTGGCAAAAAATGGTGGGGAAATTCCATCCAGCCCCCTTCCCCAGTAGCGCTTTGTTTGAACGTAGCACAAGTACTGATGAACCGAACCGATCTCCTTTCAGATTGCAGACTGTATACGAAAACGGAAATTGATCGAATCAGTTGTCAAGGGTATGTTTGAATATATGCATTGCTGGGAAATCAATATCCCATGTTGGAGAATTTAGGTATTTGTTTGTTAAATAAGATCTCTCTGGAAAGTAGCCTTTATAAGTCTTAATTTCAAGAGATCTTCCTAAACAGCATATAGTGGTGATGCTACTTGCTGCACGGTCCCTCGCTCAGTGGATGCTCTCTCAACGCATCCCCCTCTCAGTGCATACCCCTCTCAGTGCATCCCCACTTATTGCACCCTCCTCTCATTGCATTCTCCTCTCTATGCGTACCCTTCTAAAAGGTGATACTTTTGCATTTAATCTAGAGTCACTTTTTTAGCTTTTGGTACTGGTTGTCCTCCACACAGCTTCCTTGGGTGAGCTTCATTTTCTCCCATTGTCAAAGAAAAGGAGGCTCTCCGAAGGAAGCGATTTCGTCATGTGTTAAGAAAACGAAGTTCGATGTCGAAGATTGATTAGTTACATCTGACATGAATCTAAATCTCTCTTCAAACTGATCTATTCAAAATCGTCCCATGATTTAGCCCTAAATTCCAATTTCACTCAAGGGCATGTATTTTATTGGCATTCAATATATCTTTCAGAGTATGAGGTCATATCTCAACAACCTGAATTTCTAAGGGTCAAGATAAAAGAGGTTTGAGAAGTATTGTTTATTCTTTATAAAACCAGCCCCCATCTCGAGAGTTATTGTGGGATCCGAGACAAATAGGAAAATCGGGGCTCTCCTGATGTTTTTATGACTTATTTCAATCACCAAAGAATCTCATAACTTCTAAGGGCCTTGCTATGGTTCGGGGGCTGTGCAGTATGCCCCCTTGCCCCCTTTCTCGGGGCCCTGTATTATTAAAGTGCATTATTGCCAAGTGAAATGTCTTGCTGCTTTTGTGTTCTTGTTATTTTGTGTTTGGGAATTCATTGATTGGATGGTTATGTTTTTTGTCATGCCAATCTATAGAAAGGTTTTTAATTGCATAAGAACTGGTCAGAATGATGTAGATACTGGCACCATGTAGGCTGTGGTTGTTAAACACGGGTGCTGATGGGTGACTTGCTATTCAAATGTTTTATGTGATCGTTTAGGTAAGACTAAAACTATGATTAGGAATCTCAGAAAATGAGTTTTTCCTGCCTTCGTGTGGAAGTGGGGAATAACATCCTAAACATGATAAGAACATTGGAATCAAACACCCTGTTCAAAACATGATCTCTTATTCTACTTCTTGAGCATGTGAGGTAACTTGAATGAAATTCTTTTTGCAACGGTATCCCCACATATAGCAGCCTCAAGGAGCAGTGCTATTGTCCTTTCTTTTTCTTTTGCTTTCCTTTTTAACTATTTACACTGGTTTAGCATGATCAACTTTATACTGAAAGAGTATCATATAAAGTCAGTAGTAAATATTATGAAAACTTCATTTTATTTCCTAATTTCTTCATACAATCATAAACCTCACTTTTGTCCTTATGGTTTGCAACTGGTTAGTGATAATACTTTTCGTGTCAGTGAGATGGGTGCCGCCCAGCACACTGTTCACTTATGAATTGCCATACTTTTTTAGATAAGTAATTTGCAACGAATAGCATACCCGCCAAATGTTTGAGAGTCTGATCAGGTGTATTTTCTCCCAACCTAATTGACCAATCATCATGCAGGATTCTCACCACACATGAGTTCCACAGCTAGATTTAGGCCCATTTTGCATACTGATTGGCCAGTTAGTTTGGGAGAAAACAGGCCTGATCAGAGATCTTAAACATTTGGCAGCCATGCTGGAATGAATAGACTCATGAGGATCTACTACTGATTATCAGATTTTAGCAAAATTAGAAGAGTTCAAGAATATGGAATGCTATGCGGAGAGTATTAATAAGAATGAAGAGAGATTAAAGTGAGTACAAGCCATATTTGGATCCACATAATCAGTCTTGTTCATCCCGCACACTGGCTTTATATGCTGATCTATATAAATGCCGCGTCTCCTTATCTATAGCAGCGCAGTGGCTGGGGGTTGAGAGATTATAGCCCCTTAACACATATCAGCTGGAAGTTTGAGATTCTTGCTACTTTGTCGGAATTATTTCTACCTTAATTATCCATATTGCTATGTTGGAAACTTGTCAGAAACTTTTTGCTTATAGCCCCCACACTTTCCTCCCACTACGTCCCTGTTTATCTAGTCAAGTATTATCAAGAATCCAGGAAGCCGCCTTTGACCTGTGATTATGACGTCATCGATCAGGAATTCGACACTTCATTGTAATTATGCCAGAATGTCAACTCTATTTTATTTCTTTATTTCGTCATTTCGTTATTTTATTATTTCAGATTTGTAGCTGATGACGAAAATGCAAATATCCTAAAAGATATTGGAGGTTTGGAAATCAGACCTGGGGCTTTGTATGTTCACTTTCTTGGCAAAAGCCTTTTCCTTGACATAGGTCTATTTACCTCATGATTTGTTGATAGCTATGTTCCTCTAATAACCTGTGTTTACGTTTCTCCATCTAGATGATTTTTTCTTTGCTTTGGGCAGATAGAAAGAACATAGATATGTATCTATACTATAATCGTTTTTTAGTACTTGCAGTGTTAATAATAATATTATTAACAATTTACGTATATTTTGACTGGGTAGTTTGTTTGTTTTTTCATAAGTGTTGTTACTAGGGTCCTGCCGTGTATTAGGGTGTAGATCTCCTTTTGTCATTAGAATATAACGCTGGAGTAGAATTATATGGCTTGTCTGTATTGATAAATACTTATATATGATATGAGATTATTACTACTCTTGGAGGAGAAATAGAAAAGTGAGACGAACAAGATGGAGTAAATATCATAAAGATTCGTATAGATATCCACTGCTTATTAGAGACAGGGAGAAATAAAGTAAATGATTTCCGTGTTAGATACAGTTCTGTTTGATTTGCCTCGTTTGTATGACAAGCAACTCATGTTGTTTTTGTTTAATGTTTCGATATGAGGCATTTGAGACCAGAGGAAATCAACTAGATATTACCAGATGTCCTTAAGTGTAGTGGACTTCTTGCATTGAAGAGAGATGAAATCTTTTACAGGTTTAAGATGTGGAAGCTAGAGGACGTGTCACAGGATATCAGAAATCTTACTTATCGGAAGCAACCAAACGAGGCTGCTCCCTTGATACAATCCTTGCAAGAAAATGAGCTATTAGATGAAGATTTTGTTACGAGTGTAATGAGAGAGAATCTCAGCTACAATACAATCGCCTCCTCAGAGACCCATTGTAAGTTTGAAGTGTTTCATATGCTTATAACGTACCCACTTTTCACTAAAGGAGCCATTGACTGCGACCGCTATGAAGGAGAAATTCCTTTTCATCCACCTTTGTCTTCTTAACAGAACATGCCCATTTGATAGCTTGTTCCTATTGCTACAGGACAATTTAATGGCAGATGGATTCACGAAATGTCTGGTGTTTTGCAGAACTACTTTAATGTATATGGCAAATTGTTTAAACATTTCTTTATTCACTCTCCCAGCTTCGTATGAATTGGTTTACGTGACTTTCGTCAGAACACCAGAGAATTTCTTTGTACAAAGATGCTCAGACAAAGATCGATTACAGCATTTGATGTACAACCTAAATCACTACTGTAACACCTCTGATCAACCGGATGATTTGGTGTTTTGTCCAGAGAAAGGTATTATCAAACACTTCTCATTTTAAACCCTGGAGTCTCAGCATATAGCGTATTTCTCGTCAGACACGCCGGGAGCTTTTTTGGGGCCCGGGGCAAATGAAGAAACTAATATAATATAATATAATATAATATAATATAATATAATATAATATAATATAATATAATATAATATAATATAATATAATATAATAATATAATATGAAATTATTTAAAGTTGGTGTTTTTACATAGCTTTTAAAGAAGCTAATTAAGACCAACTATTTACACACTCTAAAATATATTTAATAAAAAAAAAAAAACACGATGTATATAACAGCTTCACTATTTACAAATTTTACAGTTACAGTCCACTCCACTCCAATTTTTTATACGTTTCTTAAAAGAGCAGACGGAGGTTTGGCTTTTATTTTCATTTGGAAGGTAATTCCATAAGATGCTGCCTCGAAAAACTATACTATCATTTCCATATTTAATAGTGTTAGTTTGAGGCAACATGAGCAGGTTTTTCGATCGTAAATTATATTGAATACTCTTTTTTTTGAGCCCCTAATTATGTCATAATGAATTTGGAGAGTTCTTGCAACCACCAAAAGATCATTTCATAACTTTTCGGACCCCCACCTTCAGATTCGGGACCCGGAGCAGTCTGCTCTCTCAGCCTTCCCCTCAGCGTCCCTGTTTGTAGTATATTCCTTGTTAGCGATTTCTAGTATTTTTCTTCTCTGTTCAGGAATTTTGTTCTTCGTAGACTACAGATGTTGACATTTATGTAAATTATTTTCAGAATTAAATGTGATTAGGGAACAGAAAAGTTATTCTTGAAGTGACCTTTACTGTCATCCATATTCATCCAGAGTAGGCCTAATTTTGCGTGTGATGCTGTTTGTCTAGAATCGATTGCAGCTGTTGTTTCTATAGCCTTAAACCATTGCCATCAACTTGCCATACCCATAACTGTTGTTTTTGACGTAATCCTCATTTCTGACGGTCACTGTGGAGTTGCCCTTGCTCTTAGTACTTGGTGTTAATACGCAACCCTTTTTCGTCCATATAGATGACGTAGTCTGTGCCCAGTTCCTTGCCGACAATAATTGGTACAGAGCGAGGATAATTTCCATAAAATCGAGGCAGCAGCCGGATGTTGTGCCCACATGGGAGAATGGCCTGCCTATAGAGGTTCATTACATTGATTACGGCAATACAGAAAGTCTGCCTTTGGCAAGGTAAAGTGCTATTATATGCTCTGAAGTAGTCTACATAGAAAGTAGGAATTTTAATAAGAGTGGCATTGATATCAAAAATAAGGAGGACTTACAACTGTATTTGGAGTAATTGTTCACAAAAATGAAACCCTGTGGTTACTTATACTTATTATTCGTGTAGATATTGTGAGCAACGGGTTTTGGAAGGGGGAATAAGAAAAAATTAGATTTTGTGGATAAGTCGGGAATGTTGAAACTCGCCATCCCATCCTCCTTGAAATTTACGATTGTGATGTTAGTGTATGCAGCAATGTTGCATAGTGACAGTGATTCATTGAGCGCTCTATCTTAAGAGATTTCGTGTGCATCCTGCTCTTTAAATTATTAGGTATCGATTCCTCTCTAAAATTGCCCCAGTTAAATTTTATGCGTAGACCCCATTTGATTCAAAGTGACCTTTTCTGTACAGGAGTTAGGACTTTCGACTAATTTCTACAGGTTGCGCAGAATGAAGCCTCAGTTTTTGCAAGTGCCCGAGCTGGCTGTTCCTTGCTCACTGATTGACATCGTTCCTCCGAATCGAGTAAGCCAAACCTCGAAATTTCTTGTTCTTTCCTTGGGCTTTCAGATCAGCAGAATATTTGTCAAAATTTGCACTTAATTTTAGCCAGACTTGTTTTCAGTTTTTATGCTCTTTAAAATGCTATGTTTCTTGCGGACATATCCATAAAATCTTTATCTATAGACAATATTTAGGATTAGTTGCACAAATGCCTCTCTCTTGATTTTTATCTATGTTTCAGCAATCATATTGGCCATTGAACTCAGTCAAAGCTTTCAATTCACTGGTTGGCGAAAAGCCGATGCTAATGAATGTACGTTTGCGTTGAGATTCTCTGTACAATTTACAGATTTGTCAATATAGCTTATATTTGTACAATTTTTCAATATATACATAGCTTATATTTTTCATATTCCTACTTCTAATCTCGATAATTTTTTCAGATCCGTTTTCGATTCGATGGACGACTCTTTGTAGACCTCAAGCGGCCAGATGACCTTGAAAAACCATCTAAAGATGATGAGAGACCCCTTTCAGTTAGAGATTCCCTTATCTTTTTAGAAGTTGCTCGGTTCAGCTCATCGGAATCAGCTCCAGTTGGTAAGTTTTTGTATATTTAGGACGTTTCTAATTCTCTTGTTTTAGAAGGTGGACTGACATGCCCAATAAACCAAAATCGCACCTTTTGGCACAACTTTTGGAGAGTATCTTCTGAGTCTTCGAACGAGTAGGATAGAGACACGACCCTGTGTTAGAGCAACGATGCTTTTTGTTTTTCTTGTCAGGTTAATAGGGTATTAATTTGTTAAGCAGAAGAGTGTCGTGTAGAAGTGTGGGGTAAGTTGAAATTTGAGCAAGTGGACAATGAGATGGTGAAAAATAGGATATTGTCTTTATTCAGCAGACCATTGTCTTTACACAATAGGACATTGTCTCTGAGGAATATGATATTCTATTGATCAATCTTACATTGTCTCAAGACAATATAGCATTGTCTCTGAAGAATACCACGATAGTAATGCTGTAGACGACTGTTTTTCTTTTTTGGGCCCCTGAGGAATATAATAATTTCTGATCAATGTTACATTGTATTTGGACAATGGGGCATTGTCTATAAAGAATACCACGATACAATTGATAATGCTGTAGACGACAGTTTACCTTTGTTGTGTTAATTATTGTGTCCGTGACATCCATCCCGCCATTCTTTGATTGTATTTAACCGGCGTTATCTTCTGCGTTTGACAATTTTCCTACTTACAAATACTGTAGATTTTGCTCAGCCATTAAGAGTATTCAAAGAACCGGTATTGCCACAGCCAGAGCAGCAGGTTGACGTCCTGATAACTCATGTTGTGAGCCCACATGAAATCTATGCTCAAAAGGTACATTGTAGTAGCATACTCTTATGTTCCAATGTTTTAAATATTTTTTATAAGAATATTTAAAACCAACACAATATTTGCAATGCAATGTACGATAGATAGCCAGAAAAGACATAGGATCACCGAGTTCTGCTATGAATGGGACTCACAATACACAAGAGATCTATACTACATACTAGAACAAAAGAACATAAACAATTTTGAGAGAAAAACAAAAAGTCCCAAAGGTGTGTCTCATGATAGATGAGAGAGGGTCCCATGGAAGTTAGTTAGTAATGTATGAGTGACGATTTGATTTTTATGATTTAAAATAATTTAGTAGTAATTATTTCATATATATATATATATCATAAATATCATATATTTTAAATATGATACTATCGTAGAGATTCAAGGCACTTACATTGTTCTTAACCTCACGCAAAAGACACTTTTGATTAGTTTTGTGGACAAATCTTGATTGGCTTTTAGCACAGTCCCCATTTTATGAGTGCTCTGAGTTATTCTTGGAATGGAGATCGCCCTAGCAGGCAATCAAGATGTGTAACATTGTACTAATTTGACTCATGGTTATTTTACAACTATTTTCAATGTTTTCATTATTGCTATCGATAACCGTTTATTGATCCTCATTGTGATAGAGGCATTTTTTTAGCTTGATACTTCGATCTTCGAGATACATGAGGAGCTAGCAAAGCTTTACTCTGTCAGAAAAAGAAGCGAAGGCACCAGTATCCCATTCCCTTATCGAAGTAAGTTGTTACGCTTTATTCCGTGTTATTGTTAGGTTGCAGGAATGAGTGGCGGGGGTTGGTGACAGGAGTGGGTGCCCAGAGAGGGTGGCAGGAATGGCTGTCGGCTTCTGTATGTCCAATGAATTTTGTGAAGAAATAGCAACTATGTCTTTTTGATTTCTGTGGAATGATGCACATTACTCTCCTTCCCTGGCGTCCTTATATTGCAGAAGTTATCTTAGATATTCCTGTAACTCAAGTATTTCTGCTGTGTTATCAAATCTGTTTCTTTCTCTGGTAGAACTGATTTTCTCGCGGTCGGATTTCTGTCACATCTGAGAGACTTTTGTTTAAGTTTCTTTACGCTTTTTGTTTTGTTGTAGATATGATATGTGCTGCTAAATTTTCTGAAGATAAATTGTGGTACAGAGGACTTGTAACACGTAATTATTCGAGTGTCAATTTATTTCATAGCACTTTACCGAACTCAGCTCTGTTTTTCTTTTCAAACTGGAGTATTTCTGTTTAAAATTTTAAATGACTCCATACCCTTTCAAACTGATGTGGTTCCACACATTTTTTCATTGCAGAAGAATGGACCTGTCATTTGTTATATCTGATGATGTGAATAAGTGGTTGTCCTGCAGACCTGCCTTTCTTCTATTCAAACTGTTAGACTATACTTTGCTAGTGCTAGGAGAACACCGAAAGTTACAAGTTGTAATGAATGGTATATAGGAGCAGAATTGCAACTGCCTAACCTTTTTTTGCTACTAAATTTGTTCAATGGACTATTGGACTCTTGAATAGAGAACTTTTTAGCAAATTTGAAAGCCCTGCTTCTGTTATTGTTTCTAGTTCGACAGTAGTTGTTTGAAAATGTTCCATGACAAATATTATTCAGACAGTAGCAGCCTTAATTAAATCTTCATAGATCTTTCCTTTTACTTTAGATCGTTACGATGACTGCAAAATTGATGTGAAGTTTGTGGATTATGGTAACTCTGAAAAGACATCTCTCTCTGAAATTAGAAAACTGCCAGATGCCTGTCTCAATCTTCGGATACAGGTATAGATTTCGAATTGTTACCGTGCTCTTAGACTTCTATGTTGTGATGAACATATTGGAATCTCATTTAGAAGTAACGGGACTGTTTGTTTTTGCAAATGCTCATATCTTGAGCTTTCATTGTTTTTATTGATAGGCCATACCCATTAGACTCAAGGATGTCGATCTTCCAGAAGGGCATGAAGAATGGACTGAAGAGGTATTAATCTGAGGCTTAATTTCAAACCTGAGAATTTCAATGTCATTTTGCTTTGGTAAACATCAAAAGAGTTGAATAAGAAAACACGTGAATCTAAGAATCATCCATCATTTAACTTAAAACCTTGTTTGTTGTTGAAGTCTATTTGGTAGATGAGAATGAGAACTCATAATGAGAAGAACTTTCCAGTTAGTTCTTAGATTAGCAGACAACAAGTGGTTTGGTTTATTTTACTTTTGTTTCTGTTGACGTTTTATCTTTTTTCCTGTTTCTGTTTTCAGCCAGTCGTCCAGGCACAGAATTAGCTCCATCGTGTTAAAATTATTGCAATTTATTGTGGATTCTCTGAGCTCTTTTAGTCAGTCAATCAGCCAGTCTGCCGTTCTGTCAGTCTCTCATCCTTCAATTTTGTCAGTAGTCAGTCAGTCACTTTCTCTATATCAATTTGTACTAAATCGTATATGATAAAGGGTAATTCATTTCGTTTGTGGGTTGAGTTTCAACCCTGGTTTATCTATAGCTGATTTCTTTCATTTGATACTTTGCATCCTTTGTATAGTTCCAAGTTACTTCTGTTTCTCTAGTCCTAAAAGTGATCCCACTACCGGAATAAATGCCATATCCCTCTTGTAGGCAATTACCTTTTTGAAAGAAAGAATCCTTAACAAGCCTATGGTCATGATATCTAAAGGTATGCCTGTTAATTCAACAATATTCAGTTCATAGTACTGTAAATTATTTGCAGCACTGATTGGTTATCCTAACACTATACCATTCGAATGAAACGCAGCTTTATAAGAAAGAGAGCCATTTTTTATATTGAGATGTTAATTTGACAAAACCATATTTGACAGTTCCAGGTTTAACTATTCGACATCAATAAATTCGACACGTCAGACGTTTTGAACCCATTCTGGGATCCATCATCATTAATAAATAGTAAAGAAGTGGGGGTAATATAGACAGGATAGAAGTATAATAATGATAGTGAACTAGATGATAACGGAGATGACATTATGTATCATTCATACTGGGTTTTGCATGTTTGATGCACTTACACCCCTAACTGGGTATACGCTTTTGTAGGTTCAGTCCAATAATCGTATTATCGTATATACACTAGCGTTATGTATTCCGAAGAGTGTCAAGATATTTGGAATCTGGCTTTTCAAAGCATTCTTTCTGTTTCTGCATGACAACGAAATAGTTTCGTTTTTGTATAAAACTCCGTGGTGGCCTTCCGGAACTGAAAACAGTTGTCTTGAAGTAAAATATTTTTTCCATGGAACTTTACTCTAAGTTTTAATGTATATTTATATATATATAATTTGTTTTCACATTTTTTGTTGATCGAAGATAAATATTTATTTTCTAGAAATAAACGATGGTATACTACTTGCTGAACTATGCGATACCTCAACCGATGAGGATGTTTACATAAACTATTTGCTAGTAAACAGAGGTTTTGCTGTTAGCACTGGGCAGAGGTATGGGTATTATTAATGACGTCATTTTTCTTTGCCAAATCCCTACTTAGGACTAATGCTTAGGACGTATTTGTTTTTACCATGGAAATTATTGCTATTGGGAAAGTAGCTATGGAAATGCTAAACTGAGCTTTTAAGGCTGGTGTGTACATATTAGTGCTGATACTGATATTGATCAAAATATTATTGGAAATTTGAGTATGATGGGAGAATCACTTTATTATCTATTAACTAATTGCTGGTTATTGAGAGCAGAGTCCTGTGTGCAGGGCAATGTCAGTTTGAACTTGTGACCAGTTAGTTTCCCTCTGACGAAAGGGTATGCAAAGGATTGTGGGTTGTACTGTCAACGCACTTTTATTACGTACTATGGCGTGTTGTTTTTGTTTAAAGCTCAATGCAGAATCCATACGAAACGTCTTTTGAGAAACCCAAAGATGATATCAAAGATACTAGCAGTGATGCAAACAGTTCCTTTCAAGATGATAACAATGAAACAGCGTCTAGTAGCTTAAAATCAGAGCCGCTGCCAAAGCCACCTACATACGCTTCACCGAGGGGACCAGGCAGTCGTACCTTTGATGTTATGGGGACTTTTGTTGACAATAATGGGATGATATTTGGCCACCTGTTAGAAGGAGGTATTGTTAAAGAATGAATTTGTTTTTGGTCGTTTGACCTCCTGTGTATTACCCTGCTTTAATTTTGAGAGGTGCACGAGTTCTATTTCTCAAGTATCTTGAAGTAGGACCGACCGATCCAGGTTAAATTCTTTCCACAAATGCTGACAAAGTAAGGTTTTTTGTGATGAACTATCGAACCATATTCCGTACATGAAGGATTGAACTGTTGTAGGATATTTGCTTACTATTGTCTTGTCACAAGACTGTAGCAACAAGTGCACATATTTTTGCCATATTTATCGATAGAAGCCACTTATGTGAAAATGCTGAATATTTCATACTGTTTAGATGCGGTTCAATGTTTTCGACTACAGTAGAAGCTCACACATAGTAACCTTCAGTTATTAAAGAGCCTTTAACCCGAAATCAGTTGTATATTTTTCTTTTAATTACTTAGAACTTTTTAATCTATCAATGCTCTTATCAATGGTTTCATACTTCAGCCAAATTGCCAATCAACCCCTTTCATCCATGCTGCATGTATGTGACATGCATGAATGTGGTGGGGAAGATCCACAGGGATAAGATTGATGTTAAGAACCTCCACCCTTTTTATCGTCATGATGATCATTATTATTATTGTTATCAAACTATTTACAGCTGGTACAGTATATGGTAGAAGATTAATTCATGCCAAGTATTCACATAATATGAGAAGTTATATTAAAAGAAGAAAGGTCAACTTCATGATCTTTAGTATTACAAAATTTGTTTTGGACCTCAAAATCCCTGTTTTTCTGGAGCTACTTCATTCCATAAGAATGTGAAATGACTTATCTCAAAGTGGTAGATTAGGATGTATGGGGATTTGTACTGTATGAGACAATGGCTTTAAACTATTTAGATACGGTTCAATGGGTTTAGTTAGTAATTTGCTCTATGAATTTGGTATCAGTGATAGCAATGCTGATCAATCTTCAAGCGACTTACCTCACATCCACTTTGTGCTTCCTTGTTATGACTTTTAGAGGCTAAAGATTTGGAAATGGTCTCTCAAACATTGAATGATGGTAATATCGCTAGCATGCCCGGACTACAGAGTTCAATCGAGCTGACTCAGAACCAAGCATGTGTTGCACAGTTCACGACGGATGAGCTTTGGTACCGTTCATCTGTTGTTCGAATCATAGACACAGAACATGTTGAGGTATATTGAATTTCTCTCCTTTACAGCAACAAGTAATTTATTCTTCTTTCCTATTGCTGTCTTCGCGAAAATGAAATTGAAAATTTGGTTCGGGCTAATGAGCTTTCTATGCGGTTTGTTTTTTATTTTTACAGAAGCAGGTTTTTTTCATTTTGTTTGTATAGTGTTTAAGAAAGCTAACACTGAAGGTTTACAAGAAGCTCTCCATGTAGCTACTTTAGAATAACGAAAGTCTGTAAAAATTTGCATAATATGAAGACTGTAGAATATGAAGAGTACAATTAGTAAATAAAATAAACAGAATTTAGAAAATATTCCAGTTCAGAGATGAATTATCTGAATTAGAGATTAAGAAGTCTGACTTTGTCTCTGCACAGCGTCCTTTATTGTTCTGAACTGAGTCATTAGACTTTGGGTCTTTTTAGTTTTTTACTACCAGTTTCAGATGACATAAAATTAGCGACTTTCGTTCAGTCAGCCTTTACATTTGTTACCATGGTGTATTTTTGATTAATTCCAGGTTGAATTTGTTGACTTTGGTAACAGAGAGATTGTACACACTGGTAAAATAAGAAATATATCTCCGTTTTTGGAAGTGCCAAAGCAAGCAGTGAAGTTAAAGTTGTATGGAATAGAGCCGGTATATGTTATTCATTATATTTATTCTTCTTTCAATTTCTTTCTTTACTTTTAATCATATTGTTAGTCACTTATTTGTTAAAACTTATTGGTGAATGGTCTGTTTGTGCTACAGAAATTCACTATAGCACGAAAAAGCGCTAACATTCTTTTAGCATCCTGAAAGCTTTTTTCGTCCGACACTCGTCAGAGTATGAAACGTAGGATAACAACCGAAAGATGAACTGAAATATATAACTGGATGCGGATAGGGTCACATGATAAGGTTGACATTTCTTATTTCATCTTGACATGTGAATCCAACTGCATCTGGTTATATACTTCGGTTCATCTTTCGGTCGTTATCCAACGTTTCATACTCTGACGAGTGTCGGACGAGAGCTCTGAATATGCTAGTGAATTTTCCCACTTTTTCGAGCAATATTGAAACTTATCATGTCATAGACTACATTAAACATAAGGTATATTGCATACATAAATATGTGCCTACGTTGAACATACATTTCTGCATTCATACAAGCACAAACACACACACATACGTACACACGCACACGCACACGCACACGCATACATATACGCGCGCGTGCAAATACATACAAACAAACATACATACATAAACATAGATGCATTACATTATACAGAAATTGTACTTGACTCCTTTTATAGGTTGGTGAAGATAGGAGTTACCCCCCTGAAGCAATCGATACCCTGAACTCAATAATGATCAATACAACTTTCAGTGCCTCCCTAGAGGTAAGTAGCTGCGTTTGTTATTTTTTGAATAACCTAGTACGTGATTACTCATCTCGAAGACGTTTGTTCATATAAGCAAGGAACCTGATTTTTAATTCAGAGTCCTAAAAATAGGAAACATAACATTGCGACACACACAGTGCAAGGCTCTCTATTATCGTAGGGCCTTACCTCCAACCAAATTTTTTCTCTTTAGGGAAGACAACTGGATCCGAATGTTTTGAATGTAACAATTATGGTGGAGCAAAATGAGAATTTAGGTGAGAGTCTCGTAGCTGCAGGACTTGCAAAAAGGACTATTGCTGTTGACGATTATGAAGATCAACCTCCTGAGCTAGAGTAAGTATCTAATTTTAATGATCATAATCGATTATTTTTTATTCTATTCATTGATATTTTCATTATCGACATAAAATCATGGTAGGAATTATTGTGACTTTCATTATAGTATCAGCATTGACATCACCCCCATCATTTTTGCTATGGACATCATTATTCCTATTACCACCAGCATTAGCATCATTACAATCATCACACTCATCACCTTCATTGTCATCATTGTCGTCATCATTGTAATGGTGATAATTAATATATGATAAATAGAAAAATAATGACCTGTCTTCTGTCGGTTCTCACGTTCCACCCCTGTGCCTTCAAATTGTTTTACGGAGGTGATTGAGTTGGCTACACGCAATCCACTCTGTTATCCCAACTGCTACTTATCCGAACTGCAGCCTGAAGCTGCTGAGTCTGACTCTTACTGAAGGGGCCTGGGTGGACAGTTTGCCACAGGTCATCAACATCTACCCCAATTCTGAATCTCGGCAACTTAAGGGTAGTGTCTCTCTGTCCCCCCTCACCACCACGAGGAGGTCTCCAACCATGGGCTAGCCACCATCACCTGTCTGTCTTTTCCTGTACGCCCCTTACGGGGCCTAGGCTGACCCTGAGGTGAGTGTCGCCTTCAAATTGTTTAGAAGAGGTGATTGAGTCGGCTACACTCAATCCACTCTGTTACCGCAACAGTTACTTATCAGAGCTGCAGCCTGAAGCTGCTGTGCCTGACTTTCACTGAAGGGGCCTGGTTGGACAGTTTGCCACAGGTCGTCAACATCTGCCCCATTTCTGAATCTTCGCGAAATGAATCACTATCAACTTAAGGGCAGAGTCTCTCTGTGCCCGCTTGCCACCACGAGGAGGTCTCCAACCATGGGCTAGCAGCCACCATCACCATCATCATTATCATCTTCATCATCATCATCACTAAAATCATCAATGCTAATGCTAGCAGTCATCAGAATCATATAGCGTCCCTCCAAATGTCATAAGAAGCTCTACAGTGTTGTACCACTTTGTCACTCGGAAAATCCACTAATTATCCAGAAAAATTGTACGCTTTCGCAACCCAGAAATATTTATTCATCTTTAAATCTGAATTGAAGGCTTGCACGAATGAGAGATTTGTCAATGAGGGATGCCTACCAGGGACCGATCTTGCCAGAAATTGGTGTTCAGTTTGATGTACACGTGACTCAAGTTGAGAAGCCAAATGTGGTTTTTGTCCAGCGACTTTTTTATTCCGAAAATGATGACGGGCCGTTTTCGAACGATAGTGACGAAACTGAAGACATCGCTAGGGAACAACAAGAGGAGCATCATCGCATGTCTATGTTAATGAACTCAAAAGATTTTTTCGATGAATCATCTCTCCTTGATCGAGTTGAACCAGGTTTGTTGCAACTTCGGCTTGAATTCTGTACATATATTGCGTTCCAGTATGTTTTGTTTTCTTTTTGTTCTTTCTGATAGATTTTTTTTTCTGTACCCCATATTTTTGTATTCAATTTGATGTTGGGTCGCATTTGTACCTACTGGATTATATCCTGTTTTTGTGTTATATTTCATTGCTGTTCATTACTATTGTTGTCTATTAAATCATTTAAATTTTGTGCCATTTCACCATATTTCATTCTTTTTTGTTTTTGCTGTTTTGTTATTTTATTTTCCACTCTATTGTCTATCAGTCTTTCCTTGTTTTGATTATCATTTCCCGTCATTGCTTTTCTTCTTGTAAATTCGTGATGGGAAGTGCAAATCAATCAATAGATCTAGGCGAAGTCTGTCTCTCTTCTCGCTGGAAGATTCGTCACTTTAGCTCTTTGTTCCCGGCCTACTTTCAGGAGTATCATTGGCGATCTATTTCATTGCCAGGTATGTTGTGTTGTGCTCAATATTCATTAGACGATGAATGGTACAGAGGTAAAGTAATATCAGTCAAAACAGCTGAAAATGCCGCAACCAACGAGATCGTTGGTGCAGACGTGCTATTCGTTGATTATGGGACATTTGAAACTGTCCCATTAACCAGGTACGTTTATTCAGCAGAAAGATACAGACAGTACGGAGTAGAATATGCACATGAGAAGTTGTTTTATTTCTAGACCTGGTGATATCCAGTTGGTCCTCAGGTATACCCTTGTATAGTTGTGAGTTTTTCAACTATGAGTGAAGTCTCCTATAAGGGGATTCCACAGAAAATTGAGCAGGGTAGTGTTCTGTCTCTAATTTTGCCATCCTTTTCCCATCTTTTCCCATCATCGCCATGTGACAAAATCTTTTATTGAAACTTTGCTTGTTTTATTACTTTTTACCTTTTTTATTAGCTATCACATAAATAAAATTGCTGACTGCTTATCTGCTGTACATGTCTACAGAATCCAGAAAAAGTCACTGTTCCACGGCTCTGAGCCGGAGGAAGATTTTGCTTTCTATATCGTATTTGAGGAAGGTTTAGTAATTTGCATCAACAATCCAGTTTCAGCAAAGTTTTCAGTTAATGTGAAATCGACTGTGAAAGACATAGCCCTTCTTCCGTACATTTTGTCGAGACATGCACAATGCAGAGTTCGAGAAGTTTGGCTAGTTCTGAATGTCTTAAAAGAGGAAGGTTTATGATAAAGGTTTTACAGCCGGAGGAAGGCTGGGACTTTTTCTGGACTTCGCATGTCTACATGCAGGAATATTGTGAGAATTTCTCTTACTTAGCAGGTATCTGGCTAAGATTTTACTACCTTTTTCCCATCAAGCAACGAATGTACGAATATTTTGTTTATTTTTGTTTACCTACTCGACATATTTGCATTTTAGATTGAGGAGGATCCCAACTAATTTCATTGATCTCCCAGTTCAAGCAATATGTTGCGAGCTTGCAGGGTTGTTCCCACCTGACAACCATACTGGAAAGTTGTACAGAAATACGAAGTGGCCTGTAGACACAATGAAAGCTCTTTACGAGATAGTTGCAAATAAAAGGCTCATAGCTTGTATCTTTGTGAGTATATTTACATTTATATCTATATGTACTATATATGTTGTTGGACCTCTTTTGACTACTTTTCAGTACCAAAAGTCCCTTAATATTTGACATGCACTATGGCCCCTGCAAGTTTAAACGAGAACCCGCCCGTGAACCACTTGCTAGAAGGATTACACACAATTTGTGCCAATTTTCCTTTACTATATCTAAACGTGTGGTTCTATACCACGTGCTCATTTGCGTTCCATTCCCTTACGCCTTTCCCCACACTCATGTTTTTCCGTACAACCGGTATGACAAAGTGAAAGAAGATTTCTTAACGACTTTAACCTATATGGGGCAATACGATGAAAACTAAAGCAGTAGAAAGTCACTCATCACTTTCCATTGAATTCTGCTCTAACACGACGTCATTATAATATTGAACGACAAAACAGAAACACTGCATTGAATACCCGAAACACTGGTTCGTGCATTAGAAATACTTTTGGTATGCGAAATATTGTTTCCGCTTTTTCTTGCAATGATATATTGTGATATGATGAGATTTAGAAATATCGAAAATATGTCCCTGAGTGCATTGTTGGCAAAACATTTGATTTCATCACAAAATTTGCTGCAATAGCGTAGTAGTGTGTACCTCTGCTTTGCAACAAGTTTGTACACGGTTCGACTTTGCAACCAGTTTGTACACGGTGCAATCCCACTTGGATACGCTTTCAAAGCAGTGTATCAGCCCTTCCGGAACTTTCGACTAGTTTTCTACATCATGGCCCGGTTGGTAGACAGAAAAGTTAGAGCAATGCTATATGCAGCTCTAGCAGAAGTTCACTTCGGTTGAAAGTCGGCGTGCAAAGAATATCCAGCCAATAGTGTGGAGTGCCCATAGGTCATTTCTTTTGCCTACTTTTTACTTACGGTTAAAATGATCATGCTAAACGACATAACATGCGATACACTGCAGTACGTCATAACACTTTTCAGTGCAATGCAATGCACAATACTCTGCAATGCACACGCACGCACGCACGCGCGCACGCACACACACACACACACACACACACACACACACACACACACACACACACACACACACACACACACACACACACACACACACACACACACACACACACACACACACACACACACACACACACACACACACACACACATTAGTGTTATCCCTGCGGACCCAACCAATCACAGTGATGTATAATGTAACGTTTCTTGGATTATCCGTAAAAGGGTTTTTTTTGGGCTAACAGGCTGACTTTCTCAGTGGAACAATGTTAATGAACCTAGTTAGAATATCAGGATACTGAACTCTGAATATACGATTTCAGGATGTTGGCTCTTTAGAAGTGAAGTTTCTTATGTCCCGGTTGTTACTGTAGTTCATTGGTTGAACTGGTTGATTCGCCACTCCATTAAACACATAATATGTGCACGAGGTCCTGATTGAATCGTTTATCCTCAAGATGCCTTCATTCTGACCGCGTTTATGTCAGTGCGGTTCCAAAAGTGTGCTGCCCTTGGTACACTCAAGAATTTCAACTAAATAGCTTTTGGCAAGTAAAGTTGAACTGTTCTAGCTGCGCAATACATTGGGGAAAGTTTTTTGGAATCATATTAGCATGAGCGTACTCTGATTTCAGACAAATAAAACTTCTAATAGCTGCTTAATATTTTGATAACTACTGGCCAGGAATATTTAACAAGTTAAAAACAAATTATTTCATGCAAGCACAAGGAAAAACTGTGTTTATATTACGTGAGAGCATTATTTTCTCCTTGCTGTTCTTCTAACTCAAGACTATCAATTTGCTTCTCAGAATTATGGTCCCCCAGTCAAAGTCCTTCTATTGGATCGCATTGTTTCATCGGACAGCGAGACGGGAGAACGAGTTGATAAAGCTGTCGCTCAGATACTAGCTGACATGAAGTTAGGCGTATTTGATTTAACAAGACATGAATGTACACAACCCTAGCAAAACGACATTTCAAATATGTAAACCGAGTTTACGGTTTGGATTTTCGTTACACTCGTTTTTGTGCCCTATACAACGGAGAGGCAACCCAGAAGAAAAGTCGTCAAGGTAGATATGCATTCAGAGTAGACAGTCATCTTCTCGTTTGCAATATGGCGTCTTTCATCAACTCCACATCCGAGGTTTGTGTTATTGACAGCGAAGACTAGATCAATATAAAATTTTGCTCCTATACTGGCTACATTTTGATTTCAACTTTTTATTTCCTCCACTATCAATGCACTCATTTCAGTATTACTAGATATCTGTTAGGGCGTGCATATAGCTGAAGATCCCAAGCATTCATAGATACATATACTTCTACATATTCAGTTATTTGTCATAAAATGAAAGTCCTAGTACCAACAGACAATTCTCTTTATCTTCATTCGCCAACACGTACTGTCCTGCATATCCTGAATCAATGTTTCCAGGCAGAAAGCTCAAACTAGATTAGGAAGCAGGGTAGTCGTGGGAGAATTTCCAGAGGGTATGGCCATATTCAGAAATGTGTGTAAACCACAGAAAAATTTCGCCTACTGAATCTTTTTCCATGGGGTGTCACACTCTGACACACCCAGTGTTGGGGCGGCCCTTTTAGGATGATATATGATATGTATGTTGTTAGTGCCCCTAGAATCTAAGAACAATTTGACCTCGTGGAGTATTCTATGGGGTGATTTCATCTTTCATTTCATTACGAATAATTGAATTTAGTTCAGTCATGCATATTTCCACATGAAAGAAGACAGAGAAATGGTTGATCTTTGGTGCTCTTTGGTAGTTTTTACATTGTACTCATGTCATTGTGTAAACCTTATTCAACTAGTTTTTTCCGCAATTTATTTCCAACAATTTACAATCAAGTAGTGTAGCTGTTAATATTAGTTTTGTTGTCATTTTCGTGTTTTATCAGCTGTTTTATTTCATTTATATCAGGGACCCTTCTGTCAACAGGGACAAAATCTACAATGTTTGACTTGTTGATCTCATAGATCAGGGCAGAATGGAAGACCCTGCCTTAGTTTCAATGTAAATGAGAAGTTTTCAATATATTGAGTGCAATAGGTGGAATGTTTTAACAGAAGGCCCTGCTGGGGGGTGGGATGGGGGGTTATATTATTTGCAGACAGAGAGACAGGCTTCAAAATGGTACATGCAAGTCACTATGTAGATGACACTATTGCTCACATATTCTATACCATACTGAATGTGAGTAACACACACACACAAAGTAGCAATAGTTATCCATAGGGACTCTAATTTTGTTTCTCATAACAAACCTCTTATACAGTAAACTAGGGCTAAGCTGAAACAGCTGCAGGGCTACCTTTTTCAAGACAGGCACTTTGTGGATGAAATGAAATCTTTGTCATGTACATTGACTTGAAATGGACAACTGTGGCAAACAAGTATGACAATTGAGCGTAGTACGCAGTAAAAAAAAGTTAGAGAGCCAATAGTGTCACCTAGGCACCTAGGAAAGCATACTTGTAGGAATTTTATCTGCCATTTGGTATTTTTCAAAGTTCTGTTCATAATATCAACTTACAATCTTTAGCAAGAGACATGCATAGTTCACTATTACGATCTGATACATATTGATGAGGTACTATTGTGTTGTAGAATTCAAGGTTGTTTTATGTTGAGAATGTATTTAGAATTATAAATAACACGCAGATGTGATTTTTTCTTTAGACCACTGTAAGGGAGATACCATGTACTACCAGGCCTTTTCGTTTCACGCGAGCGGTCGCTCGCGATCGCGTCAGCACACGCGCAAACCAAATCACGGGAGCTTTTGATCGCTCGCGCAAAACGATAAATCTTGTCGAATATCGCTCTGTAATTTTGGAAGAAAATCACTAGTCCCGTTGTCAAAATGTGTTAAAGTTGTCAACAAATGCATCTGTCCATCTGGGGTGGACGCTGCTGGAATTTTTTCTACTCTTATTCATTTTGCTTTCTTGTTAATGCCTATGTAAATCAACTTACACCACTTATACGTACTTCCATGCATTTTTATTCATATGTTTGATAAAATAACACATTGTAGAGACGTTTTTCTTTTCAACTCAATTTCAAATTCAAAACACACCAGTTTTGAAACTCAGAGATGCAGATTAGAAACACCTTATAGTGCGATACCTCTCGATTTACTGCTATCAATGAATTTTGACAAGGTGTTTAGCCATTGAATGAGTGCTTTTAGGCTCATAATAATGGTTAATTTTCATTAGTAATGGTTAATTCACCGTGATTTCTAACAGGGCTATACTGTTTTCATAAAGCTTTTAGCATTATGCGGTTGTTTTTTATCATACGCCAAGCCCGTAGCAAAGTAGTTCTTTATGCAACTTCTGAAATCAACTCGAGTGTGTATATATCTTTACCTGAGCGATCGTTCGCGCAAGAGAAATCACGCGAACGTTTGTCCACTCGCGCGAACTATTTCTTACGAAAAGGCCTGATGTGCAGCTCATCTGGGCCAGGGGAAATGAAAATATGTGTGGCCCCTGATGATGTCATTTTTACATTTGAAAGTCATTGCAGTCACCGAAGAATCATATAAATCTGGGCCCATTAAAATTTGCACCTGTCCCACCATTTTAGTGCCTCTGTCAATATATTTCAAGAGGATAGAAATAAAGAATACAAGGAAAACATCAAGTTATATTTTAAAAATAATTCTGAAAATCAAAGTCTGAAAATAAGCTTTGATCATGTGCCATTATTGATTACAGCAGATAAAATCTCTGAATTTTGATATAGACGTTAAAATCACAGGGTGCATATATATGTGTAAAGCTGCCTACTACTCTAATAAATAAAAATGATCTACTTTACAAGCTTTTGTCTGTTGTGTGGAAGGTTAAAATCAATATCAGGTCCAGGTGAAACAATGCCATGTGGGTTGATATGGAGCATACCTCTCTATAAGACAAAATAGCCATCAGGTGTAAACAAACAGCAAGGCTACTTCTTGTAAGGAAATTTATGTTACTTAAGGTATGGTACATTTAACTGCCATCCATATGGTACACTGGATTATACTAGCCCCAAACTTTACCTTTATAGAAAGATCCAAAATTAGCTGCCTCTGCTGCATCATTGGGGTGAAAGCTTACATGCAGTCCAATCTTATTCAATAGTGAAATAAATCATCCTCAGAGCCATGACCTTGTACTCGTATTGTTTTTATTGCATTTTATAACTAAAAAAACAAACCACAGAATGCCTTGCAGTTGTGTAGAATTTGCCATCTGTAGTTTTTCTGCATATGAACATAAAGTTGTCTGTTTCAGTGGTTTGTATATATATGCTACATTATGCACAAAGTGCAGTACTTCCAGACATATTTCTAAAACATGACTTGGATAGTTACCATATATGAGATTTTGCAATATTCCATATCAACAGTTGCTTCCCCGATTCCATCATGATTGTAAACATCTCTTAAAAATCCCCAAATATTTGGGTAGTCCATGATCCTCTTCTTGTTGCACTAGAAAATTTTTTAAAATGAGATTCATACCATGGTTAAGGCAGATGAAGCAAACTGGTGGTGTTAGTTAGCAATTGTTTCTCATGACAGAAGATAAAGAGAATGTAAGCAAGGTAGATGAAAGGGTATGATTTTATGACTTGGGTGCCAGGATGTCATATATATGAGGCACTGGACAAAAGAAATTTAATACACCAGAGGGTGCATGCCCTAGAAGTTTATGATGTTCATCATAGCATTGTAGATAACATCAGATATACCAAGGCCACAGTGATATTCTCTGTAATATTAAAGAGATGCTTATTGTGGTAAGATATTTTTGCCATAATTTTACTGTTGGGTTGGGTTTAATGTATATCAGTCAAAAATATGAATTTTCACCTTGAACAATCCATGATATATCTTATCAAATCTCACAAGAGTTGCAAACAGTCGTATATCAGCTTCAGTCAGTGTATTTCCTAGTAGGTATCTATTTTCTGCCAGAATTCCTTCCACCTTGATGCAACAGAGAATATAACGATATTGTATGCTAACACTTAAAGGGTTTTGCTAGCTATTTCATTCTAATTTATTAACATTTAAAGATGATACTCTATATAGCATATCTATAAAAGGGGATAAAATTTATAACATCCATAGCAATAAAACTAGAATATATAATACCAATACCATACCTAATCTCCAAGGGTTCATTTCCCATATCATTTGTTACCTAATCTATAGTTGGTTTCTTCAGCAAATACAAATTTGACAAAATTTTACAATGTGATTTGGCTCCAATTTGAGACTGGTCTGTTCTTTTTACTTAGTCTTTAGTTGGTTAATTTGCATATAAAATTGAATGATAAATGAAAGGAAAACAAACACTATTCTAAAAAGGAACATATCATCTGTGAAAGAATATTACCAGAGGCTACTGCTTGACAACATCAAAGAATTAATGTATGGATGTGGATTACCCTGTCTAAGGCTTCAAAGAGCTTCTTTAAGCTTGCATCATAAGCTTCTTGCGTTGTGGCAAACCCAACACGGTACACACCTCCATTGATAAGACTAGTGGCAAATGGTAACAACTCATCATATCTGCTTATAAATCACCCATGGCAAACATGAGTGAAAAAGTTGCAATGCTGAATACCTCCATGGATGAGGCAAATTGACAAAGGGAAGCAACTGAGCATCTTTGGCATAAAAATCCTGCCTTACTTGTATCAGTCAAAAATGAGGCTAATTGCAAATGGTGATATGAGATAGCAAATAACTAAACTGCAAACTACATATATATATATATATATATATATATATATATATATATATATATATATATATATATATATATATATATATATATATATATATATATATATATATATATATATACTAAGTCATGAGTGGGCTACCACAATTGGAAAATTTATTTCGGCCCCAGTGTGGATTCGAACTCACAATGTTTAGATCAGAAGACTCCTGTGCTAATCAATTGCGCCATCCAGGCACAATATATATATATATATATATATATATATATATATATATATATATATATATATATATATATATATATATATATATATATATATATATATATATATATATATATATATATAATATTTCTATCATAGAATGTAGCTACTTGGTAGTACAACAAAATCCATAAAATATAAAAACTACAGAATGCATTTTTGTCTGCTTAATCAACACAATCTAGTGTCCCTGTGACTTAAATTTCCTTCACAGATGGGTGATTACAAATCACCTATCACAATTTATGCCTCTTTTCTTAATTAATCAAAGACTGAGGTACCACTGCAATCTCTATGGTTTCATGCATAACATGGTGCCCTTATGGGTACCCTAGCCAAGCCCTTGATAAAATAGCACAAAACCACAGAAGAAATCTCAGATACAATATCTTTCTCCTCTCCAAATCCTGCTTGGTGGATTCACAACATTCAGAAGGCCTAATAGCCTGTTCATTATTCCAAGGCAATCCAATCAAAAAGGGAAAGGATATTACGATTTGGCTTAGCCAAACTCTTATCAACATGTAACCCAATCCTTTTGAAATACAAATCCGAGCACTGACCACAGGAACGTGGAAAGAGTCATATGACCAAAACAAATATCTTTTACGAATCAATCTCTTATTGAATTTTGTCGAACAATCATACTACTGGTACTCTTCGAATGATAGGAGTGGGCATCATGCATCTGCACGGGATATATGGCATTGACATAAACCTATTACTTCCCTATTGGCTAATGCCACCGAAAATGTAACACATATAGCTAGGCGTTAATTACATAGAAGAACCCACTGCGGTTTAAAAGTATGTTTAGGTAAGCAAAGAAAATCGTCTTACGGAGCAATCCATTCATTGATTTCATCAATTTGCGACTTTTTCTCTTTCGGGTAGAGATCAATCTCCGCTTGTTCCTTTGTTTTGCAAAATGCATTAAACTCAGAGTTAAACATCCTCAAAATTTCTGCTGACTCATTACTGATGATTTTTCTTTCCTTTTTGTCCCACAGAACAGGAACTGAAACCCGACCATCGTATTCAGGGTCTGAAATTTTGTAGAGTTCTTTTAAGAAGGTGCAATTATTGATAGGATCTTTATTCTCTATAAAGGCCCAACCTCTTTCATCTTTCACCGGGTCTGTAGTAGACGCTGAAACCACTTCCTCCAACCCCTTTAGTTTCCTCGCTATCAAGGCACGGTGAGCGAATGGACAAGCCCATGAGAAATATAAATGATATCGTCCAGATTCCGCCTTATAACCACTAGATCCATCTGCAGTAATGCGCTCTGAAAATGATGCCATCCCGTAATCCAGTTTAATACAACATTGAGAAACCTGTTGCCGAAGAAAACCGAGAGTTGTGTCGTTGTTGCTGCTGTTGCAATTTTACGCCATATGTTAGGCACAACATTTTATACAGCACCTACATATAAAACGATTCATGGTTTAGAACCCATGGACCTCTGGAGTTTTCTCCTGCATGTTGAATACACACTCTAAAACAAGATGAGGGTATCTCAGGGGCAGCAGAGGGATATCTTTGGTGGGGGGAGCTCTAGTGTGAAGACCAAATATGTAGAGGATGTAAAGATTGTTGAACGTCTCAACTTGTGCTTTACATTGTAAAATATGATAAAATTTACTGACATAATGTACACTCAGTTACAGGGGTCACTGAGTATACCTAGGGGGGCAGATATTCCCTTATAGTAACATAGGAGGATCGACCATGGCTGGGTCGGATGCAAGAGACAAATGTTAAAATTTTACCCTCTAGAATGGCTTTAAAAGAATCTCCAAGACTAAAACTTGACCGAGTAGATTTATCGAATAAGCGCTAAAACATGCAGAGTTACAGATAAAGTTTCTAAGTGATATTGGGTTTCTCTAGCCTCCAATACAGTTGGATTTTCATTTTTCACCAGTGTTTTCGAATTTGCAAAATAACAGAATCGGTTTTGCACCATGGTTTGTCATTGCCATGTATTCATTCTTTTTGCAATGGAAAACAGTATTTCCCCTCTGGTACTTTTGCAGTGTAATGTTGGCTTTCCTGTACAGAAAAATTATTTGGGTAATAGCTTCAAAATATAATGATTTCTTTCTGCAGAATGGCTGCTCGTAGTTGGAAACTCATACCTCTGGGCAATTCACCTTTGTTCAAAGAACTTCTTCTAGGTGCTTCATTATCTTGAGAAGCGCAGTCTCATAAAATTTATTAAGTGAATCTTCACTTTCTATGGTTTTAACCTCAATGGTCCAATATCTGTTAAAACTCTGTTTCTTCTTTTCGAAACATTGCAATGCATTGTTTAGCTTTTGTCCAGGAATATATTAGAGGGCCTTAATTACTTCAGAAAAGCACTGTCAGATTTTTGTGTTAGCATTTCTTTTCAGCAGAACTGGTTAGCCAGCTTTACCAGGATGGGTTTTCGAGATGGCTAATTTGTAATCAACTGCAATTCTGACATTGAGGATTCTAACCCTCTTTTAATCGTAGTGCCCTTTCCATTAAAGAGAAGCCAGCTTAAATAAACTACCTCTCCAAATTTCAGCCTGATGTTAATTTCATTGCGTGTATTGGTTTTTGTACAGGGGTCTCCTTTCCCTACCGTTTTTAAGAGAAAAAACATTTCTTTCCCTGATAAAGTCTCCCGATTACTTTACTCTTTGCTTTAAACAAGATTCTCCGTGTCCCTTTAAGCTCTTTTGACTGTTACTAGACTTCGAATATCGGTCAACTTCCTCTTCCTCCTTTTCTTTCTGCTTTCTCCAACCTGTTTGACTGACGTACTTATTAAGCTGGCTTCTTTCACTAAAACTTGAGTTCTGTTCTTAATAATTATTAACATATTAGCAAGCATCTACCGAACAGATTTCCAATTTTGAATATTATTAGGGACGTAGGAAGCATCTAGAAAGTGGGGGGCAAGTCCTAAAAGGGACACATTACCACGTCCATTTTGGACTTCAAAGGGGCACTTTTGCATAGTTTGCTAAAAGTGGGGGCCATGGCCCCTCTGGCCGCCCAGGTTCCTACGTCCCTAAATATTATCAAAGGCAGTCTAGGGCATATGAATTGTTGATTCCTGCTCATGGACTATGGTTCGTGAAATTTTGCTTAGATTTTGAAAGGCTATAATAAAGAACATATCCTGCAAAAAGTGGGCAGCTAAAGCCCCCAACCCCCCAGAAACCGGGCTCCGCCACACATGAATATGTGCCAGATTTTTGTCATGCGAGACTTGAGAATATTCTGTGGCATTACAGAGGACATTACTCTTTTGACCGTTGCGTAGGAGTGCTGCACAGTAATGGCAAAGAGAACCGCAAAATTCAAACTCAATGAAGCATGGCCTAATTGTATTTAGGTCTGAACAATGTAGAGTAATTGGACTAGGAAGCGATTATTCGCGTAAATGATGAAGAAAATCGGTTGATAACGTATCTGTAATCAGTCTGAGGGATGAAGCCACCGGTAAATGCATGAAATACTATGAAGAATCATGATTTTAGTACGATACCGGATACTGTTTCCACGGGCCTAGGCCATTACTTGCCATCACTATGATGAGATTATCTACCTGCTGCTCTCTTTCAGATCAACTTGTTCACATGCGGATTTCGATGTAGCTTCAAACTGCTTTGAGCATTTGTTACAAGATAAGTTACATCACATAGTTAAAGACTCTTGGAGAATTTTCTCATGTAATGCTTTCCAGGCAGGAAATCCACCGTTCGTGAGAATTTGCTCTTCAAAAGAGGTTGTTTGCGACGCACGTAAATGCAAGATGACAATGGAAATTTCTTTCCATTTAAGGAATTGACGCGATGAAAATCACATCAAGCTCTAGGACAAGTTGCTGCCTCTAGTACAAAATGATGATTACAAATATCTTTATCGAAGTAAATCAGCTCCTGTCTCTAATCTGTTTTGTTGCTATTTTACCTCTTAGTAATTTGACTGTTGGTAAAACCCTGCATGGCGTAAGATTAGGTGACTTTCCTCCCCCCACTTTTAAGACAAATATAAAAGCAGTGGCCTCGCAAAATGGTGACAGTTCGTTCAGACGAGTAAGTCTTCCTTCTGCTTTCACATCAGTGCCTGACCTTGTGCGAGTATACGCATCTACAGAAGATGGAGATAGTTCTGGATTCCGGTTTGAGGGAACTGGAGCTTGTCAGAACTCAGGCTCAAGTGGGAACTATGGTGGTGTGATTTTTGCATACAACTCAAAGGAAGTTTACCTTTGGGCGCCCACAAAGTACTCTGGAAATACAAATGGAAAGTTGATTTATGTTGAAGATGGTTGGGGTGGAGAGAAGTATACACAGAGTTCTAGAGTAGCAGATCTGACAATAGAGGCATGGAATTCACTTCCAACGCCAAATTTTCGTACAGAAATACAAGTTGATGGTAGCAAGAGATTCTATGAAGTACCACATAATCTAAAACAAATCCCTGATTTTATTAGTGTTAGGGTTTACTCATATAGTTCAGGAATCTTCAAGAAGGATCTTTTATTTCATTTTCATGCAGCTGGTGCTGTGCAGACCCCATCAGGAAGTGTAGAGTATGGTGGAGTTATTTTTGCTTATAATGAAGCTTTTGTGAGATTGTGGCTACCTACAAGTGGAAATGGACTACAGACTGGCTGTATTTTGATAACGAGAGGATGGGGAAATGGAAAATATTCGAAACAAATGAACTCTGATGTGTGCCAAGTTGAAATCAGAGCATGGATAAATTCTTTTCCATTGCCAGCGTACCAAACAAGCTGGAAGAGTATTCGAGCCAATGCACACAGCAAATCATTCAGGGAAATAAGACATGACCTAGGAAAAGATGTTTTACTTGTCCAAGTACAAGTCAAAAAGGAAGGATTAAGAACAGATCATTTCATTTATGATGGTTTGGGATCCATACAGTCAACACAATCTCCAAAGGCACTATATGGTGGGGTACTTTTTGCCTATGACAAGGAAAGGGTCAGAATCTGGGTAGCTAGCACCAGTGACAATAGTGAAAGAGGAAGAGCCATATTTGTTTCAAATGCTTGGGGAAATGGATCTCATGTAGAGGAACATGATAGAGCTCTGTTTCGTATCCGTATCTATGCAAATATGTGCAAAAATATGTTGCAAATTGTTGATGGACAAGGCATATGCCGGGATGCTAAACATACTGGACTTGTATGGCAAGCCTCCCCATGGGGGAACTGTTCAAATTTGTGTACTAATGGGATCCAAAGGAAAGAGCTGACAGGTATGGTGTTTATTTTTTATACTTTGAACTTTTATTCATCCCCTTGCTATGTTCACCACAGTTATATGCTTGAATGTCTTAGTGCCTGTAGGTTTTACTAGCAGGGTTCATATGATGAGGAAAAATCAGGGAAAAAACTATTTTTAAGGACAGTCAGGAAAGTTGGGAAATTTAATTGAAACTTGATGAAAGTCAGGAAAAGTAAGGAATTTTTGTTATCCATGCAGATAAATTCTTTGGTACTCAACAGACAACTCTACATATTGTACAGTTTGGGATATTTTTTGTCCCAGTTATGCAAAGAGCCTCCTTTTCTTACCCAAATTGGAAAAATATGCTTAATTACTTAGTGTTAAGAGATTGGTAAATCACTCACATCATTTGTAGGAACAGTTGGTCAGGAAAAATAATTATGTATTTCTAATCTCTAATCAGAAAAAACACCTTCATTGTCTAGAAAAATGTCAGGAAAAATCATGAAAGAATAGCAGGGAGGATTTGTATGAACACTGACTAGTAATAACCATTAATTCATACTTGCAGGACTCAGGCATTGGATTATTAGAGCCTTCATTGTGATTTCCTTTTGTCTGTTTCTTTGAGCAATCAAATCCCAAAAGTAATTTTTCAAAGTAGTATAATTCCAACTTTACTTGCATTGTTTGTTGTTGATTCTTGAACTGTCATATCACAAATCCCCAGATTAGTCCCCCCCTGGGGATTTATCTATTTTTGATGTTTTTGGGTAGGGATTTATTCAAGGGGATCTATCCAAGGAGTGGTGCATCCATCATATTTCACATTTAATCCATATGTAAAGTTGGTATTTACAATAATAATGATAAAGATACTAATTCAAACCAACTATTTACAAAAGAATATACATTACATAAAAATTAGCTTCATATTTTGCAGGTGCATTTATCCCCATTGTCCCTAGTTTTTATGAGCTAGCAATTTTGCTACTCTTTATCAAGCAGTTTTATTGTTTGTAGCTCCTCACCTTCTATACATAGCCCACACTTTTTGTTTGGCAGCACTGTGCCTCTAGTAGATTGATGAGTGGTATTGTTAGCTGGTAACTTCAACTGTCTTGATCTTAAATGGTATATGTGTACACAAACTGTTGCAGGTAGCAAGGACTATTAGCACATAAACAGTTCTTCACCCAGAGCTTGCACAGTCCAAATTTTTTTGGACCAGTGACGCACAAAGATTTATTTTGTATACTTTTGACTGTGTATCTTTTCCAAGGTGTTTAAGTTGTCAGAACTATAGAGCCTAATTCTGACCACCAATCAGAAGCATATCCAGGATTAAAAAAGGGGGTCAAGGAGCATACCCATATGGGGTGTTTTTGTTGTGGGCCACGTCCTTCAAATTATTGCAAATTCAAGGATACACCTGCATGAATTTTTTTGACCTACTTCTGTCTCTGTGCTATCTCCAATACTGAATAAACCACAGCTAAATTGACTTCATTGATAATCTACTACAGTGTCTCTGTGCTATCAATACTGAATAAACCATTGGCTAAATTGACTTCATTGTTAATCTACTTGTATGTCTGTGATATCATTTTATACTAACAGTCTGAAGAAAGCCTCACTTTTCTTTTGAAATTAGATTAAAACTTGTGCCTGCCAGTGATTATATGAACAATGCTTGTTTCATGGAGAATATGTTGTTTTTAGGGTGTCATGCCACCAATCTGAAGACAGTCTTCTCTTGCAATTTTGAACAAGATAGATGTGGGTTTACTTCTTCTTTTAAATGGCGAAGTAGTCGTGGTTCAGAAGAAAAGGAACTTGAGCCTGATGGATACACCCAGCCACCCTATGGATTCTATAAAGGCTCAACATTTATATATTCTGTTGTCAAGCATTTACCTGGTGGCTTGCTAGGTAAGGAAGCTTATTCACTTTAATGTGTGATTACCTTAATGATGAATGATTTCATATGCTGTTTGTTTTGGTTTTCTTGATTTGTAATCAATCTAATTGATTTGTGATGGCCTTTATGTTCACAGACCCTACGATTGGTATTTCCCTACACTTGTCATTGCTGAATCATGATTTTCTTTTTTTTATTCAAATAAAATTCTTACACAAACGCATTACTTCCAACGCTACTTACAATATACTTGACTACATTATAAAGATGATACCCTGGGGAGCAATAACCCTGACTACCCCGGGGCCATTACATATAAGACATACAACTAAACTGAAGTTAAAAATATGTTTGCAAACTACATACAAAACAATAATTAAAAAAGAAAACTAGCCTTGCAGTAGATGTCAAGCTAGCAAAGCACGAAAATGTATGTGGCAGCTGCTGTCCTTTCTCATAAGATTGGCTCAGGTGCTGAGCCCACACCCTTTGAGACGGATATAGGAGAGCTAGTTGCGGCACTCGGCATCTACTGCAAAACATGATTAACAATACTCCAAAAGATACGGAAAGGGGCTAAAAGACTTGGAGTGGAATTTCTGACACAAGCATAATCAGCCATATTGACCAGTTTTGTGAATAAAATTTACAGTAGATTAAAGTATACCTATGATTGGTGATTATAATGATGATATGATGATTATTATTATGAAGATAGTAATGTTGATATTGACAATGGCAGTGATTCATGGTGATTTGTGATGATTTGTGGTAGCCATGATGATTATAGCTACAGTGATTATTTTGATAGAATGTACGTAGTGATGTTGATGATGATCGTGATGATGATTATGATATTGGCAATGGTTCATGATGATCTATGATGATCATTATGATTATAGCTACTGTTGTTATTTTGATAGAATCGTTATGACAATTATGATTATGATTATTATGGTGATGATTATATCGATTTGACTGATTCCTTTGCTGATAATTCTGATTTAATACTCATAATCACGTTTGAAGATGACTGATAATCTCAGTTGTCAAAGGAGTGCCATTATAGTTAAACATTAAACCATATACTCTCTTTTGTAGTCCATCTCATAAGCCCAGAGTTCCCAGCCAGAAAGAATTGCATTCTTAGATTCTTATATAACACTGGTGTTTATTTTAACTACATCACGGTCGATGTCCGTTCAGATATAGGCTGGTACCAAGGTATGTAGCTCCTCATTCTCATCGTCCTGCAACTACTGTATTCCTTTCCTGAGAAGAAAATTCTCTTCACCCACGGGACAGCTTAGAGTGTGTGTGGTACGGTTTGAATTTCAGCATTTTTCATGAATTTGAAACAGAGATTGCAGGTTCTTAATATCGATTGCATGAGTAAATTATTTTCAGTTATATTTGTTCATACCAACTTTGTTCGAATATCTGCTTGGAAATAGTAGCATCTTGAAAATGTTTCGTCTTAATTCACAAAAAATTTCCCGTTACAACAGGGCTCATACGGTCAGGAAAACTCAGGAAAATACCTTTTTTTTACAAAAAGTCAGGAAGAGTCAGGAATTTATTGAAACTTGAAGAAATTCAGGAAAAGTCTGGAATTCTTATTACCTGTGCGAATGAATTCTTTGCTTCCCAACAGACTACTCTACACTTAGCACAGTTTTTCATAATTTTAGTCCCTGTTTAAAAGTTATTGACCAGAGAGTCTCCTGTTTTTAGCCAAATTGGATAAATATCTTCAATTAGTTATTTTTACAAGATGGTTTAGTCGCATCATTTGTATCGCCGGTTGGTCAGGAAAAATATTATGTATATTTGATATGTAGTCAGGAAAAAGACCTGTATTTTCAAGAAAAATTCAGAAATTTCAAGAAAAATTAAGCAGGTGTATGAACCCTGAAGTAAAGTGTACATTTATGTTTTCTTTTCTTCATTTTTTCGTAGAAACAAGGGATTAATTTACCTTTTTTGCTTTTCAGTCCCATCCAAATTCGTGGCCCTAGGTGCACCATTTAGAATTGTAGCTCTGCACGCGAGAATCGTAAATAAATGCTGTGGACAACGCTGAATAAACTAAAAGCTAATAACCATACTGTAATGATGAATTTTATTGCAGATGGCATACGGTGTAAGTGGATAAACCGAGAATTAAATGAATGATCGAGTGACCCTGCTGCTGGGATGTATACGTCTAAATTCTTTCTTTTGTCACGTTAGTTCTTCTTTTGTTAATATTTCCAATTGGTTTCAGACGTGGGATTGATAGTTTTGTTGGCTGGACCAATATAGGTTTTATGAAGAGTGAATACCGTCCGAATTATGGCCTAAAGAGACAATCCTTTTTTAATAAGATAATCTTTGAGTTCTATGTGTTTGTGTTCTAGCATGGAAATTGTCGGACAAGCAACCAGGCGACCCTTATATTTGGCGCCACGGATACTTAAACCTGGAGATGTATGCTGTAAAACAGTTTCGGTTCAATTTGAGGCTCCGACATCCCTGCCTGAAGCACTGTGGATACGTGGCCTTTGATGAGGTCTCATTGCAATGCGAAGCTGAAGAGAGTACACTAGTTTCCTTAGAGACCTGTGAGAATAGGGCAGTTGCACTTCCAGGATGTGGCATCGATATTTTGCAGCCGCTGCTTAAAGGTAATCGAGTGATTAGAAATACGCATGAAAATATAGACAGTTGTTAAGCTGATTGCTGCCTTGTTTAAATACCACTGAAATATGAAATAATGACCTGTGTTTAGCACAGGGATGCAAGTAATGCTCTAGAACAGTGGCTCCCAGCCTCTTTTTACTCCTACACCCCTAAAACCTTTTGCCCTGACCTTGCACCCGATACAGCAGATATCTTGCTCAAGGCCACTGTAGTGTAGTAAATAGAGAAAGATCCTGTTATTATGACCGGCACTTCTCGCATCCCTTGGTGGAATTATTTCTCGCACCCCTGGTTGGGAACCCCTACTCTATAAACCTGGAAAATATCTGCCTGATCTGCAGACCATTATCTTCTGATTTACTTCATGAGTTCTTTCGAAACTTTTATTGAAGTAGGTATGTAAGTAAAGAAACTAAGGGAGTATTTGAAGAGCTAATACAACCCCCGGAAAGAGTAGCATTTGGGCTGTTGACTGTCAGTTATTATATATTTTTTGAACTGCGTTAGTTGTTACTTATTGTACTGTATGAATATAGCTTGAAGGCCCTTCACATATAAATTATTGATATATCATATATTATACTATATCATATATTGTATTATATTGGATTGTATTATGTTATTTTATATTACAGTCAACTCTCTCTAAAGCGGACACCCTTAGGACTTTGAAGAAGTGTCCACTTTAACGAGGTGTCCACTTTATAGGAAGTTGCCATTTCTGAAGCGTTGTCATCACCTCCGTGAATAAGATGTGACTCAACAAATAGAATGTTTATACGAGAGCATTTGGTCGAAATCTTTAATATTCTTCTGCCTGAGGCACTGGATTCTTCTTTCTTTAAGCATTCTGCAGATTGAATTCAAAGATATGACAAACTCTCATCTTCCAGACTATTTTGTGCAAATTGCGTTAATTTATCTACCATTTAAATAGCAGCACGAATTGTTCGCACCTTGACTGTCTTTTCCTCTTCTTCTTCTTCTGGCTCATTGTCATTACTGTCACGATCGACACAAGTTTTCTTTGCACTTTCGATGATACGCTTTGGTGTTTTCTCACGTTGGTGAACTCGCCAATAGGATATGTGTTAAGAATTGGTCACCGTCAACTGAGAACAAAAGTCTCGAAGACAAACTGAGCCACCGACATAAGACGTAACAATCTTCAGCAAGTGTTGTAGTCAATGTTTGTTAGATCTATGTTCAAACCATTGCTTTCAAACAAACGGTATCTGTATAGTGTCCGCTTTATTGAAGTACTTTGTGCGTTTGGGACAAAGATATAGTGTCTGCTGTCCGTCTTAGCGAGGTGTCCGTCTTATAGAATACGAACATACAGCATTTCTTGTTGGCCTTGGCAGGGACTTTCAATTTGTGTCCGCCTTAAAGAGGTGCCCCTTTATAGGTGTTCTCTTAAAGAGAGTCGACTGTACGTGATATCATAGTACATTATATTATATTGTATTATATTATATTATGCTATATTGTGTTATTTCTTATATTATATTATATTATATTGTATTATATTATATTATATTATATTATATTATATTATATTATATTTTATTACATCATATCATTCTTTATAGTATGTGTTCCATATTTTCTTTCAGGAAAAGCATTCATGATTGTTGATGGCAACGGAGAAAAGTATGTCAGAGCAAATGGAACACTGTCACAGCACATTGCAACGTACAGATTTAAAGTCGAAAAAGTTGATGTATATACGGTGTGGATTGAAGCTCTTGGCACCAGCTTTAGAGACAATAGTGTGTGGTTTTATATTGACAATCATAGACAACAGACAGCCCATTCGAACATAATAGAGGCACAGCCAGCTTGGACATGGAACTGTTTAAATCGAAAGGTTTGTTGCTCAATATTTGATAATGCTTGTAGTATTTGATGATTCTTTGGTAGTAAACAGGAAAAGAAGGAAGGGAGCACCGTAAATCATCGAACTGCCTCCCATTGAAATGTCCCCTCCCCCCTCGATCGAGCCTGGACAAGAACTGGACCTTAGTTGCCTTGGAATAACTACTATGAATGTGAGTTGCTACCAACCACCGGTCTCGGAAAAACTCTCAAGTCTTTGATTTGAGCTCCGATACTTAGGAACTAAGTACCAGCTGCAATATCTTAGCTTTGCTTAGCAGAGTTGTTCTCTGCTCATGCGAGAAATGAATTTGTAACTGCCATGCCAAACCTTGAAAATGAGGAACTACTTCCTTTGTAAGATGGTGTACTGGGGCTAATGCCATGATTAGATCCGCAAAATTTTTTATATTTGGAATTGAAAATATTCAAATCCAGTTGATCAATATCTCCAAAACTGTTAATCACCCAAGCTTTCATTCCCACTGTTGAAACCAGTACATCTGTTAAACATTTGAGTTGATATTAACCACTGAGCTGGTTAGTAAAATCGATACAATCCCTTATTACCCTAAAAGAGAGCTTCTTGAATTATTGGTATATATTTTATTTGCTGCAATTTATTTCTTTCGCTTCTTGTATCATATTTTTGTGTTAGATGTTTCACTATATACTAAGATGCCTAAATGCAAATGAGCTCCGCCATTGTTTACATCAAACGGGCCGCCACCCACCTCGTTTCATTATATTGTACCAACCCATTTACATTTTTGTTCAGTTTTATGATCGTTTAGTGTATATACTTGTATTTCGTTCCATTGTAGGGTGTATACCTCGATTCCGGCATCCATACAATAACTCTGTCGCAATACGATGCTGGTTTTACCTACCGTACAATAATTGTATCGCCAAGGCGTATAATGGCCTGGTCTTCTCTTGGTATGCAAAGCATGCATATAAATGACCTTCAGCTGCGCAGTTCATTGAAAATTGGAATCGAAAACGCGCCTCATCTCCGACTGAATGGCAAAGGTGTGAATGTTTATTTTGTTATTAATCTTTAAGCGTTCAATTGCCATGAAAAAGGTGGCATAACTTGGAAGGTTTATCAGCTGGCACACTTCAATGTATAAACCTTAGCTTGACGGTCGAAGTGAAGCGCTAAATCGCGCGTATTAATGCTCAATATCGCTAAAATTTAATTTTAAGACATTTTAAGAGTAGTCTTAGGCTATAAATAGAAAAAATTAAGAATATTGAGGCTCAGCAAAAATTGGGTATTCTTTTGAAAAAATGTACATAACCTCTTTGTAATGTAGCCTCTTTGTAATATATCTTGTAGAGATCTATAGGCAGCAGAATACATTACATTTATGAGGCAGATAGATGTTATTTTGTATTGAATGCCTGGATTGATTTTAAGGTGCTTGGCAGACAATGGATTCAAATTTTGGATTTTGGCTACATTGGCAGATAAACTTTCCAGATATTGCTTTGGTAAATAGAATTGCCATCCAAGCTGCCTGCCATTCATCTGGAGGGGTACGGTGCTGCGGAGTGGAAAAGTAAGCATATTCTCTGTTGTCAGATCCTAAACCTCACATTCTTTGAATCAACAGATATCTATTTACCTGAAGGCAAAATCAATCATGGTTATCATCATTTATTTGATTAATGCCATGTCTAGTTTGTTTTCTGTGATGTTTTTGATGGTCCTCTTTTCATCTCAGGTTCCATTTACGTTTTTCGATCAATGGAAAAGATTTCTCAATCTACATGAACTCAACTCAGCAGCCATACTTGTTTCCGGGATCTAATGCGCAAGGTTAGTGGTTTTAAAATAGCATCAATTTATTAATCTACAAAGCACAGCCATGCCATTTCCATCATTCTCCTTCGTTCAATTATCTATTGCATGAAAAGCACGAAGATTGTACGCTTCTTGAAAGCAAGCAAACTGTATACATTTATACTGGATGTTTCTTAGTATTTTATCAAACTAGCCTTATAGGTTTCCAAAACGTTTCTTAAAATTCTTGAAAACGAATCGGATATTCAATATTTCAATTGATTTCATGAGCCTAACATTTATCATTAAATTGTTCCCAAAGTGAATCGTCTACATGATGGGTTTGCTTCCAGTTGAATGAAAGGGTTTCTTGTACAAACAGTATTTTCAAGTTTACATTTCAAGTTCATCCAGCCTGTGTTTCTGAAATCTTTCTTAATTTCTGCCCAATTTGAGCCTTAAATTTCTTATATACTTCCTCTGTGCAAAGAGATATGTATTCAACATCGCGAAAGTGCTTCTTCGTCCGACAGCCATCAGGGTATGAAGGGTCGGCTATTGATTTAAATAGTGATTGGACACATACGCCCAGATGTGGATTTAAAGCATAGTCCTAACATAAACTGAACAATCACTGCTATTTGTAATTATCAGATGAAATATTTCAACCTTATATGTTTTTATCAATCTTCTCCAATTTTTGTCTGTTCTTATATTTGCAATTTTATGTTGAAATAAGTTTCTAATCCACTTTTTGCGTTCTTTTATACTTGCATTCATTACCTAATAAGGGATAGATTTGTGAAATGTTTGCGTCTTCTGAAGTATTGTTTCATGTTAGCTTATGATCATCATCAGCGTTCTATTTTATTTGCCATAGCATACCCCCCCCCCAAATTATTGATTGGTTGAGAGCTCTGATTAGGTCTATTTTCTCCCAACCCAATTAACCAATCATCTTGCAGGATTCTGATCACACATGCATAACATCGGTAGATTGAGACCCATGGTAAACGATAACTTGTCCATTGGGTTGTGAGAAAATAGACCTGATCAGAACTCTCAGCCAATTAAACATGAAGCGACTGTTCTATTTTCCAACGTATCTCTCGGCCCTTAAGTAAACCCAGGGATACCTGAAGTGATGTAGGCTGGGGGGGGGCAGACTTCCCTTGAAAGCATATTACCAGCAATCATATACTGTTTAATTGTAAAAAACATGCAGACTTCTGTTTCATTGAAGTAAGATCATTCTAGGCACATTTGCCACTTTAAATGTCTATGTATGGATATGAACTAGAGTTCATGTAAAAATGAATATTTTTGCCCCCCCCGCCCGGGCGCGCCCCATTAGAAAAGGGAAAGGGGAACGGCTACCTCCCTTTCCATCATGGCTGTGTATCTAATCTAGTCATTCTGTAAAGAGTTCCTTTCGATTTGCGGCTCATTAAATGACTTCTCCTAATTTTCCAGCGCCAAACCATATTGTTGAGTCTGAGCTCGAATACATTGTACCTGCGAGAGCTGTGCGAATCTTTCCATATAACAGCATTTCATATACTTGTTTACGACTTGAAGTCTACGGTGTGTACATTACCAAACAAATGTGTACACATGCTGGCATGAAACCGGTCTTGGTAAGAAGCTGTGTTGGTAGTCGCAAATGTGGAAAGAATGCAGAATGTGTCCGCACAACTGATATTCAAGGTATTTCAAGATTGATGAATGATTCGTGTTTTATTTCTGTCGTTGTCGTACTTTTAGTAAGCAGGTATGTAAGTAACGGAGTTTTGTTGTTACTGTTCGCTCCATGGTAATTAGTGAATAAACCAGTGAATGAAAGAGTGGATGAATAAATGAATGAATAAATGAGTGAGTCGATGAATAAGTGAGTCGATGAATGAGTACATGAGCGATTGAATGAATGAAAGAATGAATGAATGAATGAATGAATGAATGACTGAATAAACGAATGAATAGATGAACGTATATGTATGAATGGATAAATGAGTTAGTGGATTAGTGAATAAATGAGTTGATGAATGAATGTATATATATATATATATATATATGAATTGGTTATACATAAAATATTAGCAGATTAATCAATGAAGTATATCTCTCACAGGTAACATTAAAGAATCCTGTAAATGCTCCCCTGGATTCCATGGCCAGTTTTGTGAGCATGTAGGTTGCGACCCGAATCCATGTAGCAATGATGGTGTTTGTAAAGTCCACGATAACTCATTTAAATGCATTTGTCAGGCTGGATACACTGGAAAGCTATGCCAGTCGCTTTGTCCTTCAGGTACGTGTTCTAGCTAGCATAGTGGACAAATCTTGATTGGCTGTTAGCGCGATCCCTAATTGGGGAATCTTCTGCCTTCTTAATCTGTTCTAGCTCGGTAAGCCTTGATTATAACACTATCCCCAGGAAGATTAGAATGCAGCTTTGTATGCAACTGTTGCTCACATCTGATTTTTGTGAACTGATTTTTGTAAGATGTTGTAAGTTTGAGTTTAAACAAACTTATTTAGGATAAGCTATTTGCTACAGCGCAAAATGATGAAAGTTGCTTTGAGATTTATTTCTTTACAGAATTAGTTATGTACCATCAATGTCTTCTAATGATATGACGTCAAAGCTGCCATCTTGGTATAGCACTTTGAAGTCGTTAAGCATATGCATAAAATACTGGAAAACTCCACCTTATAAACCGTTGAAGAATTTTAATGACATGGAATAGGCTAAGAAAACATAGTCGCCTAACATTTGAGAGCTCTAATCAGGTCTATTTTCTCACTACGTAATTGTTCAGTCATCATGCAAAATTAGCCTATGTTTAGCTGTGGAATGCATATGTGGTCAGAATCCTGCATACTGATTGGTCAATTAGGTTGGGAGAAAATAGACGTGATCAGAGTTCTCAACCACTTGGTGGCTATTCTGGCTAATGAACTTTGAGCCTCAGTTTGAACCTGCGGTTCATTGTGGCAAGAACATGTATGTAGATGTGACAGAGTAAGTAGAGTATATTTTCATGTTCGTTTGTATTCTTGATTTGTTATGAAATGTTTTCTGCTTCTCTCAGATAAGTTTGGGCCAGATTGTAATGAAACTTGTCGCTGCTCTGGGAAAAGTCGCTGCCACCCTGCCACAGGCCGATGCATCTGCCAGCCAGGATTTACGAGTCAAACGTGTAACACACCTTGTCCCAATGGGTATTTTGGACAAGACTGTGAGAACATATGTAAATGTAGCTCATATACGATATGTGATCCAGTTTCTGGCACATGCTATTGCCCAACTGGATATTATGGGCAGTTCTGCGAACATCCATGCAAGATTGGCTTTTACGGACGAAACTGTAGCATGCCGTAAGAATTGTTGTTAACTTTGGTTTTCTTCTCTCTAAAGACATTTTCTTCTGTAAAGGCACGGTATTTACATAAGGGAATTTTTCATCTCATGTAATAGTAAAACAGAGAGGGACTCCTTCATGCTCTGCTGTTCTCATAGGAGCCTTCCATCTAGATAGCAACTAATGCTACAATATAAAAAGAGCTATACATGAATGATCTGTTCGACGGCAGTTTCAATTTAGCAATTGTGGGTAGAATGTTTTCAGGGAATGCTTCATAATTGTTAATGCATCCTTGTCAATTTTTGAAATATCATAGATTTAGGAGAAGTTTGTAGCTTCATTTTCAAATTTATTATACACAGAGAAATATCGTATACATTCAAAGTACAGAATTGTAGGTTAGGTATCTATTCTCTATTCTTTCTGTCGCCTGCTTGTCTCTCTGGTTGTCTACTTTCTCACCTGCTTGCGAGTCTGCCTGTCTGTCTGTCTGCCTGCCTGCCTGCCTGCCTGCCTGCCTGCCTGCCTGCCTGCCTGCCTGCCTGCCTGTCTGTCTTTCTATCTATCTATCTATCTGTCTGTCTGTCTGTCTGTCTCTCTGTGTCTCTGTCTCTTTGTGTCTCTGTCTCTCTGTCTGTTTGCCTGCCTGTATGTCTGTCTGCCCGTCTGTCTGTCTATCTGTTTGTCCGTCTATCTATCTATCTGCCTGCTTGCCTTCCTGCCTGCCTGCTTGCTTGCTTGCCTGCCTGCCTTCTTGCTTCCCTGCCTTCTTGCTTCCCTGCCTTCTTGCTTGCCTGCCTTCTTGCGTGCCTGCCTTCTTGCTTGCCTACCTGCTTGCTTGCCTGCCTGCCTGATTTTTTTCTTTCAAATGCTGTAATCTTTTCAATAAAGCGTTTATGCAGAGCACTACATGCTTTTCATCTAGAATTATGTGATATTTGGCTTGATGAACTACGACTGTTTCCTCCTCTCGTCTCTAGATGTCAATGTGCGAGGCACTCAGAATGTTTGCCAAAGAATGGTACATGCATCTGTCCACCCGGTTGGTTTGGTAGATATTGTGACAAAGAATGTCCGGATGGAAAGTTCGGACCTAACTGCCAGTTTAATTGCATGTGTCGTGGGAATTCGATTTGTGATAAGCGTTATGGCGGGTGCACTTGCAAAGTGGGCTGGAGAGGAGACAAATGTGATTGGCCATGCCGTGACAAGTGGTACGGCCTGGGGTGCAACTTCAATTGTACTTGCAATTGGGACAGAACAGTTCGTTGCGATCATGTGACTGGCCAATGCATCTGTAAAGATGGTTATGTTGGACTAAAGTAAGCGAACTTTCGCGTTGTCTATTTGTGGTATTCATATTCGTAAACTTGTTTACGTTTGGTTTCTTACTATTTAAAAATAACTAATTAATGCTAACTATTTACATGGAACATAACATAACATAACATAACATTACATAACATTATAACATTACATGGAACAATATTTACAATAACAGAAAGAGTGAATCGAACACTAGTGAAATGCAGTTTGTAGCACCTACAATCATCGCCGTCTCAGTAACACATTTCCTCTTTCACAATAGCTTTGTTCCATGCAAAGTCCACTCTTATTGTGTTAATTGTTCTTTATTTTTTCCAATCTATATAGGTGCAACGATCCATGCAAGCATGATACTTATGGGCCAGGTTGTGCCAATCGGTGCAAATGTCGAAATGACGCTTATTGTGACCCGAAGGATGGTCAGTGCCGGTGTCAGGATGGTTTTATTGGCAAATTCTGCCAAACACCTTGCCCCAAGGGGCTTTACGGCAAGAACTGTAATAGCATATGCCGGTGTGTTGTTAATAATACTCAAACATGTAATAATGTGGATGGAACGTGTGATTGCCTACCAGGTATGATATTACACTTATTTGTATTTTCAGCTGCAGATGTTGTATTATATTACTAGTATTGTTGTGTTTTAAAATTCCTCTGAGAATAAATCACATACTCTTTGCATTGTGCTATGCATTATGCTATGTGATAATTTAGACGTTGGGTCTCTCGTTACATCTGATATCAATTTTGTCCCTCTCAAGGCTTCAAAGGTAAGAGGTGCCGTAAGGTATGCAAGCCTGGCCTCTGGGGAAAGAATTGTAACTTTGAATGCCATTGTCATCATGGTTCTCACTGCGATCGTATGGATGGCATATGCACATGCACTGCTGGCTGGGTTGGACCAACCTGTGATACTCCATGTCATAATGGTTTCTATGGGCCAGGATGCAAGTTTGCCTGCAATTGCCAAAACGATGCCATATGCAGCAGGTATACAATTTTCAGGAGTCAATGCAAATTCGAATTATCCTTGTTCTATCTATTTAGAATGCTCCTCTACGTACCTTCCCCTTTTCCTTTTCTTTCTCCCTTTCTCCTCCCTTTACCCTATCCTTCTTCTCTCCTCATTTCCTCCTCCTACCTACCTCCTCCTTTTCCCATGCTTTCTCCCTTTCTCCTCCCTTTCTCCTCCCTTTCTCCTCCCTTTCTCCTCCCTTTCTCCTCCCTTTCTCCTCCCTTTACGCTATCCTTCTTCTCTCCTCATTTCCTCCTCCTACCTACCTCCTCCTTTTCCCATTCTTTCTCCCTTTCTCCTCCCTTTACCCTCTCCTTCTTCTTCCCTCCTCAGTTCCCCCTCCTACCTTACTCCTGCTTTTTCCATCCTTTCCCCCTTTACCGTCTCCTCCTTTTCTCCTCACTTCCCCTCCTACATACCTCCTCCTTTTTTTGGCCTCTCTCCCTTTCTCCTCCCTTCACCACGGGTCTCCTTCTTCCTTTCTCCTCATTTCCTTCTCCTGCCTTCCTTCACATTTTTTCCATGTTATTTCTGCTGTCTCTTTCTTCTGCCATTACGTACTTGAATTACTTTCCCTGCTATTTTCTCACACTGCTTTTCCTCTCCCTTCTCTCTGATTCATTCGTTGTGCTCTTTTAAGAGGTTTTCGTACATTTCGAATACCACATCGAATTGATAACTACAATCTCATGCTGAATTCTTTTTCGTAATTATATTTTTGGCTATAGTCAACTGTTCCTACGAGCCCACTCCTTAATTTACAGAAATGTGTGCCCTCTACCGTCTGTTTGTGGAGGTTGGATGATGTAATTAGTATGCAAATTATGATAAATTATGATAAATTAGTACACTTTGTTAGAAACAGTGAAAAAACCGCATGTAAGAGCAACCGAATTAATTTATGCAGAGTGATATTATGGCCTTCATTTTCTTCCCTAGATTCAATGGAAGCTGTACATGTTTATCAGGCTTTACTGGGAAATATTGCAATGAGAGCTGCTCACTTTGGAAATATGGAGAGAACTGTGAGCGAGACTGTTCATGCAGACGAGATCTTGCAGAAAGCTGCAGCAATATAAATGGAAGTTGCTTTTGTAAACCTGGATACCGTGGAGATAACTGTGAAGAGGTAGCGTATTTTGTTTTGCACACCATGCAGCAAGGAATGACCCACGATGTTGTGTTTATACTGTGATACAAAAGACTGCCCCGTATGACTTAATGCAATACTGTTGAGTTTAATTTCGAGCGCACCTCTCAGGAAAAACTGTATGGTTTTTTTTGAAAGAAGTATGATTTAATCGCGAGGAACTTTATATGGATATTTCTTTGTGTTTCTTTGTGGGCTCTTTCAAATACGTCCAATTTCTTGTAAATTTGATTTGTTACCATACGTTATTGTGTATTACAATCAAGTTGTTTGGAAAAATTGGATGATGCTAGAAATTAACCAGTTTTTGGAACTCATTTTTCCCAAAACCATCTCTGTGTATATTGTTGAATTTGATAAAGACATTCTTTTTGACGGTTTTTCGATAATGTTCCTCATTTCTAAATATGTTTAAAAGAGAACATTTCCACTTCAAACTACGCTTGTATAAGCTTATGGAAATTGATGGTACTGGGGAGTCAAACGGTTTCTGACTTTCGTAATATATATTTTTTCTGAACATTATTTCGGCTTATTTATTTCAGAGAAGCGTTGGTTGCTATTGTTCTCGTGTGACCAGCGCAGCGTTGCTTTTGCAAAAATAACTTATTCTCTTCTGCTGTTTTGTCAGTACCATCATCACATACCCTTGATATCTTTATTCCATACTAGCAGATATGTTTCTCTTTCGCAGAACTGTCCTGATGGGAAATATGGTCAAGGCTGCACGCTCAGCTGTCAGGATTGCCAATACCACTCCAACGGTTCTTGCGACAAAGTGGATGGCAAATGTATGTGCAGCCCTGGCTATTATGGTGATCTGTGCCAAGACTCTTGTCCTCTTGATAGCTTTGGTCGTAAATGTTCCCAACCGTGTCAATGTGCTGAGCAGGATATTTGTAATAACATCAATGGTGAGTGCTTCAGCCGTAGTCAATTCGTGTTTTATACGAGCATAAAAGTTGGAGGCACTACCACAGAGGTTGGTACTGGTGTTTTAACTAAGCTCGCTTATAACATTGAGAGGTCAATGGCCATACATTACGTTTCATTCCTGGAATCACTTTCGAGGAAAAGAAGAGAAGTTAGTGTACTTCGTAGTCAGTTATCAATGTATCCTGACTTTGAAATGATCATGTCAGATGATGACTCTGTTGTTCAGGAGAAACTATCCGATGAGGAAGACCATTTAGTTCATCGAATGTTAGAGGAAGATAGGAAGAATAATCTAGACTGGTTCCTTGGTCAAATATCTGATGATAATGATGTAGATGGTGGAGCCTTACTGAATCTAGGAAGTCAAGATGCGAGTCATACTGATGATCGAAAGATCTTCGAGAACGCTGAGTCACAAGAAATTTCCGATTCTGACTTTGACCATTTGCCCCATAGACCTGACATCCAGAACGGCTTAGCGAATAATCTTAGACACATTATCATGAGGAGGGATTTGACAGATAACAACAAGACATTAGCTTGCAGAACTCTGGCATCTTCCCCGAATATTAGTCCGTTCTCTGTTCGCGTGCTCAGCAAGCAGAAGAAATTCACGTATGACGGGAAAATTGTCTTCATAATCGGTGTGGTCGCATTGTACAACTCAAAACCACAAAAAAAGCAATTGATGGACGTGTTTATGAAGTCCCTTTCTGATGGTTGTCTTCTAACTGGAACAAGTTGTAACCCATGCTCAGTGTACTATGGCAGTTTAAATGATGGCGAAGTTACTGAAAATCCGCTGAATACTTGGATTATCGTCGGTGCAGCGTCTGGTAAGTAGATTTTGGGATGGTTCCTCCATCTTTATTGTCAGACCATTGTGCTACACTGTATATTTATGGTTCTGACCAAATTACAGTGGATCAGCTCGTACAGTGAGAGTTTTCAATCTGAAAAACAGTGAAAATTTTATGGAATAATACCATTACAGTACAGGACGGTAAGTTTATGAAAGAAGTATCATACGGCAATTGGATGTCTCTAGCTTTGTATGATTTTAGAAGTTAGAATAGTTAATGAGATGCTAAGATATTATGAACAATGTCACATATAACAGAAAAATTTGAACGTAGAAAAGCTTACTAGATAGAGGATTAGTAGAAAAATTAAGGCTAAAGAGACAAGTAGGCAAATTAGGATGGACGAGTGACCGAGTAATTAGACCGCTTGCCCGCTGTGTGGATGATCGATGATTCGAAGCTGACTGTTGGGTCATAGTTTGGATGCTCGCTCACTGTCCACCCAACAGCAAATGGGTGCCTGGTGGCAACGCTGGATAGTTATAAGCGGTGAGGAGAGGAACTGGTCATCCTACCTGGCTTTTCCAACAGCCCAGGATAAGTGTCCTCTGTTGCGGGCACTCTGGCTAAACATGTATGGGACTAGCTTTTACCTTGCATTTTTTGACAAGTCAGGGAAGAATTTCCTGGGTAGAGAATGCTAGTGTTAGCTAAGGACAACCAACGAAAGAGTATGAGGTTTCATTTGTAAATTATTCTTTTTTCAGGTGTGTTTGTGCTTTGCTTGGCATTCGCAATATACTTTATTGTTCAACGAAAACGCCACAGTATTGTTCCTACCATTTACAAAGTCAAGAAAAACTCCCGAGATATAGAACTAAGGCCCTGTCTTGCGAATGGCGATGGTGGTCACGTTCTTGCTTTCGAAAACCCGTACTATGATGTCATTGCTGCCATGGGACTGGATGATGACATAGAAGAGGACTACTACAACCCGCTCTATACGTATGATGACGTAAGCCTCTATTGCGATGATCAGGGAAGTGACTCGGGCACAGAGACGAACAACGACGATGCTTATCAGTACCCATATGATAGAGACAGCGGAATATCAAGTGGGACGATCCATCAATAGTACACGTTATGGAACAAATAGCACAAGGACGAGCGAGGTAAATTTTTAAGAAATTAAAGTTATATTCGCCTTAAGAAACAATTCTGAAGATTATCTTAAATATTCCGATATTATCATAAATACTGCGGCATTCTCATCGCTTATTTAAATCCCCTTAAGCATTTTTTCAACCAGTATGTGTGGTTTTCTCACTAGGATGTAGATGTTGAGACAACATTATTTTTACTAAAGATGGATTAAAATTTCATTATCAGTTTGGTTTGACTCAGTTCTTTCATCGAAATTCGGGATTTTTTCAAAAATATGCGAGCGTTGCAAGGAATCTATATTGAGTTTTTGCTTCTTCTGAAAGAGCATCGGAGTATCACAACCTCGATGTCCTCCGTCCTCTTTATCATCATCATCATTATCATCATCACCATCATCATCACCATCGTCATCATTGCCATCATCACTATTTTACAGAACCCATGCTGCATTACAAGGAAAGAGTAGCTAAGTTACAGCCAATTTAGGCCTACTCCACAAAACATACGAATTCTGGAACTTAACCGAATAATGATGTACGGTTGAATTTTACAAGATAAATAGATAAAAACGTTTATCGTGTGAAAATGCCTGACTTACGGTATACATGTTACAATTGCATTCATCACATGCGGTTGCTAATTAGTGGGTTCCCAATTAACGTCGTTGCGTATAATAATACTTGCTTGTCATTTATCGTTTTTAAAAGATACGTATTTGATAATGAAGTGAAACTTGTATTTATGAATCTACCACATCTGAAGTTTTATGGATTATGGACACCTTGTGTATCTATGTTATTGGTGGTAGAATCTTTAGACAATGTGGATATTTAAACTTGTGTTTCAAATAATTAGCTTTGCATTGGCGTTTAATTTACTCCAATGATAAATTCGGAAATCATTATTGTTATAAATATTATAAACTCTGGCTTAAGCGTGAGAACTACATGCTAGTGCTGAGAAAGAGTTGCTTTTATCGATGTGTACGTTCTATACATGCTTTGTGTGTGAAACCTAATTTTAGACGCGAATTCTATATTCTGTAAGGATGAAAACTGTAGCCAAAGATCTAGAGTTTAAGTAATCTTGTGTTATCTATCTTGTCTTAAAATAAACCCAAGGTGCTTGAAAATTTGTACTGTTGACAATTTTGGCAAGGAATACGGGAAATAATCATATTCATCACATTTTGAGTATTTATCTAGTTGGTTTTTTAGGATTGTTATTCAGTACCAAACAATGTTCAGGAAAGTGATGGTATTGATTATGATGATGATGATGATGATGATGATCAGGAAAGTCATCTGATTTTGAAGAATATTTAGAGAAAAGTCAGGGAGTTGCATCTTTTGAATATTGCACGAAACCTGTTTAAATACCAAGATATAGTTTAGAGGATCTTTTTTCTCGATTAGATAGAGATGCCCTTAGGGTAGAACAGAGACATAGTGCATACCTTGGCGGTTTGTGTGACATTATGAATTTCTGAATGTTCTCATGAAAAATTTCTTTTAAATGGTAAACTTCATAATTTTTTCTTTTACTACATTACGTTGCAGTTGCCGAATCGCAGGTTGTTAGCTTTAGTAGCTAGTCATACATCTTGCTATTTGAATTTGTTACTCTTTTCAAAATATATTTATCCTAATTTGTACAGCATGTATCAGACTCCATCATTTGCAAATTTATTTATCTCATGCGTCTGGATGAATACTATCGTAGAATTTTTAGTACTCTCCTCTCCAGTGTGTTGCACTTATATATATATATATAGACTGATTCTAAGCCGCATCCACTTATTATATAAAATGGATTAAAAAGAATAAACCAAAAATACACTTGTCTGTATGTATTCGTTTCGATTATAATCTTCATCAGTACCGATGAAGAGTTTAGTCGAAACGTATACATACAGACAAGTGTATTTTTGGTTTATTCTATATATATATACATATATATATATATATATATATATATATATATATATATATATATATATATATATATATATATATATATATATATATATATATATATATATATATATATATATATATATATTTATGCACACATAAATATATATAGCACCCATTAATAGATGGATGCAAAGTTGTCTTGTGAGGATGGAAGAGCTATTTTTCGTGCATTCTGACAAGATGTTCTGGCATTGGAGATCGCTTTGCCACTAGCTTCGACCTAAATATGTCTCTTACACCTCATAGCATTATTTACTTCATTTTTGGTGCCACAGTCAATGCTTTACTTGCATATGACCTTGCAGTGGACGTTGGCCTACACCTGCCCCTCCTCAGTAGTCTAGAGTGGTTGGTTTAAGCTATAAGCTATCAATGCACTCATTTGCTCGTCCATGCATTGAACTTTACAGAAAAGAAACTCAATTGTTTCGATAATTTTCATCCATAAGAAATTCTAATACATGATTTATCTACAGCACAATTCTCTGAAAGAATAGAAACACTTCACTGAAGTATATAATTTGTATCTACGGGATTTAACCTTTATACATATTTGAAAATTTTGAAAACTATATAAATAGGACAATGAGCGATCCGTACATCTTAGGGCCTTGATTGGTAACGTTAGTGATCTGTCCCTAGAATGACTTGATTCAAAAAGGTACTTTTCCCAAATGCGAGCTAGTCAGCTAGTATACGAAATAGCATATCGACACGGGAAGAAAAGGGGCTATACTTTCCCGTACAAATCAGAAAAAAAAACATTTGAACATGTTAAACTTTGTACATATCCGGTTCACCGCATTCCGTAGGTCAAAGTCGGGCCATCTAAGTTACAAATCACTACTATAGATATATGTCAAGCTTCGTACTGCATGTATAGGCCATCTTGTAGCAAGCAGGAATTACAGAGGAGAAAGTTCTGGCGTATCCTCTTTGTAGTGACCAGCAGTTGGTAAGCCCCCACAAATACCCCCACATTACAATATGAACTTGGTCAACAAATGATTAAATATGGAACTAAAGCTGGCAGATTAAATATTCACTGTGTTGGATCAGTGGGAGAGCTTTTGTAGATCGTGACTTTAGTCAACGTTCATATGTGGAAAAACTGATGCCACTGTTGAGTTATTCCCCGCATCTAATTTTGTTTTTTATGTTCTATAATATGTAATTTACATATGCTTAATACATACAGGGCATGCCCCTCTGGGCTGTGTTTATCTCATTTGTACCATAGAATGTCAATACAAATTTTAAAAGGACGCCTGAACAAGGAGACCCCTTTACACAAGATATCTTTGGGTTTTCATATCCAGCATTCACTTGTACTCTCTGAGTTCCCGTCTCTTCTTCTGTTACTTGTACCTTCTTAAATGCATTAGTGCCAAAAAACTGACCGCCCTCCTCGAAGATGCTTCTTTCCGGCCGATTCTCCTTCTCCGAGTATCGATTCTTTACTTCCCTTTGGAAATTCTCTCGATCTAGATCTTGAACGATTCCATTCGCATTTATTTCGAAACCTTGCGATGCAGTACCTCTCCGGAATCGATTCTTGTTTATTGATCTTTTGTAAAAGCGTTCTTGTCCGCCGTTCATCGTCTCAACAGTAGCCTCTTCATATTCCGGATTTTCAATAACCACACCTGCGGGTGAATCTACTAACTCATCCGGACGTGCTATAAAGCTGCGGTAACTTCCTGGGTAATCCTGCTCTGGACTGTTATAAATGGGCGTTGTTACTCCACCATCCATGATCCCTAAGTCTTGCCGTGCAACGTTGTTTCTTCGGACCCCCGCTGGATATGGATAGTCAATATTGGGATTCTGCAGAAAGAAATATTGTTTTATTTTCATAAGCATAATTTGCTATCATAAACCTATTATTTTTATCACTTTCACTCTAGAAAGCTGAAGCGTATTTTAGCATGCTGTTTGCTGTGGCTCTCTCAGAGTATTCACCTATTCGTATTTCCAAATCCTTTGCAAATTTAGCCATCATTTTCATGAAAATATCATCAGCATCATCTTGATAATGACCACCTTAATACTAATAGTGACCACCTTAATATTTGTAATCACCACCTTAATACGTGTAATCACCACCTTAATACTTGTAGTCATTGCCTTAATACATTTAATCTTCATTGTAGTTCGTCCTTTGTTATAATCATTATATCTATAATTTCATTCATATTTACTGTAATGGATCATTGTAAGTGTTAAACGAGGAAGAGCTCTGATAGTTCAAGTTTCCTTTGTTAATTTCCAAGAAAAGACAGAAGCTTTTTTGCACAAGGAGTTATACTTTTTTTTCTGTGATAAAGAATTTGTATGCAATAAGTACACTCATGCGGCAATAGCACCCCAGTCCCATGAGGTTCTCGTGTAGGATCAAAGGAGAGAGAGAAAATTGAAAAGTATGGAGACTTGAAAAGAGAATAGCAGCCATGTTGGACATGAAGAAAGTCATCGTCAAACCATTCGTTACTGGTGCGCTGGGGGCAGTGTTGAAGGAATTAGATAAATGTATATAGAAGATTGGGATTACTTTGAATATAGGACATGTGCAGAACACAGCCATGTTAGGAACAGCGAGAATATAAATGAAGGTGCTAGAGACCTGAAGAGAAAGGAAGTAACTTTGAAACATTCAGTTTCTTGTTGTAATTTGCTTTCAGTGCGTAAACCGGAATACATCAAAGCCGGGGTTGTACATATCTACATATAATAATAATTATACCTGCAATCTGGCTGCCTTCCACTTATCTCTTTGCTGCTTTGATTTTTCATCGATGACTCTCTCCTCCAGGTCTTCCACATCAGTTTCTTGTTGGCTGTCTAAGTCATTCTGCTCTAGGTTATTGTTATCCGTTATCTTTAGCTTCCATATCCCTCGTGGATTTTCACCTACAGAAAAGACATGTGGAAATATCATTACTTGAATATACTAGAGCACAAAGTACTATTGTGATGTCGTTTCTCATTAAAACGTATCTTAGAAGACACTCCCTGATGTGAGCCAACGTCAGATGTCAGTCTTAAACTATTTTAAAATATTGGGTGGGATACACTTGTTATTTTCTAATATGCAAGAAATTTAAATTGTAAATAAAACCAGTTGGCGTGTATTAGTTAATTAGCTATTCCCTTCAGCAAACTTTAAATAAATGTATGTAATTAATACTATTACTAAATTTTTCACATAAGAATAATAATAATTATTATTATTATTATTATCAGGTACACGCGCATCCACACGCAGTCTCACACGCATGCGCCTTTCATCCTTATGCTATAAGTAAGAGGCTTCTATGCTTTCAAAGTTCATCCTTTGATCCTCAGCAACCAACTTGGATTTTGAGTATATTAAAGGACCAGTTCCTTATAAATCGAAATTCCGAAACTCACCCCACTTGTGAACTGTCATGAAATTCCATTCGTCGAGGCCCTCGTCGGAGTCATCGTATTTACGTGTGCTAAGCATTTGGCTTCTAGTATCAGCAGGTGAGAAGAGATCTATGCTAACTTGGCCGCGTCGTTTGTGCACGAAGCTCACGGTCAAGACAACGTGCTCGAGTTTGGTTATTTCCGCATTTGGGATACCCTTGCATGCACAAGTTGGTATGTTAATGTACAGAGAGTTACCAATTGGTATGTTCCTGAAAGTCGAAAATATTTGCACATTAAGAAGTAATTTTTCTAACCAAGAAATCCGAAGTTCTGTTGATACGGAGAAGTAGATGAAAACAACTTCACTAATTCGAATGTAATATAATGCGAAAGTTGTGCTCGGTCCTGTTGTCCTCTCAAAAAATAGCATTTCATTCTAAAACTTAAATATTTGATAAAGCATCTAAAAGGTCCCAATATTTTATTTATATGTACTGTATATATGCTTATAAAATATATATACTATATATATATATATATATATATATATATATATATATATATATATATATATATATATATATATATATATATATATATATATATATATATATATATATATATATATATATATATATTTGTGTGTGTGTATGTGTGTGTGTGTGTGTGTGTGTGTGTGTGTGTGTGTGTGTGTGTGTGTGTGTGTGTGTGTGTGTGTGTGTGTGTGTGTGTGTGTGTGTGTGTGTGTGTGTGTGTGTGTGTGTGTGTGTGTGCATGTGTGCATACATTTTTCACCTACAAGTGATTTCTTGGTGTTTATGGTGAGATGACTTCGTATAATGTTTACTCACTGCTCTTCAAAACTCGAGTAGGCTGTGCACATTCTCTGTGTTGGGACATTCTGCCATACTTTCGCTGCCTCCACAAGTGCATCTGCATCAAGCCTACCAAAGCCGAATTTATGGTTGAAGTGGAATCCTGCGCCATTCTTCATCCATCCCTCGTCAACAGGTGATGTTATCTGAGCCGTGTTCACGATCAAGTGCTGCAAATCTCTCCAGGTCAACTTTGGACTAGAATAATAAGTTTCTATACATCAAATAATTGCTTTTAGATTACTGACAACATATATCCTAGGCTTTAGATTTTTTGCCTGATTAAATGATATTCACTTCTTGATCGATTTACTGAGTGATCAATTTATTCACTTGCATGGATCGATTTATCATGTAGACGATATTCTTATATAGTCATTTATTCTATTATGTATACAGTATCTACATTTATACAACCTTTTCACTCTGTTCCTTCAAATCTCATATATAATTTTTTTAACTCTATTGACATCATTCAGTACTTTGCTTTGATTCAAGCATGATAGCTAGATCATACTCTAACTCCGAATTATCAACCTGAGGCTTCTTTGTATGAGCTTGTGCAAGAATTCAAATGTTTATGCTAATTTCAAACTGCTCGAATTCCTTAATATTTGATTGACTCGTCACCATTTTATTTTAGCCTCGCTTTAGAATTTATGGAAGTGAGCCAATCACTGATGTGTGTCGATGAAGTGAGTTTTCAGCGATTCGCACGTGTCCTAGACAGTTGATGTTTGTTTACTTACTTAGCTTCAAGTGCAAGTGCCATAATGCCAGCCGCTAACGGCGCTGATGCTGAAGTACCTTTGAATTCTTCGGTACACTGATGGTAAAGATCCGTGGTTATCTGAAAATGACAACATTTCTTAGATGTACGTCTCGACATGATGTAAGTTGATTTCAAATTTTATTCATTTACATGTCATCCGCGTAAAATTCATGCCTAATGTTAACAAGTTCTTTATGTTGCAGAACAACCAGAAATGTTTTGAGAAAGGTATGTATAGTCGAAATGTACTGGAAGCTTTTTCAAGTGACACTCTTCAGGACATAAAATGTCAGCATAAGGAGCATGGAAACGGAACGCACGAAATTTATATTAGAGGAGAACAAAATGAGTTTGTTGTGCAATTATTCTATGAATTGTTAAATGCTTTAATGTGAGAAATGACAGAAAGAAGAAAAGCGTTCAGTTCTTGGTAGAATTGAATCACCTTCATGCAAAATATATTGAAAAATTTATATTGCCAGCTATAAGTAATGTTGCGAGAAAGGATTTGCAAGAATTGGCAAAACACAGCCTACCATTTTGTTCTCTTTTCCTTCTCGATGAGATGCCCCGTTGAAGGTAACTGCCAATGTGGAGGAGCACTTCTCTGTATAATAGGCCGATAGACCATGGTCACCAATGCAGCCAATTGAAATGGTATAGATACTTGTTGTGTAGCCATCACAGTTGCAATCATCATCCGTCAAACCACCGTTCCCAGTTGCCCATATAAAAATAGAGCCAAGATTGTTCCTCCCCTTCAAGTGGAAACGGAATATGCTACTTAGCCTGTATATTACCAGAGCCTTCCTAATCAGCTAAGTCAGAAAATTATTTCCAAAACCATTTTCAGTACAAAATTATTTCTCAAACAACTATGAGTTCAATACAGATTTTAGCACGACATATACCACCCCAGCATCATGGCATTTTTTGATATGTTAATTTACAAACGAGGACAAATTGTACTAACATTTTCAGCGCCTTCTTTTAGTGCTCTTGCTGCTAGAGGGCCAGGCTTTCCGAATGTTTTCCCATCATCCTTTGGGCCCCAGCAATTGATATAAACATCGACATAATCTGATCTAAAGCCGAGAGCTCTTGCTTCCAGGGCGTCAGTTGCTTGGCCATCCAACATACGGACACCTGTGAATCAACAATTCATTTTTAAAAAATTAATTACACTGTCAAAGTAAGTACTGACACAGTGTTTCTCACCTGTGAGAATGGCATTAACTTGAAACATTTTTTCACCCCCAGAGGGTGAATTACTTTAAGTTATGGCTCCGATTAATGCTTATATGTTTGTGCATAATCAATGAAAGTAATATTTATTTCCTGTTAACAGATCATCGACCGAAAAGATGCATATAGCGACACAAACGTTCCTTGGGCTTTATTAGAAGAAGAAAAAAGTAGAACTCCTTGGTTCAGAAAACAGTGAAGGTGAGTCGGATTTAATACCTCCTATTTTCGCATTGTATGCGACGCCAGCACCACAGATGCCATTATTTGCAACTGCTGCCACCTCTCCTGCACATCGAGTTCCATGGCTAAAACATTGAGTAGGCAGTTTAGTAAAATTTGGCAGTAGGCAGGCTCTATCAAGACTTCTATTTGTTTCTATTTGATTACTATAAGACATGCAACAGTACAGCACTTTTTCAAATCCTGTGTACATTCCTGTGAAATAACATTTACTAGAACGCTAAATACCTCACACTCCTTTGAGATAAAAATGCAACTGCCCAAGAAAAAAACATTTACTAAAATGGTAAATACCTCATTCAGACATTCCGTAATCGCATGTTTAGGATAAAATGTACTGTCTTACATTTTTGATAGAGAACCTGAGATTTAGCAGTATCATGGGCACACTTCTTGAACGTATCCTAAAGCATATTATTGAAATAACGAGTGCTCACCAGTTATCAGGGTCACTATCTCTAGGTCTGGGATCATCATCATTATCATTCAAGTCAATGCTTGCACTCTTGTCCTAAAAATGTCCAATTACATCATACAGTTAGAATTGCAATCTTGATAGATGTTTTAAGACAGATGCTGCCGAATTTTGGTATGGCAAAGCAGCACGAATCTGTTTGCTCTAAAACTGCTCTAAAATAGAAGCAAGAAGCTAGTTTCTTGCTAGTCTACGAACTAGGAATGTGATTGCATTTAGCAATGAGTTAAGAGATATTTAAAGCAATTGCTGTATAACTTTGATGAATTAACGGTGTTTTGTTCTGTTCTTCGAGCTATTTTGGTGGGAAAATGATCTCACATTCAAACATCAATAAGATTTAGTAATCTGAATTAATGTTGGACTCACGTAATTAGCTGCCAGGTCCGGATGGGTATAGTCGACACCTGTAAATTTTAAGTCATAGTAAAAGCATTTTGTGCCTTCATCAGTTAAACCTTTATTTGGATTGGCTTTATGTTTGCTAGAATGTTTTGAGGCCTGTTTACCAGTTTTAAATATGTTCCCAAAAAGCGTACAGTTCTCTTACTATCGATATTTTATTGAAGGGGAGGTTCAAATGTATGCAGCAAATTAAGTTGTGTACCGTATTCAATAGGATAATATTCCTTTACAATGTCACTTGGAGATTGCTCGCATGCAATATTATTTCGGATTTCACGAATCAAAAGTAAGCTTACCATCGGATACAGTTTAAAAGAAAGCATTTGATTGACAAGTGCCACTTACCATCGTCACAAACTGCAATGACAACTCCGTTTCCAGTAATGTTTTTCTTCCAAACTGGGACAACGTTTATGTCTACTCCGGCTGGTCCGGTTGCTTGGCCTGTGTTAAGCTGAAATGTATTTCATGAGAATCTCATAAATATACCAGAAATTATTGATGGTTTTTGTGTTTCTAAAAAGCTCATTGATCTGCTGAGTGGCCGATTAATAAGGGAGTCTTTTGACTTAGAATTTTGAAGTTACTGAATAGTTTGATGGCTTTGTACAGCTACTTGACTTGATTGAGCAATCGACTCGCTGTCTGAATAATTCTTAATCTGAGTAATAGACTTGGCCTATTCAGTAACTGAACTATTTTAATGATTGAATGAATGGATGATTGATTGATTGATTGATTGATTGTTTGATTGTTTGATTGATTGATTGATTGATTAAGTGAGGACTGACTGAGTGATCGCTGTAACCATAAGTCCCTTTAATCATTAAATACCAGGTTAGTGGTTAGTTGATTTCTTTGATTGAATAACTCACAGATTATTTATCTATCTGTTAATTTGATATGTATTCAATAGTTTGAATAATGCATTTGTTGTTCGTTGCAAAGAAATGGTTTCTGGAGGTTTGAGTTAGCTGATTTTTCTAAAATAGTGGCAATAAATTGCTTATTTGTTCTGATGGTGTTTTGTATGAAATGATAAGAGAACAATTTGATAAGCTGCTGTTAGGCCTATCGACTTGTTGCATAATAAAGTAGCATTTTTCAAAGTTTGTTTATTCATTTTTGTCGAGTGACCTTGAAGGACAAATCCGCTTTGAAGCTAAGTACATACCAAATACCACATATTCTGAAACTCTGGGTCTGTAGGAATCGCTTCCCTTTTGTAACGTCTAAGAATTTCTTGTTGCTCAGCCCATTTCACCTGCCAAAATTTAATGTTTGATTAATGAAAGGAGCATCTGCTGTAGACAATTATTAGAGGAATTTGAGAGTCGATTTCAAGTAAGAGATAATTTTTTCAACACATGAAGATGTTGAATACTCTAAGAAAAGAGAATAGCAGAAACTATTTAAAGTAATGCAAATCGATGGACTAATGAGCTTCTGGATTGACTCTGTAGTCGAGGTGATTTGATGTGAAAGTTCGCAACGTTTTTGATTGTCCATAAATTTTGTGAAGTTTCAATGGACGTATTACTATCCCTGAAACTTAAAGTTGAGTCAAATCGTATAATTTACCTCTTCTTCGAGTCGTAGTAAGTCTGTCTTCTCTTTCGCTTTAGCTTTAGCTGATTCTGAGACATCTCTGTGCTTAATGTGATAATGTCCCTCTAAATTACCTATCTATAATAAAAAGCTATTGTTATATACCCAAATAGAAAGTACCATGATTGGCAACTGTTATGTTATGTACTGTCTAATTGGAGAGAGCCAATTGAGGGTTGTGCAACTTGCAAAGGAAAGATTTTAAAGTTTTTACTGCCAGATCAGTTCTGTGGGTTTTGCGATGTTCTCCTTGAACACTAGGCCCAGCTCCTGCCCACTTTATTCTGAAGCCTGGTATCCATTAAATCATTTTTTGCTCTTTGTTGCTTGTTATGGTTTTACTATACTAAAGAATACCAAAGCAAACACAGAATTGATTCTATGGAAACGTGATTGAGAAACCAATAACGAGAGCAGTAATGAGCAACAGAAGAAGCCTGGTTGCCGTTAGGTTATTTCTCGCTGTTCATTGGTCGATTTGACTTTTCTCGTTGTTGTTGTTGTAGTCACGCAGGGGTTTTGTGATTGCAGAACTGCTCCTCCATGCTCTTTCATGCTCTTCATTGTTCTCTATCATGTTTCCTTTGAAAAGCAAGTGCTGGTCATTAATCGTCATGGTTCTAGAGACATATTAAAAAATATCTCTAGAGCAATGAAGAGTAAGTGGTTTTCATTGCTCGCTATTGCTCTTCGTTTCTCGTATTGGTTTTTCAGACGTGTTTCCATAAAATTGCTTTTGTGCTTGTTTTGAATGTTTTGTAGTGTGGTAAAACCATAGCAAGCAATAAGGAGCAAAAAATAATTTAATGGAAGCCAGGTTTTAGAGCCTAATCTCTCCTTGTCATTTTGAATACGAGACTTGAAACTTCGCCAATCATGAAACTGATCCTAGTTATCACATTTAGGGCTGCAGTTTGAAGAAAGAGGCCTATCGTTCCAAGGAGGAAGTATACTTTTTTATCAAGAAAGTAGACCTCAAACAGTTTCAGTTAATGGAAGTTTATGTCTACGTAGTTAATGTCTCTCATGTCTTCTTTATTTGCACCAAATTTTAAGTCGGTATCTGGAATAGTACTAATTTAAACCAACTATTTACAAAAGAAAGTTGGTTAGCGTCATATTCTGCAGGTGTATTCTTTCCCAGCCCAGTGTAATCTTGGGATTTGGCCAGATCTTATATGCATAGTCAGATGGTCAGTATATCTACATAAATTTTAAGTAGCAAGAATTTAAGTAGAAGTTCAGCCACATTCAGGTTGCTTCCTGGAAAGTGACTGTATGTTGTTATCCTTGTGGGACTATCAGCTGTATACTAGCATTGTGTCACGTGGGTCTGCAGCAGTAACTATGTTGGTAAAAACACCGGTGACAAGAATCCCTCGCAGCGTCCTCTTACAAATACAAATAAATACAAATAAATCACTTAATATAGCGCATTTTTGATCTAACATCTTCAAGTGCGCTTCACAGTTCCTAAAAGTTCCTAAAAGCTTAAAATGTCCATCTAAAACTTATTAAAAAGAAAGGTCTTTAACTTTTTCTTAAATGTTTCAACATTAACGCATTGTTTTACATCATTAGGAATGTCATTCCACAATCGTGGTCCCATGCAACACGAGCATGCAACTCTTTCTACAGAACTAATAATTACTAACATTGCAGTGTTTGATTATCAGATTTGCATGCATGATGAACAACCATAGTCTTTAAATTTACGTGTGTCCGTTTGAGTACGTTAACAGTAGCAAGGCACGTACCTGCCACGTGAATGGAAAAATCAACAGACTCGCAACAAGTGCAAAGATTATTCGTTATTATTGAATGTAGCCTCGTATTGATGACATGATTTCTGTCTTTTCGATTGTCTAAATAATAACATCTGTGAGCTATTTGAAGAGCATTTTTGAGCAAATGGCCCACAAGCATGCAACACGAGACAATCATAATTCAGCGAAATTACCGAAAGTGAAGCTTGAAACTGGACGCAAAAGTGTTTATTTCCTTTCTGCTAAGACATTCAATGCACTACCCACCAAAGTTAGGACTGTAAATACAGAATAGTTTTTAGGAAAACATTAGGTGAATATTTTTAAGCAGACATGAACTTTAATTTTAATTATCTTAATTTCTTGTAAGATATTACTTTTCTTCTATTTAACTATTTTGAAAAGGACTCTAATGATTACTGTGCCTTATTGCACTGATAGATAATCCTGTATAAATATTCGATTTATTATTATTATTGTTATTATAATTAGTATTATTATCATTATTACTATTAGCAAATAGCCGTCCATTGTTATAAATTGAGTCACTCTATTTCGCCTTTGGGACACTAACCTCAACAGTCACTGGCTAGAATTTTCTGTGTAATCAGCATGAGAACTTTTGCCATGTCGTTTATCGTCAGTAAAATAAAATTTTGTCATTTTCACGAATGAAACAAAGTTTATTGCGTATATGAAGACACTAATGAACCAGGAGCTTATATTATAAATGCTCTTTTTATGCAGCATGGGAACCAATTCACCTTGTAAACGTATTCTCCTAGTACCCTCCGAGTATACTCGTTTGTCTAGCTTCTGTTACTTTTATATAACTGGTGTAGATAGAGGGGGTCAAGGTTTCCGAGAAACCCATTGTAGGCCTAAAATGCTAGTTTGTCGCGAAATTTCTTATCTTGTTGGAAAAATGATGCAATCGCTTTTCTCTTCTAACTAAGTGTTAAATTTTTAAAAGGAAAGGCTTTCACAAAAGCGGATATAGATATTGTATTTTTGTTGGAAAGTTTTCATTCCTTGCCTCCCCCCTTATAAATTTTCCTATCATATGCCTCTGCCTTACTCCCTACTAGAACTGGGAGAGAAAAAATTCATATACAAACCTGCCCTAGAACTTCGAATCCATGTTTCTTAGCTACTCTCTCTGCTACATCTCTGTGCGGTGGGTGGAAGCTTACTGCCCAAGTATTTGAATAGTATTTGTGCCGCAGTTTTGCTTTCTCCTTTGATCTGCTATGCGCTTTGTGGTGTGAAGACCTACGGATGTAGAGGTTGCTTCCAGAATTGTGCTTTGACTTTCGACGAGCTAGTACCTCGGAGGATAAATCTCCAAGAATGAAAAATACCAATAGCGGCACAACAAAATTATGTGTTTTTAGTTCATAGCATCCATTGCACGTCAGCAACGCAGTCACCTTCATTCTCTTGCAATCCCAACTGCCCGAAGCTAGACTTATCAACTAGCTGCACTTAGTAGGCCTAAAGAATTTATAAATCTAATTTTTAAAATTAATTAGCTATAGTCCATGCATTTTATTTCACACTCATGGATATTTCTTTTTCAACGAACATGCTTCTGTGTGCGGCTAGTTCGGTCTATTACGCAAATCTAAAGATGCTAATAAGGCAGGCGATTTGTGCAGTGAACGGGTACGCGTATAATGAGGAGGGCAATGATGCGTGAACAAGTCATGATTTTGAATGGCAATTCTGCAAATATCTCATATAGGCGTAGAGGCGTATCAAGTAAACGATGCTCTTTACACTAACCATTTCTCAAAGGACTCAAGCCTAGGGCGGCCGAGAGGGAGACAACGGGCCAGGTTGGCTCTGGGCCCGAACCAGAAAGGGATGCCCATAGGCTATGAAATGATTTTTTGATGTCTTATGAATTTCATAATGACCGGATCAGAAACCAAATATTTTCAATTTGTCCCGGGCTCTATGGCATCCATTGAAGGCCTGGTTAGGCCACAAATACAACACCGCTCAATTATATAGATGAAAAATTGCGTTATTTAACTCTTCAATTAGCTTAGCTTTTCCCTCAATCTCTCAGGTAGAAGCATGAAAGGGCGATTGGTTGACTTATATGCATGGATCATATAAAGTGCCTGGTAAAACTATTCCGTGACAAGGCTCCACTTGGCAGGAATATTCACTCCTATGCCTTATGCACATATTTGCAATAATGTACAGGTGTCTTGCATTTGATGAGAAGGCCAACTGCCACCGTCAATCATAGCTTGTACACTTGCATACAAACTATTTATACTGAAAACAGACTTATATACTTATGAATATATAAATGCATATATATATATATATATATATATATATATATATATATATATATATATATATATATATATATATATATGTGTGTGTGTGTGTGTGTGTGTGTGTGTGTGTGTGTGTGTGTGTGTGTGTGTGTGTGTGTGTGTGTGTGTGTGTGTGTTTGTGAAAAGTCTGTTGATACTACAGAACTTCACTGTAGCACGAAAAAGCGGGAACATTCTTTAAGCATACTGAAAGCTTTTTTCGTCCGACACTCGTCAGAGTATGAAACGTCGGATAACGACCGAAAGGTGAACCGAAATATATAGCCATATGCGGATGCATATATATATATACACACACACAATCAAGTTACAATGGTGGAGCACCGGTATTATTTCTCATTATTTCTTTAGTTCATATGGTATATTGTAACATTTTGCAATTGCTTTCATTCAAAAACAAAAGGCAGGCTAAATGAGTGTTAATTATAATGCTAAGTAACATATGATTCAGACAATATAATTTGTAATTCATAAACATGCTGAAACCAAATGTGACAAAGCCTCTCAAGACGTATTTTTGAGACTGATTTCTGGACGTAAAGTACGACTATTAGACGAATTTAGTACTTAGCCATATTAAATTTTCATTAACAAATAAGTACTTCATCGGACAGCCTACCTAGACTACAAGCCAAGATACTTATGATAGTCTTTCCCTCTCTATCTGTTAAATTTACAAATAAAGCAGACTTCTTGTTATGGGCTGTCGAACAATCCCCATTTCTTAAAGTTTTCATTCAGCTACACCTTACACAGAAACGTGTTCAACTGTTTTTGTTGAACAAACTCAAGAACAACTGTGTCACAGCCACACGATAAGCATTATTTCCTCCCCTTTGTCTTGGCTCTTCATTAAGCGCCGATGTTTGATCACTTTTGCTGAAAAAATCACATGTAATACCTTTGAAAAACTCTAGCTTTAGTGTACATAATTACTCTTCATAGTGGACTTTTTTAAGTGATGCAAATCAGCGGCACTGTTTTGTCAATGATTACTGCAGTCGAGGGAAATCATACACAGTATTGTACTCGCACGTCATTGTGTTGTTCCTGTACTGTCTTCTCAACAGCTTTGCTAACATGTCTTCTTTACTAAATCAAACCTGCTCCTTCGTTGCTCTTTGCAATCCAAACATAATTCCATGAATATCTGGACACATGTAGTTTACGTCTGTCGAATATGGTACCAATCACTTAAGACTTTCAAGTGAAATCTGGGCATAGCACTACATTTTATGCCCAAATAGTTTGAGAGCTCACAAGCTGTAGCTCGCGGCCATAAGCCTGGTTTTGACTATCTACGTAAGCTATATGGTCAAGTATTTGTTATGAAAAAACTGGTGTACCAGCTTTTTTTCATAAGGAACCAGCCCAAGGCCTAATCCCAAAAGTTCTTTGATTTTGGACCTCCAATGATCAAATTCTAGTACTTAAAGTTCCTAAACAGTTCCTTAATTTTCAGCGCACAATTAGTCCCGTAAAATGGTACAGACACATGTAAAACCTTGAAATCCTGAACTTTGCCTTTAGTTTTGGCTGTAACGCAATAGGCCTTTCAATGAAAAATGAAGGAATGAGCATAAGCATAACAAACAATGTACGCGGGGTTTGACTGCAAAAGAATGAAACCAGCTTCCTAATTCTTGATTGTTTGGTGTTATAAAAGTTTTTCCAATTGAAAAGTTCCTTAGGAAATTTTCCTTTAGTAGTATAAGTTCTTTAAATATTTTTGGCATTCTACATATAGGTTCCTTATAAAGTGGTTCCTCATGAAAATAACAAGTGTGTATCTAATACTGATGCAAGTCTTCTAGAAACGTAAGGAAGGTTGTTGGGTTTTGAGTCTTAAAATCTGGGATTGCTAGTCCGCAGATTCTTCCTTCGTAATGTAACTAATATCTAATACAGATAGGATCGAGCAACTCAATGAACTCTGAATGACAGAATTTAGGGAATTAGCACCGTTACAGTGGGACCAAATATGAGAAATGCTTATGTACTTCTTCAAATGTTAACAAAGCGATTATGCGACTTAATAATTGTAATGCAGTCGGGCTACTGTAGCCAAAACTTTTATACTTTGACTATTACCCTAAGCCACACATAAAGTCTTGTTTATTTTTCTGGATAGGATCGTAAGCTTGTCACCTTATCGTAGCAAGAAAATTGATTGTCTCTTGTCTTAAGATGAAGATTAAATCAACACTGGCTGCTCATACTCTAGTTGGACAATTCTAGAAAGCTCTTAAAGCAATTAATTCGCTCTTTCATTGCTGCTTTTCACCAGAATATTATGACATTTATAGAAAATGAAGAGATTTGAATGTTGCACAGTTTTTGCACCCATCTTCTTGCCTCAGTTTTCATTTTTCGGGCACCACATGCTCTTTCATCAAGCGAACCACGCCCTTTTTCGTGCACCTGTGCGTTACACCCACAAATCAAGACAATGAAGCTTCGTCCCTGCCATATGTATCACATATGACATAACTGTCTGAAATCATCTTGATTACAAAATGACTGACCAGCTCGTATCCTCGATGACTGATATTATTTTTCAGAGAGATGTACGTCCATAAAGCAAAGATCAACCCTTGTCACTCCATCTACATGTGGGTTTTCCTCTTGCTTTTTTATTTTGCCGGAGTTTACTTCCAAACTATAGAAAACTGAATAGATCTATCGATGAAGTAAACAAATCCAGCTATACATGATTGTGCACTGAGTTTTGTAGATTTCCATGTCTATAGACTACGGCATATCGCCTAATGGGGCTTTCTTTGAAGATTTGGAAATGTTTGTGTTTGCTGGTATCTGGAAAAACACAGATGCTGCTAAGTTGATGTGTAACTAAACATGCTGTAAGTCAACGAAAGCATTCAGCTAAGAATCACAGACTTCATCGTCCAGTAGAAATAACACGTCAATTCTCAACGTCAACTTCATTAATTTGCTTTATTCGCGAGTGTCGTCTTGATTCAAGTTTATTAGAGCGCAGCAAAACAAAGCACCAAGGCCTCAATTGATCAAAAGCCCAAAACCTGATTACACCAGTTGATTTTAATTCATCACATAATACAACAAAGTGGGTATTGAATGGAAGCCTTTCAAAGTGGTAAGAAAGCACTTATTTGAAACATTCTTTCTCCCATACCTGTTTGGATTAAGAAGCACTTTTTAAGTGAATTAATTTGCTATATATCATCACAGACACTTCAAAAGAGATGCAATTTGTGGGAGTAAGCAAGAATATGATAGTCAGTGACAAATTAGTAAACTTTTACTCAGAAATCAGGTGTTTTCTTGAAAATTTTGTGCCAGTACGTCTATTACCTTCAATGGATGTTCATTTTTCTTATCAAGGGTCCTGCTGAGAATCAATGGTATGGATTCCGAACAAATAGCTTTCCTTCACCTCTCCTCCCTTCTCTCCCTTTCTCCCTCTCCCTTCTTTCTCTCTTTCCCTCTCCTATTCTTCTCCTGTTATCGTTAGGGCAAAAACGTATTCTTCTAAGACTTTACATCATATATAGCAAGCAACGCCATGCCCTAGTTCGGGTTATCTCAAGTGATGGTTTGCGATAGAATCATCAATGTAGAAACAGTTACCGCAGCCAGTGTAATACTTGCCTTGATTTGCCTGTGGTTGATGAATTGGTTTGATGGTAAAATTGCCGACTTTAGCTCCTTGACTACTTAACTGTTTTAATAAGGTAGTAATTGTGCCATGAGCTTGCAATCTGCTTAGTTTATACACTGTTTTAATCACTCACATCAAGGGTTTTACAGCTTTTCACACAAAACAATTTGGATCAGCTAGCCTATCAACAAATCAGACATTAAGTCAGTCAGAAATTCATGCATTCCAACTATGACTCAACCAAATGATCAAAGACCGACGAACCATGATTAATGACGTTTAACCATTCTATTACCAAGCACGCGCTTTCATTGCTAGCGTCGCATCATCTACATATAGGATAGACAAATACACACTGGTTGTAAATTTGTAGACGTTTCGTCATTGCTGATCAAAATCTTGTGAAATGCTTGTAAAACTTTGGACAAAAGGCTACACATTAACTTCGACTTAACATTATTTGCTGGAAATGACAGCATAAGGGCCCATTAGCACTTCACAGTTTGGAGTCTAATTGCGCAGTTTTCGTGGGACTTGCTCATTTGCATAAGCCAAATATTTAAAGAGATTATACAAACTCTACTAAAACAGAGCAAGTTGATCAAGTTTGAAGGACTGCCATAGAGTATTGAATTGCTTCAAAACGGCCAGAGCCTGCATTCTTCACTACTGTAGACAAGGTTTCAAGATTTCAAGCAAGTTTTTAAAAGAACAACGCATTAAGAGGTGATTAATCAAAGGATATAATTATCATTCTTATCCACTTCAAATCTCATAGTATATTCTAGATGACTCCTGATTATGGTCGTCTATGCGTAGTATCATTTTTGATGTTTTGACAAAAATATTTAGGCCATCGTTTAGCTGTCTCAGATTATCTAGAGAATGTTTCTAGATTTAAGTCGGCACACAGTATCGACTAAAATTTCCTAAATAGTTCTTAGATTTTCATGTTTGGTTTTTTCTTATTCATAGTTTAGCAGGATAGTGATAACCTGATATACCGATTTTAGTAGTATATATATTACAGCCAGCGTCAAGCTTTCTCCTGTCAAATCTACTTGCTTTCAAGATTAGGCCATGCTTTAGTTATTGATAAATCGTTGAATATATCCTAAAGTTTTAGTATTATATAACCAAGAATGTCTGCCAATATAGCATATTTTTGCTATGATATTTTTTATTTTTGTTATCAAGTTGACTGGAAAACGTTACGAAAAATTCAATTTCATTTCGCGTTCCACGACATCCCTGTCAACATGCCTTAGTTAAACCAACTTTGTCTCTTGTCGACCTAATCTCCTAGGTATGATTCTATGATTTCATTGAAAGTTCTATTAGGGGGGGGAGGAGATCAGCAGTCAAGTCTCAGTTTATCCCTAGAAGTTTAGCTATTTCTCCCTTACCACTTAACAACATGGCAATTTCTCTCACCCCCCTCAAAAGCTTTGGACATCTCTTTCTCCTCCGTTTTTAATTAAAGGTTTGACTACTGTCTACTTTCACTTACCAGTACCAACTACCTACCATTAGAATCGGTCAATTCCCATTCCATAGAGTTTTGCGTGCAAAGAAATCAACTATGAGCATATGGCAACGTACTTGAGCTATAAATAAAATTGGAAAATGAATGAATACGATGAGGCATGTAGTTATTGTTTAAGATTTGCCATGAAGAGTCTTTCATCTTTATGGTTGCTGACCTTCTTCAGTGTTACAATAGACATTGTAACTTTTAGTCAAACACTTCATTCAAAAGCATTGATTTTCGCTCAAGTTCTTCTCATTCTCGCACACGTTAAGAAAACATATGGACGAGAATAGAACAACTTTGCAAACTTGGCAATCAGATCATATTTCAGTCTTTTTATTCCTAGATTCAGATTGGATTGTTCTCAGGAGAGAAAAATACAGGAGAGGCTTTTTCATAGAATTTTTTTAGTTCCTGATCCTGACTTTAGGCATAACCTTGCTATATTTTCGATTGCTTGTAGGTTCAAAATTTTCAACTGTAGCTCACAATCAAGCAATGCAACCGATCATCTTCCCAGAGTCAGACGATATGGGATCTGTTCGTAAAAACGACACGTTCGGCAATGGATCTACGGTTACCTCCTCACAGTCGGCGCTAATTTGGTGCTATTACACTTCACTTCCATACGAAGCAGTGGTGGCATATAAAATCAACGTGCTGCTTGCTGGCGTAACAAACTGCGTGTTTGGTGTGGCCGCTATCCTTCTAAATTCACTGGTTCTTACAGCTTTCATAAGAAATCGTGTCCTACTTAAAGGTTCAAACATGATTCTATTTGGCTTATGCATAGCCGATTTAATCAGTGGAATGCTGGTCCAGTTGCCTCTATCTGCTGTGCTGTTTATCATTTTCACAAATGGCAAGAACAACATGGATTGCGTACTTTTGACTTTGTCGTCAATCTCTGGCTATATCTTTGTTGGGATATCACTCTTGACGGTCTCATTTGTTTCCCTTGAGAGGTTCATCTCGATATTTTACCCTTATATTTACACTCGGACATTCACAAAGAACACAATGATCGCTGGCTCTGTATCAATCTGGGTGTTCATGCTAGCTTTTAACTTGTATTGCTTCCTATCACTGGCCAGAATGACCTTTTTCATCGTCCAAAGTGCGCTGATATCTTTCACATACATATGGACGATTATCGTGTACTTCAAAATCTTGAAACAGGTTCGTAAGATTACGAAAGAAGAGGCCGATCTCTCTCGTCGCCTTCATAAGAAAGAAGCCGAACACGAGCTGAAGGCGAACAGGATCGTAAGATTCGTCATCTTGTCGCTTTTAGCGTGTTACTCATTGCAAGTAATCGTTGCTTTGTTGTCATCTCTGGAAGGTTCGATACGAGTGATTCAGAACTACATTCTTTTTTGGGCTTTCACTTTCGGATTGGTGAATTGTAGTCTCAACCCGCTCGTTTATTGCTATTGCAACTCAGAAATTCGCAAAAAGGTCCAAGAGTTGATAGGACTGCTGAAAAGAAACGCTGAATGCCCTAGCGAGACAGTGCGACCATCACCAAACCCAAATGCGATGAAAAATCTATGAGATATTTCTTACTCTGCAATAGACTGTGCAAATTCAACCAGAGGGGCAGAAAGGGCAAGAAATGGAGAATTTCCAGCAAAATATAAATATATTTGTTTGTTCATGACTGCTCTGCTATTTATTTAGGTATAACAAGGCCTTTTCTCTCAAAATTTAGCGCTTAGATGGAAGAGAGAAATGGCTCCATCATGTTTCCGTCAAGATAAGAAATCTTATGACAGAATTGACAGAAAGTAAGAAGAGATCAACTATACCTGTATCATCAAATTGACAGGACCCAACTGCACAATGCAATGAGCTCAGTATTCCCTTCACACACTAGCGGATTTTAGGGGAGCAAGGAGCAAATTCCCCCCCCCCCCTGGAGTAGATTAGTGGCCATTTGCCTTCCTTTCTTTGTTGTAACAAGCACAGTTCTTGTAGCAAAAACATTGTACAAAATCAGATAATTTAAGTTTATCCTGAATAGAATTCAAACCAGATATTTATAGATGTGTGTTAATTCTGGAATACTAAGTAAGATCAACTTAATGATTTTGAAGTCAATGGTGTTCATAATCGTGCTTTAGAACATTTTGCTGCCATCTCAATTTTCTCTGTATCTCACGTAACTCTCGAAATCACGGTATTTCTACACAATAAGCTTCTTCGTTGCTCACTGCTGTTGAGAATATATATGGCATACTTTATGAGTCCATACATTTGAACAGGTTCAATCTGGCTTGTTTAACAGTGTCATGCATTGCAGGGATTCCTTCATATTATGGAGCTAAAATAGAATACAGATGTTGCATCAAAAGTGTGCTAACTGTTTGGTGTGTGAATCGCATGCAGGAAATACTGTTCACCAAAATAAGCTAGGCCAAATGGCACTTTACAAAAAGTCACTTGAATGATAAAAATAATTCAAAAATAGTGGCGAATACATCATTTTTTGATGAAATAACGCAGACCTATGTTAGTATTTGACTTTTTGCGTTTTCACCTTTATCAGTACGTATTATTTAATTGACGGTTTCCATGACCACAAATTCAAAGCTTTTACTAAAGTATACTTTGGTTGTTTCTGCAAGAAACGTGTGTCAAACGAATTGGTTACACAAACGAAATAGGGTACTGAAATCTTTAAAATCTTTCGTTAATGCAAATCATGTTAGTAGCCGGGCCTACTACGAAATTCAACTGTGTTACAGACGGGCAATCGATACGTTGAAGGCCCAGATAAAATGAACCAAACATTGCTTTACACTGAGCTTTCTCTGCATTATCCTCCTTGGTTAGGAGTGCTGAAAACGCTAACTTGGATTGTTAGATGTAGAAGACAAAATCAGCAGGTGACAAAATATTTTTTTGCGGACTGGCATAGATCAAACAATTCGTTATTGATTTAATTTCTATAAAGCTACTTCGTAGAAAATTCTTAGCTTCATCACCTTTCTTGTTTTTCCTGCGAAAAGATTCCACCAGTCATTCTCGCACTGAAAATATCTGCAACTATATGCAATATTCTTATGTAATTTCTAAATTACAGATGATGATAACAACCTTAATGCTCTTTTTGAGAAACGCATTAAGGGTGCATTGATACTTCAAGGCTTTGTAGTGTCAAAATGTTCTGTGCAAATGTTTCCAACATGAGGATTTCTGCATGAATGGTGCAGTTATTTCATGTCGACCTAATGAAACGGTGCTTACGATCTGAGAATGGTTATATGCTTTTTGTAAGGAACCCCGCCCTGCAACTGTCAAGAATTGCTGTATAGTGTAGGACATAAAATGTTATATGAGTATACTTCTTTTCTCGCAAACCATGAAGTGTTATAAAAAGGTCATTGTGAGGAATAGTGGTGTAATAGGGTAAAAAAGGTAAGAAGTTCAGCATTATCAAATATTTTGACCATTGTTTTAACGTGTTTAGATCACACGCTCGTTTTCTAAGGTCACAAGATGTGCCAAAGACGATGCTGAAAGGTCCCAGCTTTCTTGATTCTGGTTCTAACGTAGTATTTGGGCTAATAATTAATGTCAGCGTTAGCCATTATAAAGTGGGAGAGAGAGGGGCAACGAGAAGTGGGGCCGGGACGTTTATTTACGGTCACATCCTTTTGATTTTAGGGAGATGCCATATAAACACAGAGGTACGCCCATTCTTGGTAGAAAACTGCAGATGAAGCCATGTGTTTGAGAATGTTCAATGAATTTTACATAGGCCCGTAGTCAAGGGGGGGGGCAAGGCCCCCTGGACTTATGAAATTTGGCTCTGTGCCTCCCCTGAAGACATGAATTATATAAATATATGCATTATATATATATATATATATATATATATATATATATATATATATATATATATATATATATATATATATATATATATATATATATATATATATATATATATATATATATATATATATATATATATATATATATATATAATGCATATATTTATATATATATATTAAATATATATATATATATATTTATTTTATTTTATTATATTTATTTATATATGTATATATATTTATATATATATACATATATATATATATTGTCTGTGCCCCCTTTGTGAATTCAAGCTGGCTACGGGCCTGATTTTACAGCATTTCAGGACAAATCTAACTTACCCCAAGTAGGGGCAATTGTCTCCATTCCACGCCCATGCACTCCTCCAGGGGCTACTTCAGTCCTCACGAGGATTTTGAGGCTGTTCGTATGCTCTGTTCCGCAATGCATTGGTCCGGCTTCGTCGCCATTATGAGATCGCAGAGATACATAGAGTACTCCAAGATCTTCCTGTCGTCATCAGCTTGTCAAGACAGGGCAGCTGGTAGTGGTCCTCTGTTCTCACTGAACGAATAGCGCTGACAGATCTTATACTGTATTATTAGGCTTGTTTTATATAACAAACAATGTCAGCAGTTAGGCAGAATTTTCACGCTGAGTGTGAGAATGGCATAAACCAGCAGATCAATAATGAGTTGGCGTCGTCCTATTTCTATCAATCAGTTGCCTTTCACTTCGACAGGGATGATGTGGCATTGGCGAACTTTCATAAGTATTTCTGCAAATTGTCAGAGAAGAAGAAAGAAAATGCAGAGCGACTTATGAAGTATATGAATGAGCGTGGTGGAAGGATAAAATTTGCTGATATATCAATGCCAGCAAATAACTTCGGAGAGCCTTTTGATCTGATGGAGCAGATACTTAACCACGAGAAAAAGGTATATTTGCAAGTACATGTGGGATTGGTAACGGCAATTTGCCTACCATTTTTGCTCGATTTTTTAAGTCCATTTTTCATGCTAGGTCACCCTGTAGGGGTGAGAGAGCTTTCAGTTAATCATGGGCTGTGGGAAGGGAATGAGAATTAATGCGTTATTTTATAAAGCTGTATTGTTTATTCCTCGGAAAGATTTGTTTTCAGCTGATCCCCCAGTCGCTACTCATGCTTGGTGATTTGCCCAAAGGAGCATGGGAAATCCCTTTAAATGATTCTCATCCATTGTGCAGAGAGGAAGGGAAGGGAAGGGAAGGTGCTTTTGAAAATTTATGTATTACGAGCAACCACTCTAAAAGGAAACGGTGCACGTAATACTCGCGTAATTTGGGAATGCACCGCTCGCAGAGATGTTCTCTGTGTAACAGGTGCGCGCTGAAGATGCCAAATGGCAACATTGTTCAGCATGCATGGGAAAGGTCAAACATGAATGTATTGTCATTCTCAAAATGCAAAATTTTGATTCTGTGTTTTAGTGATAGGTGAATGTTTATGAAAATACAAGAGAATTTTTTGCCCAAGTGTCCTGTATATTTGTAATATTTGTCCTCATTAAAGGTGAATGAGAGACTGCTTGCATTGACTCATCTGGCAGAGAAGCACAAGGATGAGCAGCTTTGTGATTTCATGGAAGATCATTTCCTTAACCCAGAAGTTGAGCTCCTGAAGGAAATCGGTAACCATGTTACAAATCTGAAAAGAGTTGGAAATGGCCTTGGTGTTTACCAATATGACCATGAAACTCTTGGGGATTGATATTGCAACAGAGAAACTTTAAAAGGAAACTCTGGCCATTTTATATTTATGTCATTGACATATTTAAAAACTTAAGCTTAAGAGGTATTGCTGCTGTTTGAAAAAGCTTACTGTAAAAGAAAATTAAAGTATCTGCTGTTTAGTTGTGTAGGTTAAAAGTAGTAAAGGTTTTCATGAGTTGTGTCATCCAGAGAAAACTTTTTCATAAAGGTTAGTAGTAAATTCCACATTATGGTTTCCTTTGAGGTCTCCAATTTGGAAGTGTAGATTGTAGCCAATACTTTTACTCCCTGATAAAGTTATTAATCATTAGGCATATTTTCTATCACCTTTCCATTGGTATCCTAATATATCTATCTCTATTGCAAAGGCAAAGTATGGGACTCATGTGCAGAGTCAGCACCAAAATTGAGAATGTTGTAGACAGGCCATTCTTCATTCAAATCTAGCAAAAGCCAGATGCACAGTTGAGTCATTTGGATATTAAAAAGTTTTCCAAAAGAAGTTCATTGCTATCATTTTAATTTATTTTTATAGTCTTGTGTTCTTTCTTCTTTTTATGTTAACTGTTTGGATTCATAGGTCAAAGGAACATAATACAACCCCTTAAACTTATGTTGATTTCTATCCCATCACTAGGGGTTACCCCAGCCACCACAGGCTTGGGGGATTTTGGTGCATTTTGGTGCACCATATCCATTTTTGGTCACACACTTCAGAACAGCATACAATAGATATGTGAATATAAGGTGAAAAACAGTAGTGATATAACACAACAAAGAATTATTTCTAACTGGAAGTCTCCTACATCCTCAAGGCTTCTCTCAAGTTCAGATGATTATGAAATTGATCCTAGCTACACTGGGGAATTTGTCCCCTAGCCCCTTCCCCCTTGTGCCACCAGTACACTTGATGACACAAATCTTGAAAGATTTTAGCTATAGTTGGAACTCACCAGCCCCTCTCTTTTCATATGTTGTGAAATTATTTGTCCGATAGTTGACAAGGAGTTTGATTGTGGAGCAGAATGGTGTTCTCTATTCTGCTTGTCTGGTGTCGGGGTATTTTCCTTGTCATGCTTACTTCCCAGTGGGAGTTTTCAATGAATTTAAATATTCAATGAAATATTTGGTGAATAAATACAACTGGTGAGTTGCTTGGCATTATTTAGTCTTAGGCTCTATTTAGATCAATATCGAACATGACTGTAGACTGTTTTTGTTAAAAAAAGAAAACAACAATGTAAGCAATTAGCAACTAAGCCAATTAGTTCACTCACATTCACATATTTCTCATGCATTTTTAACATCATATGTCATATCTATCTTATAGTGTCTTAATGTATGACCACTGTTGACAGGATTTGAGTGAGGAGAATATAGGTCCTAGAATCAATGTTTGTTGTAGCTGAAAGACATGTAGCTAGTTGTAGCATAATTTGTTTTGGATTGACTATTGCCATAGCAGGCTTTATACACAACCACTTTCACAAACACTCAAAGACATATGAATGAAGGGGATATTGAAATGTGAGAATATAAGATAGGGGCCAATCCCTGTCCTTTAGCGACAAGTTTCTCTTGAATGTCTAGCTATATTTTTTATGAGCACCATCATAATTACAAATGTTCTTCATACTGTTATCCCCTATATGAGGGCGGAGCTGACCCTAGGGTCAGTGGACTACCTACTAGTTTTTTAGCAATGATTGATTTGCCTAAATACAATCCATTCTGTTAACACAGCCATTACGTGGCAGAACTATAGCCTGAGCTGCTGAGCCTGTTGTTTACTGCGATAGTCTGGCTGAACACTTTGTCACAGGTCATCAGCATGTGTCCCAATCCTGAATCTCTGCAAGATAACTTGCTATCAACTTAAGGGCAGTGCATCCCTGGGCCTGCACACCACCATGAGGAGGTCACCAATCATGGGCTTGCAATTAGTATCATCATGGCCATCATCATCATCCCCATTGTCATTATACATTTTAATTATACTTTTCAAGTATGTTATACTTAATATGTTATACTTAATATGTCATACTTAATATGTTATACTTAATATATCAAGTATGTTATATATATATATATATATATATATATATATATATATATATATATATATATATATATATATATATACATATCAAAATCTCTAAGTTATGGCTAATTTACCCTTGATAGATTTTAGTGTCTATGACCAATAGTTTTGCATACCCTTCTCTATAATTTTTCCAGCCACCTCATTCTTTTTCTAATGAGTTATAAATGAAATCCCAAGTATTTTCCCCATACATTTTTGCTGTCTCATGCAATTGTCTGAAAATTACCTGCATTACAAGTCCTTGATTTTATTTCCAGTTGTACAGTAAGTCTGTTCAACATTGTTATTTAGCTTTCATTAATGTGTGTGCAAAGTATTTATAGCAATAATGGTATTCTCTTGTGTTATATGACTAGGTATTCAAGTTTTCACCAAATATAAGCATTTATTGTGTAAGTATCATACACCTTTCAAAAGTATTTGCAGAGGCTATCCCAATCTGGCAGACATTAGAGCAAGCATGGCATCACTTGGGGGAGGGGACTGGGGGCTTTTGCCCCCCCCCACTTTTTGCCAGTCAGCATTTTTTCCAACCTTTTTCAAGCAATTGTATTGTTTGTAGCCCTCTGCTTTTTATAAGTAGTGCCCACTTCTACTTTGGTGGCACTGTGCCTTGTAAAGATATTCTTCAAGGATAGTACAATTCCTTATTTGAGATATTACATTCCTGTACCATAGCATAGCTTTCACCGGATGTAATACGTTCAGAGCTTACACCACTCGCCAAACGCACCAAAACGTAAATTTCCTGTCCTGTACTCGTAAAACTGTTGTTGAAGATGAAACAGAGTAGCTGCGCAGTACTTTTTAGAGGAGTCTGTCTTAATATAAAAGTCATTTTTGTTATAAACTTTAGTATTATCTTGGTGGTTTTAGAAATATTTAGTTAAATTATTTTTCTGTAAAACTGCTGGAATATGCTTCAGATTTTTATGATAAAGTCTCTACTAGATATGGCGTTGCTTGTCTGTATCTCTTCCAAGATCTCGCTTATTTCCAGAGATTATTTGCTTCAGAAGGAAATAATAGTCTATATGTCATTTTATTCTGTTATATGTCACACTTCCAGTAGGTTAATTGGCACGTTAATAAGTGTACCTGCTAAGTGAAATCAAATTGATAGCTGAATATCAACAAACCGCTTATTATCATATATATTACATGTGGATAAAAAGCCCTGCTAAAAGATCATTTTGACCAGCACAACTTTATAGTTTGTGAATACTCAACACCTTTACATTTCAAACGCGCCATTCACGAACGAAACTAGCTTTATCATCCTGATAATTACCTCGAGATATAAATATATGATGTCAAAGTTTATATAGTATTGAGTATTTTATGGTAATTAAATATATGGTCTTACTGCTTACTAGTATTTATTTAATGACCAAGGTCGAATTTCATATTTTCAATTGCTAGCCGATAAAAGTACCACAGAATCATTGGTTGGTTCGCATATTGAAATGGATACATACCCACTGGTAAGGGAATGTCTATATTCTACATTACATTTTATCTTCTAAAACTTAGCACTTTCAGCATAGTCGCCAAATGTTTGAGAGCTCCGTCAGCTCTATTTTCTCCCGACCTAATTGACCAATCATCATTCAGGATTCTCATCACACATGCTAAGACTAGGTCCATCTTGCATGATGATTGGTCAACAAGGTTGGGAGAAAATAGATCTGATCAGGCTCTTTAAACATTTTGCGGGTATGCTGCACTTGTCATTACGTGATGCTCTTATCTGTTATCATGCTCAGAGCAGGCTGGCTCAGAGAAACAATAAGTGAGAGTCAACTGCATTGCAGTATTGCCATTTGAACCTACAAATTGTACTTATCAGATTTTATCATAATCGAATTATGGTATAGAACCCTCTCTACTGAGAGCAGAAAGTTGTTTCTGCCACCAGCTGACAAGAGATTAAAATGTTATCTATTCTAGTGCATATTTTCTAAGAAAGGCTTTAATGTGAATCTTGGAAGTTTAAATACTGTTTCTTAGAGCAATAATCAGACGTTGGGAACAGATATTTGGTAAATGCAAAATGTTTAGGCATATTATATCTCTGTTTCATAAATGAGGCAAAGTCCATTTGTTATTAGACTTGAATCGTTTCACTACCTGTCTTATTTTAACAGGGGATGAAACGTCACGTATTGCTTCTTGCTCTGGCAATCGTTTGTGGCCTGTGCAGTTGCAGCAAACTAGGCATAATAAGTGAAGTCTATTTTGGGCAAGTTTTTTCCTGCAATAATGTTGAGAAGATTGTCAAATCTGTAAAAAGTGAGACGCAGTGTGTTCATATTTGTCTCCGATATGGATCATGTGAAATCTTGAATTATGTTGAACAAAATGAAGATAAGAAAGTGGATCAAGTCTGTGAGGTATTAGTTTGTATATTGATTGCTCATTGTACGTCAGCTGGTAATGGTGACTGATTTTTGTGGCTTTTTTCTACCAAAAGTGATGTTTGATATTGATGATGATAATGAAAGTGATTATAATGATATCGATGGTGATGACGATGAAGGTGATGATAATGATGATGACATTGATTTGATTGATTGATGATGCTTGTTGATGATGATGATGATAATGATGATGATTGCAATGATAATAATGATGGTACTGGTGATGATGATGTTGATTGGGCGAATGTTGCTGATTATACTGATAATCTATATAAGAAACATATAGACTCTAATTACATATTGCATTTTAGGTCTTTGCTGCCTTGAATGCAAATAGTGATTGTATCTTGCTTGATCGTGATTCAACATCTAAAGCCATGGCGCTTGAGGTAAGACCGCTTTCTTAACAAAGTCAAAATGATCACAAATTAAAGTCATTTGCATGATCTAAAAAAATGGGCATAATCAAATACTATGTTAGGCCTATATACCTTAATGTTGCTAATAGCAATAAACTATCAGACACCTAAAACAGAGATGTGCGGACACACATACGCCACAGAACCAAACGTTTAATTCTACAGGCTTCAGACTAACCACTGCCTACTACACACCTAACACCACATACCACATACCTCACCACATATAATATACAACACACCACATACAACATGCCTCACACCATATACAATTCACAGAATACCACATACCACACACCACATAAAATACACAGCACAAAACACACTATATACCACATGCCAAACACTACATGCAACAAAAATGTCATATACCACAGACCACATACAATACACAACACAACACATACCACACACCACATGCAAGATACAAATTACCACTATGTCTCACACCACATAGAATACATACACACAACATGCCACACACCACATACCACATACATTACATAGCACCACTACCTCACACCGCATCCAATATACAAAACTGCATATACCACATACCACACACCACATACAATACGTCACACACTACGTACCTCACACCGCATACAATATGCGAAGCAGCACATACCACATACCTCACATCACATACACTATATCATTAAACGCACTAAGTTAGTTGTATAACACACCTCAACACACATTACATGCTACACACCGCAAAACACACGCCATGCACTGTAGCGTTCACCACAACACATATCCACCATTTTCCATGTATATGCTATGATTTTCGTGATGTAGCATACTCTTAGGATATTAATATACGGTAGGGTCGGAAATATTTCTAAAATCTAATGAAAAATGAACTGTCAATTGCGCTTCGGAAAAACAATAAACAACGCATCCATTTGGTGATAGAAACACTGTCATATGGGGACAGAGAAATGCCGTTTCTCAACTACAAACTCCCAAGTCGTTTTTCATCCCTTAAAATATAACAAACTAGGGTGTCCTAATAAGCTCCGAAGGTCATAAAAACTGAAAAATCAATAAGCGTACCCCCCATTAATTAGGAGCCTAATCTATTCTGTGATAGTATGTTTAGCTGATGAAATAGTATTGGTAGTTAACGCTTGTTTTTCAGGTAGTTATGTTAATAAAATTCTCTTAAATGCAGCGATTCGAAGAGAACAGTCAAGAAATACAAAAGGAAACCCTAACTGATGCTGCTGGCGTATCTTCGATCAATACAAACATTCCATTGCCTGTGATAACACAATCAAGTGTCTCTCCTTCACAATCAAGTGCCTCGCCTTTGCAATCAAGTGCCTCTTCTTCACAATCGAGTGCCTTTTCTTCACAGTCGAGAGTCTCTCCTTCACAGTCGAGAGTCTCTCCTTCACAGTCGAGAGTCTCTCCTTCACAGTCGAGAGTCTCTCCTTCACAGTCGAGTGTCTCTCCTTCACAGTCGAATGTCTCTCCTTCACAGTCGAGTGTCTCTCCATCAATAACAAGCAGCAGCTGTTGCGCATTGGCAACTATTTCAGGTATTCATTTTGTTCATTTCCCTTCTCTTGTAGAAACTCAGTCAAATGCTGCTGAACTGCAATTCGTCTTGATCATGCAAAGTTTTCAAGCTCTTATTATAATTAGAATATAACGTCATGAACCAACTGCAACATCTTTTGAGTGTCAAACAAATGTTTAATTGAATCCACGTCACCTAAGTGCACTTTATGCCAAGACGTAGTGCCCTGTGGAGTAATTATGGTATGGAAACCCCACATTATCTCTATACTGTTACTCGAAAACATGAGCTTCTTAACTAAACTCAGTGACAGAACTCTCCTTACCAACATCAAACTCAGTTCACTAGAAACTGTCAAGTTAGAAAGGAATGCCACATACGGAATAGTGTGTAAGAAGTAGTTAATTAGGCTTATCCTTTTTAGTATTCCAGTCCTTTACTTTGTGTGATTTCTCATGATATCAAATATATGTCCTACTCACACGAACTATGTTTAACCTCAGTTAAATCTAACCCGAGTTAGATTTTATGTTGTGACTAAAGTTAACCCGGTTTCAACATTTGTTAGACCCAGGTTATTATATTGTGCAATCCATAACGAGTAGAACCTGGATTAGACCTAACTCAAATCACGGTTAGTTAGTATCATGTGAACCGTGCCTTCAGTCATATGTTGGCGCTCTATTTCTTGCTGCACATAATTGTTCTAATTTTTATTCCTTCGCTTGATTTCAGCCGGTAGCCAGACAGACACAAGCACCATCGTAAACACCGTTGTACCCTCTCTTTCCAACAATGACAAGTGGACTTCAGAAACAATTGCCGCAACTCCTTCGTCAACGGACCAAACTTCGCTTGAAACGTTATCAGGTATAATTTGCTTTGTCCTTCTACCCCATACGTATCCCCTGAAGGAGCAGCATAGGTGTGCACTTATTGTAACAAGATACCTAGGTGAAGTCAAAGACAAAGATCTTCAGGAGAATTGTGTAGTGACGACATTTAGTTACTCCTTACAGTAATGGACTTAATTGATGCCTCAAAAGAGCCTATCAGCAAGTGAACATTCTGCTGAGGATCAATGCAAATGGATAGTAGCGGATTTTAGGGGAGCCAAGGGAAAAAACCCCTCCTGAAATAGATTAGTTGTCGTTTTGACTTACAATGAGAAAATGTATCCGACATTAGTTTGCGCGTCTTTGCTTGTACTTGGTACATCATGGTATGCCAATTGGCATAAGGCTCAAGTCTTGATTGGCTGTTAGCGGGATCCCCACTTTTGGGAATCATCTGAGTTATCGACCAATCAAGTGGTCAGGGTCTGCTGACAGCCGATCAAGATTTGATCCCTAAGCTATTCCAATTAATTCAATTCATTTTAAGTCTCGATTGAAATGATATTGCTTTGTGTGGATGCCAATGGTCTGTTTTTTATTGGGTATATACATATTTAGCTCAAATAGAAGATTGAGAAGATGTAATTTAGAGACAAGTATTAGATGCGTACCATTTCGTAGCACCTTTCAGCAGTCATCTGTCGTCCTGACTCGATTGTACCACAGATTCTGATTTAGCAAACCGAAACTAGGCAGGCATAATTCACGCCAAACAAGAGAACTCCTCGACCGGGATCTATATAAACTTCATCGGTCTTTTTATCCTCTGAACTAGACAACTCACCTGATTGACATATTGGTCTTCTTAAAGAACTTAGAATTGTATTCAGGTGTTAGGTTTACGTTCAATCTAGTCCGCATACTTTTTATGTGTGTAATGTTCAATGCAAGCAAATGTAATACTGAGCTTAGGTTGAAGCCTGGCTAGCTCAGTATATTAATTGCAATGAAAATATAGACTACACGACTGGCCCATTCCTGCGATAGGGAATGCACGACTGGCCTCCAACCCAGACAAAACTCCTGTCTGCAAATCACCATATTGGACCATATCTGTTGGCAAATGTTCTAAAACTTTTGTGTTCTAGGAATCCGAGAAGAGGAATAAGCTCTATTATTATTCATGAACTGATATTTTAGATATTAATGAAATCTTCTTTTATAAAAGAGATATTCTTCAATAATGGTAGCCACATCAATTTTTGTCGGCAAAATATAGGCCCAGCACCCCCCCCCCCCCAAATGTCTAGGAATGGCCCAGCTCTACGATGATTTCCTAAGTTTTCGTGGTTACTTTCAAGTTTACAGAAGTTGCAAAGAGATTTACGAGGCGGACAATACAACATTGCAAAGCAAGTCATACCACCTCGAATCTGGTAGCCACTATTGTGCAATGGGGAGTTTGGGAGAATGTGGTGCAGGTGGATGGACGTTGGCCATGTCCATTGATGGATCAAGGGTTTGCAAATTATTAGTTTTGCATTACAGTTGTCGTCGAGTCAAGGTGTTGGGTATGACAAATATTTACTTAAAGTTCGTTACCTACATAGCCAACAAGCCATGCAGACCAACACGATAATACACGAACAAAAAATACAAGCATGATAAAAGGGAAAGTAAAAGTAAAATAAAATTGTGCATGTTTACATTGGCAATCGTAAATCTTCGTATCTTGTTTTTCTTATCAGTTCTTGTAGGCGGCATGATGTTAGCCTTACGAGGTAATTACGCCTGTATTTGCCAATCTGGCATTGATGCCTCATTGGTCTTTTCAAGAGCATTTGTTGGAAATGCAAAAGTTATCATAGTTTTGCAAGAATGCCCCAGCACTTACCTTTTATCTTTAGATTTCACTCATATTGAATGATAATAGTATAGAGGCAGATTTTGTTCAGCAAAGGCAGACGCGTACTTCGTGCATCGGAACTTTTCCTTTTTCGTATTTAGAATTGATATGTATTGCTAAAACTTTATAAGACCCGAGAGAGTTATTCTAAACTGCACTGAATTCCCCGTTCTCTAGAATCGAATGCATCGGTGTTGTTGGCATTTTCATTGAAAATTGGTTCATCGTTTTGGAGTTGCATTAGAAACCTTCGATAATTTAATTTTTATGGGGACCAATACATCAAACACAAGATTACCTTTTTTTTCGTTAAGTAACCATCGTTTTAGCTTGTCATATCGGAATCTGTGGTAACATCTGTTCATGACGGCAGTAATAGATCCTAGAAACTAAAATACTTTACTTTAAATGTTTGTGTTGTTTACAGTCATTTACTTGCTATTCTTACTGTATACTTTAAAGAAGAACATTTCTTGGAAATTGAAGATTTAAATCCAATTAGGAGCTCAGAGAACACACCTTTTTGTCGGGCGGGTATAATTTATGTCTTCCCAAGTGGTGTAAACGCAGCTCCAAAGAGCACCAAGCTTCTGAGGCCTCTCAGAAGATTTTCAAGGGACAGGTCTTTTGCATTTGTAGACGTAGACAAGCACTTAGTAAGTTGATATCCCCTGTTTTACATGATACCTATTGCTTCTCTTATCCTTATTCACTATTTTGTATATATTTGCGCAAGATTTTAAGCGTGAAAAGGTCATAAGGAAAATACTCCAAAGGGCCCCAAATACCTCTGTTACGCCACTGACCCTCCCCAATTAAATCCACCAAGTCCCCCATCATCAATCTTTATAACCGAGTGATGCATAGTGCAGCTTCTTTGCTTTCATTTGCCATATGCGATACAATTTTAAGTTGGAATTAATTTTTTAGCAGACATTCGACGTAAGCAGCTTGTATTGGATAAACCAACAGACCTATAATGTGGAAGACGGCTTGAAGGATCCTTATGATAAGGAAGCGAAATACCCTGCTTTTAACAATATGAGTTTTAGTGAAATTTGCATTGGAATGAAGTACAACTGTGTTACAAGATGGATCCTTCTGACACATCATGGTTCTACGCTGCGAAGTATCTTTCAGAGCGACACTTACGTACCAACAAATAAGGGTAAAACTGCGTGGAAAAACATGATTGATGGAAGCTCTCTTCAGTATGGTTGCGTTAAAGAAGGTATCAATGCTAAAAACGGCGCAGGAACTACTATAACACGTATTGGTATGATTGCTGATAATTCTGCAGATTGCAATCATCCGAATTCATATATAGGCCTTGGCACAAAGGTAGATATTCCATATATTTGCACTGGGAGCATAACAGGTGTTTCTTGTGGTAACTTTGCGATATGCAGTACAGATAATGGTGACAAGTCTCTAGCCGCTCTTGGCTACATATTTATTAAATAGGGGGCCTGAAGCTCGGCCAAATGTTGAGGCCTAGAATTTGAAAATTTGTGATTTAAAGTCCCTTTGAAGATTTGCTAACAAATCCCAGAGAGCTGTTTGTATTATAAGTATTCCTAAAATCCCAAACTGTATATTAAAAATAGTGCCGAAAAACAAGTGACTGTTGTGACTTCATTGAAAGTCACTCCTGTATCTTTCCCTTTGTCAATTATTGATATTTCAAGTTGGTTATGATTATTTGAGCGAGATTTTGCTTGGCAATCATTTTAATATTTCTTATGAAGCATCTCTCTTTAGACTGCCTCGCTCAAATCAACCATGACTATTATCAGTGGACTATTATGTAGTTGCCTCGTTTTAATCAGTGGACGGCGTTGAATCGGCTCTAAGCTGTGTGAACAGGGTTGCCATCCTAACAAGTTAAGAAGAGAGGCCATTCACTAAGATACTTCTATGGCCCAAGTCCATAGCTACACCATACATTTGATACCCTCTTTGGAAAAAGGCCATGCCTGCCAATAACCCTCCTCATTTAAACAAGGGGATTGAGCTTCCCAAGCTCTCTTCTCGGCCCTCCTGACTGTGAAGTGTTCTCCATTTTCATTCGCTTTTAAACCTGTTTTGACATGATACTATCATTTGAAAAACGCAGCCATTTTATTTGAAATACTCTTTACTCTAGTAAAAGTAGACTTGAAGTTTAGAAATGCTTGATTTCGAACTGCAGCATTTTTTCACTTTTTTGTAACATTCTATGTCAGAATCTCTTGCTGGGCGGTAGAACAGAAGTTTAAATCTCCCTAGTTGACAATGTGCTCCTATCTTTCTTAGAAATTTGGGGTTTTTACTCAACTCCCTCTTTCCTTCTCCATCCTTTTGTTAAATGTCCGGAACTCTCCCTACCGTACTAGCAGGGGCAGCGTAACGGAGGTGTGGAGCTTTGACACCCCCAAGGATCGTAAACTGTCAATTGACTCAGCAGATTTGAGATTTTCAGCTCTCTACTCTGCAGAATTAGCGTAGAGCATTAGGATTATCTTGGACATGAATTCAGCATGACACTTCGTCAGCGTTTGTCCGAAATTTATTTGTCCGAAATATCATACATTTCCGAAAATATTTTCGTCTAAGTATATTGTCCGAAATTTATCCGCTGAGAAGTTTTGTTCTTAAGTTATATAAACTCGTTACAACATTGATATGTTTGAAAGTTATGAGATTGATTCTCATTCAATTATACGGTTTATCATTGGTCGTTACACCAGTTCACAAAGCATGAAATCTAGAATTTTCCCGGAGAGTCCAGGACCTCCTACTGACTTAATGTTTTCAAATCATGACGTTTTAAATGCAATCTGGTTACCTCAATGTTGGGCTACAACAGGAGATCCTGTTGCACACAAAGTAATATGATGTTGAAGATCATTCTTGACATGACAATAGCCATGTAAAAAACAGTTTTAATGTATGCTGCATAGGTTCCCTACTTGAGACTTGAGACCAGGCACCCCTCCCGCCACAAAAAGTTTATAGCACCGCCTTTGCTCACTAGTATATTTTCCCTGTTTTGCTTACTACCGTTCTTCACACTTGAATAAGATCGTTGCCCTGCTTTTTGGTAGCCTGAAATTTCCTACAAAACTAGAAAGTCCTTGAAAAACCACATTCCCGCCTTTCTGAGTTACTTTGATTTTGCAGTAGCTTGATTTCACAGAACTTAACGCTCTGCTAGGTATCTGTTTCTGTATGGCATTACTTTTTTACCTTCCAAATAAGGCTAGGATAGAGGTAGTTTTACTCTTCCAAGGAAAAATGTCTAGCAAAGTGATTAGGTGGAAATCATGAGGAACACACGTGGGATTCCACTAATCAGCGGGCGGGATTTCAGCTACTTCGGTGGCGTTGCGCAGCGCAGGCACATTTGACTTCTAGGAAATAGACATGTTTGCTTGTTGGTTGCTGAGGAAAAAGTCTTCGTTGAAGCTATAGACTTCTATGGTTCAGGCTGCAGATCCAAGGCTGGTTTTTGATGGCATAGATTAAAAGCTATGGAGAGAAAAGAGGAAGAAGTTTATGCTGTCAAGTTCACAAACGCTGACATTGGCTCTGCTTTGGAAATTGATCCAGATGGGATTGCTGCAAGCGTTGATGTTTTTTGTTACTCAGGGGAAACTAGGAAGGTGCAGATAATTGGGAGTATGAGATACAAGGTAAATTCTTTTTATGATATATTAATGCTTTCTTTTTGTTTGTAGGTGAATATGGATTAGATATTGATGGAGCATGTATCTCCCTACGATTATATTATCGACATATTTTGTTTTGAAGGGGGGGGGGGCGTAGTGCAGTATTAAGCTTCATTATCAGCAAGTGGTTTATAAGACAGGAGTACTCGACTGCTCAAAAAACAAAGAAAGTTTAGTACTGAAGATCTAAGACGCAAGAAAGTCCATAAGTTCAGGTACCTTTACGATTTAAAGTTTCAATCTAGCCCATTATCTCTTACTTGATCTGCGTAGATTTCGCGTGTTAGTTTGTGTACACGAATACTGTATTTTTACATATATTTGAGTATTCTTGTCTAAGAAAGTCTTAATTTTTCTTGCTAAGAAAGTACTGAAATTGTGAAAAAGCATGGAAAGATTCAGCACTGTGTCAAAAGAACTTTCTTATAGAAAACCGTGTCAGGGAGTTCATGAAGTATTAAAGAGCTCTTTAATCTGAATTTTCTAGATCTTCTGGGTTTGAGCCCACAATATTCTACTTATTCCTTCAATTTAAAGTGACAATTGTTAGTGTTACAATTATTTCAATGTATATTATACGTGTCATGTGAGCAAAGGGAAGACCAGTAATTGACATATTGCTTCCTATTTAAGTTCCTGATTGTAAAATCAGAAAAGTAGATTCAATACATGTCCTGGAGATTCTTAGCAATGCTGAATCTATGCATAACTATAACTATTTTCGGATCCTGTAGATATCCATATATATGTAGTGAAATTTTATCTTGTTTCCCAATCACAGATTCATGAACTTGACAATATTGACTGGACAATGAAATTGGGAAAGAGTTATGAGGTAGTATTCCTCATTATATATGATACTCTATAGTTTGACATTGCTTTCTACTATTTCTCTGAGCTTCAATCTAGAGCCAGTCTGCCATGTTTTTCTATTTCAAGATTTTTCAAAGAGAGTTTTGTCTTGTTTAGGAAGTTAGACTACTGCACTACTACCCTCAGCTGATTGGATGTCATTCTTTAAAGGTATCACTTGTATGTTTATTTTCTCATTATCCATTTTCCAACTTCTTCCATCTTGATATCCCTACTTTGAATGGAGTTACCCCCATTCTGAATGCAAGCACTCTATTTGTTCCCTAATTTTTCTTTCTCTTGGGAACAAAGGTCTCTTTACTAGAAGTTGGGTAATGTTTTTCCAGCATAACCAGGCACACCTGCCCACACCGAGGGCAGGGGGGGGCAAGTTTCCTATTGAGGGCACATCATAAGTATTTTTGCACTAAAATAATTAAGTTCTTGGAAAGGGCAGGAGGGCAGTGGTCCCCCCCAGTGTAGGCATCCCCGAGCTTAACTAACAGGTTTATAGAGAAAATCTGATGTGCCAACAGTAAAAAGTTTTTGTAGTGTTTGACTCATATTTTTGCTAATTAATACTTGTACTGTAACAGATATATTCTGCCTATTGCTCCATTACTAAGAAACACAATTCAGATCTGTGACCATCCAAATGTGAAGTGAAAATGGTTATCTTTGAAACTCCACCTAGGTCTTTAGGCCCAACTATATTGCTACAAAAGCGCCATGTGATGCTTGTATTAGGCAATGCTATATGAGGTGATAATATGATAGATTTGCTATTTATGACATGTGGTGACATATTACAATACTATAATATGCTTATTTGGAATATGATATACCAGGGTATGATATGATGAATATATCATCATGCTTTGCTATAAAGACTGATCAATAACTGGCCATAGATAGCAAAGTCTTCTTCAGTCCAGCCATCTGTACATGAAAATCTCTTATTTTATTGTAGAGGATGTACTTATTACATGATTATGTTTATCATGTTAGGCAGTTCTCCCACAAACTGCCTCTTGATCGTCTGATGCACGTCATGTCCAGCTTTTGCTCGTTCTTTTGAAAGTGTACACCTTAGGGTTGTGAATTCTTCAAAACAATGAAACAGTGACCAGCCCCTACCCCCCCCCCCCCAAGAGAGAATCTGTTGGAAATTTGAAGTTTTTAGTACTTGCTGGAAGTTTCTTTGCCTTAGTTCCCATTTTGGGAAGTTGTAACCAAAGACAAGCATCAAAGAGTTATTGCCCCCTCAAAAAGTAATTTTTAAAATATTCCAATTGTTTATAGCCGCCCTTTTTTTGAGTATTACATCAAATTGTAGGTTAAAGAATTGGAATTGAGGGAGAGGTCAGTGTTCAATATTGTAGAGGTGAGTATTTATCCCTAATGACGTGACTAGTCTTTTTCAGCTTTTTTACTTGTGTCGCTTGTTGTGTCTGGGGATGAGTTGAAATTCCAGCTTGCAGCAGCGTCTTCATCACAATAGTTTCGATTTTATAACCAAACCTTCACATAAGTACTATGATTCCTTTTAGCGAACCATCTCATAGCAGGGGCATTCCAAAATGGGGGTGTTCATTTTTTGCAGAACCGTTGTTAATGCATTGTCTCGTTAGTAAAGTGCCATAACTATCTTCGCTTGTCGGTAATTATGAAGCATCTTCAGCTGCATTATTCAAACCTGTTTGTAAGTTTTGCTACTCCCCCCCCCCCCCACACACACACACACACACTCACAAGTCCTTCAGCACTCTACTATCCTACAGTACTTGACGAATATCAGTAATAACGTTTGCATTTTCAAGTTGTTCAACTGAGCATACTATTGAAATTATCCGCGCATATCTTCTAATTATATCATGTCTGTATTCTTGTCGGTACGTTTATTTATTAGCTCTTTTGAAACGATAGCAGTAAAGAGCCGAAAAAACTGTTTTAAGGAAACTTCAGAGCTGTAGAATAAAACAAATTATAAGAGGAGACAAGATATGAAGATTTTCCAGCATACATATGATATGTGAATCTGCTTTGTTTAAAATCCTTTCTTTTCAAAGTTTAGCACTCAGTCAGGAGAGAAAAGCACCTACGTCATTTTAAGGCAAGATAACTGTCTAACAAAATGGCATTCTAGTTCTACAGGATGGTTTTCGCTCCCCAACTCCCAGCTGTTTATGGCATTGCGAAGCTTATGGTATTGAGAAATTTCTTAATTCTTTATTGTCAGAACCAAAAATAGAAGAGGATTTCAAATCCACATTTATATAAAAGCAAGGATGAGGTCCTTTCTTGGAATCACACGTCGGGGATGGCATTTAGTAAAACTACCAAGTTGTCTAAAAAGCAAAATGATAAATTCTAATGTTATCGAGAAATGAATATATGTCATTTACAACTCCTCCACAAAGTAAATCACAACCAGGTTTGTTCTAGGCCCTTGTATAAAATATTAATTTGATAGCATTCGATCACAATTGGCACAATTATGAGCTTACTTTCTATATATATATCAGAATGCACATTATATATATCAGGGGTAACCAAGGTCTTCTAGGATAAGATCCCCATACAATAGGAGTCAGATGCCTGAGAGCCGCAAGAGAATGGTATATAAACACTTTTCTTACGTCGTTCAACATGATTTTTTTATAATTCAAAGACTGATTTACAACTACAAACTTAAATGACAGTGGCGTAGAACGAGTGCAAATTCTATAGAAAGTTAGTAGTTCACGACCACACCATTGTACAATATGGCTTACATGACGAAACCACAGGAGGTGTGATCTAGCACATCTCTCCTGCAGCCAACATGGACAATGAACAACACAAATTAACATGTAACTATCAACAGTGCCATTCCTATTCCCAAAGGGATCCTACACTCAAGAAACTTATTATGCAATTGAATTGACCCCCAGACACCTCCAGGTTCAACATGTGATCTTCAACGAAAAATTTGTGTCTTTATACCTTAGCAAAATTGGTTAGTAAATAGTAAGTTCGTCGCCGTTATCTATCTTTCTAGCTTAAAGTGTTCCCCGAACTCCAGTTTAAATGTCAAACAGCCACATTTGGCTCGCATGCCGTAGTCTGGCCAACCGCTGCTATATGTCCTTGCCATTAGCTCGCCATAATTTCCTAACTTCAAATGAAATGAGCTGAATGAATAAGTTCAATGACCAAATAGATGTTTAGAATTTGGGGTCCCATTTCTTTGATTTTGTCCTATATTCTGCTTTCAGATGAAACCTTCAGGAACTAGTTCATCAGGCTCTACGCTAAAGCCTTCCCTGCATGCGAGGGCATCTGCTGTTCGGAGAAGGCTTTCACTTCCTTCAGACATCAACATGACAGGCACGATCCCTGACTCATTAGGAAAAATAGAGGAGACGAGACACCATGGTGGTAGCTCTGTTGACGGGGGACTAGATAAATCGACAATTAGATGTCATGATATACTTGCTAATTCAGAACCCAATACCAAGAGTGTAACCTCGTCTTCTTTAGTTGGAGAACAAATAAGTACTGGACCAGAACCTGTTATAAAGACTTCTAGTGATGTTATTCCTTCGTCATATGGGGAAATGGTATCTGCTAGACCTAAACCTGCTATCAAGACTCATGTAAGTTTTTCTTCTTCGTCTTTACTTGGGGAGCAAGTAGGTGTTGGACTAAAACCTGCTATCAAGACTTCTAGTGGTGTAATTCCTTCGTCATTTTGGAATATGGTAGATGCTAGACCAAAACTTGTTGCCAAGACTCGTGTAAGTTTTGCTTCTTCGTCTTTACTTGGGGAGCAAGTAAGTGTTGGACCAAAAACTGGTATCAAGGCTTCTAGTGCTGTTGATCCAGAATCTCACATGGACCAAAGTCATGACAAACCAACAGAAGGTGTCCGAGAATTTAACGAATCTGTGGAACCTGTGGGGGATAAAAGCAAAGTTAATGATATGGCGATGCTATATGACGTACATCCCATCATTTCTTCAAGTAAAAGCAACTTAGGGCTGTATGAGGAAGACGCTAAAGATTCACTTGTGTCGCTTCTATGCAGATACATTGGATTGTCATATTTACGTAACCCGTATGATGTTGACGATTTGTCAGTAGCATTGCCTACGGACACCTTGATCGGTGTATGGGACAGGTTTGAAGGTTTTTTCAAGTCTTCTAGAGTTGTGCCGCATGGTAAAGGGACACTCCTGACTACCGACGACAGAGTCATCTACGTAGGCGATTTTAAAAATGGTGAGCTGTCATAGTTATAGTTACCCTTCTAGTTTACTTCTGCAGTTTTCAGCTGCGTGCCCATTTGATTGACCAAAGAAGAAATGCGTTGCTTACTTGAAAGTTAATGAGCATTTGTCACTCCCATTTGACAATGATTTTCATGCCATATGTGATTGGTCAGATCATTTTGGATGCCAAAACAGCATCTCAGCGTAACTTCGACTATAGACTTAGCTAGCTCACAATCTTATTGTTTTGATAAACTAATTCATTAAATGCACTCAGATAATATTCTGTCATTTGATATACAGTACACTAGGATCTCTTCCGGTTTTCAACCCTGGGAGCTACGGACATTCGCATTTTTATTAAAACTTGTAACTGCCAAGCCAAGCTCACTTGCCCTATATAAAAACAGATTGCTGGTCCTACTTCTATAGAAAATCAGTGCGGATAAACCTCCCTGACTATTAGCAAGTACCATACTGGCAGCCTCAGGCGTATATCATTTGTTTACAAGAGTTTGGTAGGCCTTTCTCGGCAAATCAACCATACTTCATAAATTAACCATATTCGCATTAATGAAGTCAATTCTCATCTTGATATTATATACATAGAATTTTCTAGTCTTTATGAGACACTTGCATCCAAAATTTGGGGTTTTCTAGCCACCCGACAGCGATTTGTTCACGACATGATCTACCGTACAGCCAAATCAGGATTCCCGGAGCTACTTGATATACTAGTAGATATTTCACTATTCCCGGCTATCTTTTCATGGAATAGGTTATGATTTGAATCACAGTAAAGTTCTGAAGTGTATTACTGGCTTTTTGTTCGTTGGAGAATTCTCTTAATCTACAGAATCTCCAGTTTCACTAGTGTCCTCACGACATTATTGTCGATTGATCTCCATTGCTAACTTTTGTTTTGCCCTCCAAAACGATCTAACCATTCAGCGGTGGGTATGATGTCATTGTCACGTAGGGGATGATAAATGCATTGGGTTACTGTAATATCTTCGGCACATTAAGTAGCTTGTCCCTTTGTTACTCTCTAAAGTTCATTGAAATCAGTGGTAGACCAGAGCTTGATGTAATCCTCATAGGAACAAGAGTGTTAAGGAACAGTGTGGGAGATGGCAATCTCATTTAGAATAGAGTATTAGGTGTGCTCACTATTGTAGATAGAATCGTACTGAAAATGGATTTTCGACTGTTGTTATGAACAGGAGCGTCGCTAGTTAACTCAAGCAAGGAGAATGCACGGCCAAATTTTACTGACAAAAGGTGTATGATTTGATTGAGTATTTACTTTAAAGGGAATGACATAAATTTTCATTACAACGTTTGGTAGTGACACAGATCCATATCTTGTAGCTTGATTCCCTCTCGAAATTGTCTGGCTTCTGAAAATGTAAAAACCATCTAGCTCAACAAGAAGCTTTTTGCACTGTTTGCACTGCACTTTTTGCAATTCAAAGGTATTAAATAAATACTTAATACGCCTGGATTTAAGGTGAATCCAGTGTTTTGCAACTTTAGATATTGTGACAGAGTCTGCTCAAATCCTGCACGCAAGAGAGCAACTAAGGAGCATCTAAGTGTTCATTATTCATGTTAGGGACGACACCGTGAGACCATATTTGGGGAGTTGATAACTTCGTTCAGTGAAATGGGAGGAGCCACTATGGTTGGGTCTGATTTTTTTAATGCTACCCTCTAGGAATACTAAACAAACCATCTCCTAGACTAAAATTGGAATGAACAGCATAATACTCAGATGCAGATCTAAAAATAACTTAAATAGAAGAGAAGCTAACTACGTTTCTTGGACCTTTCTAAGGAATGTACTTTAACATATTGCCGCCAGAATAGGCCTGATTGGATTTTAAACTAAAACAAAACAATATTTACGCTGATCCCCAAGGGAGTGCCGCACTCCTACTTTTCCCATAGCGACGCCCCAGCTTATGAAAGGGGGGAATGCTACTGTTGTATTTCCAGCAGGGCGTTTTACAACGTGCCTCAATTAGCGCCCCTCCGCTTTATGACCTCTTACTAGCATGCCATAGTTGGTTGATTAAAGTCACATGAAACCTGTTTTAGGATTGACTCTTCACTATGTTTTATGTACTAGCTTGCTTTTTTCAATGTTTACTATGTTTTGCAAATGAGTGCAAATTTGAATAACCTGTCAGTTTCTGCTAGGAAAGCGGTGTGGTTATGGAACAGCCATGATAGTTGAGAAATGGACAGATCCGTATCATGGAATTGGGTATTATCAAGGCCACTGGATGGACAACTGCAGGTATGCTTTTGATGTTCCTTCTGGTTTGTAGTTACAATGCCTAGTTACACTTTTTTTGTATGGATTTCCGACTGTTGTCGCTTTTCCATGATACCAATTAAAATGTAAACCCTTCCCCTTAAATAATGTTAAGATGATAGCTAACACCCATAGCATTGTACACAGGTAAACCTTCTACCCTTTGGGTTGCTCATGTTTGCTTCAGACAACGTTGCTTAACGGGAAAGGGGCGCTATATCCCGTAAAAATCATATCACATAAAGTATTCCAAGACTTCTGGCAGAAATTAGATACAAAAGTAACGAACATCGTTTTCTATAGAATTTATTGCTAGAAAGTAGTATTGTTTTAATGAGAATTTAGAGACTTCTTTGAGTCTTTGACTTCTGCTTGCTTGTGGAAGAAATGCAGAAAACCGTCAGTTGAACTGCAAGTAAAATACATATGAACAGCATATAAACCGCAGAAAAACTCCAGGTGAGTCGCAGGTAATTTGTAGATAAATCGCAGATGAAATGCAGAAAGACCACAGATGAGCTTTAAATGATTCATAGATAAAGTGCAAAAGAAACTGAAGATGATCAGCTAGCAATTACAGAAAAGTCTGTTGAAAAGTAACCTAACCAATAACAGATTTCGGTCTTTTCAGGCATGGATTCGGTTGTTTAGAACTGGTATCCGGTATGCGGTATAACGGAGAGTGGTATCTGGATAGGCCTCAAGGAAAAGGGATGTTGATTTATCCTGATGGCAGTATTCTAAAAGGATACTTTGCTGGTGGACTTAGTGAAGGAGCTTTCACTTACTACTCAAGAGAGGGATACATAGATTTAGTAGATTTCAAAGGAGGCTCTTTGGTCAGATCGAGACCCTTGCAGAAGATGGATTACAGAAACGGTATGATTTTTCCATTTACGATTTTAGTTTGTTAGTGTGCTTAGGAGAAGAGGTACTTTTTACAAATCCCCGAGCGTATGAAGAGAGCAGTTATTAGAAAAAGGAGACAAGATTTAAAGAGTTGATTAATATTTTCCTATAGACGCATCTGAAGTTAATCAGACTAGTAATGAACACAGTTTATCTATAGGCAGACAATTGGAATGTGAACTTCTCAACAAAGCAAAACACGCCAGTGCTTCTCTTTCTATATCTCCATCTGCAGCTACATTACTGAAAGCATAGGGCCAAATAGACGCATTATTCATCATATCACGTGTGCCCGCATCTGGCTATATACTTCGGTTCACCTTTCGGTCGCTATCCGACGTTTCATACTCTGACGAGTGTCGGACGAAAAAAGCTTTCAGTATGCTAAAACAATGTTCCCGCTTTTTCGTGCTATAGTGAAATTACTGAAATTGTATAACATAGACTTTCTACTGCTGACCAAGATGCTGTACCTTTATTCAAGTTTTAATGCATTAGAAGGGCTTGTTTAGGCGAGTGGCCGAGTGGTTAGAGCGCTTTACTTGCGGAACAGCGATGGCTCTAGGTGAACCTGTGGACCACAGTTGGGATGCTCACTCACTGTCCACCCAGCAGCAAATGGGTACCTGATGGCAATACTAGGGAGGTTAAAGGCGGCAAGGAAAGGAACTGGCCACCTTGCCTCACTATGCCGACGTCCCAGTATAAATTCCTTCTCTAGCAAGCACTCTCCATATATCGTGTGTTTGTTAAAGAGATATACGTATTAGTCCAAGTATTACTGCGATTTTCTTTCTAAGCATTGCACGCCACCATTTATGCACTTAATGGAATTAGCATATAAGATGGTAGAGCCCTGTTGACCAGTTTTGGGTCCACGTAAGCTCTTGTCGGCCTATCTGGTAATGTATTTAAGAGTTTTTGTACTTTTTAATTGGGCAGTCATTTACTGTTGATGGTTTTCAGACGAAGTTTTTCTATTTCATATATTTGTCTTTTCTCATTTTTTCAATTCTTTCTTTCCATTTTTTCAGACTCTTTACATATGAAGAATTCATCTTCAAGAGGTAAAAAGAACGATAGCATGTTGTTGTTTCATGCAGAAGGCAAGCCCGTGAGAAGGAGCCAGCCAAGGCAATATCGAAGTTTGAAATCCTTATCAGATACGAACAGCAAAAGCGAAATTGTACCAAGTGAAGATACCATTGCTTACGAGGATGAAAGTTGTTTTACTAAAGAAGAACCTCTAATGGTGAACGATGAGGAACATCTCGTTGAAATCCGGCAGAATGATGTTGATTCGATTTCAGGAGAAATTGATTTAGATGATCTGTTGGAACATTTGGTTAGTATGATGCAATATGAAAATGAGTTCTTTGTCAAGCATCAGATGTCGAAAGTAAAAATGTATTGCGAGGATTTGCTTTCCACTGCTCACGAAGAGCTTTGCAAGATTAGTGAAAAACATACAAGGGATATTGCAAACTTAGACGTGGTTATTAGCACACGAAGTAAATTGAAGGAAGTTGAAGCAGAAATGGACAAATTGACAATCAAATTTGATGGTATTGTAGATTTGTCCAAGAGCATTTTAGATGGACAGGAGAAAACGGAGTCGAGGATATCGGCACTAGATGTGCATGTTGCAGAAATGAACGAAGAGAAAGAGAGGGAAACTATTGAAAAGTTGAGGGAAGATTTGAAAAAGAAACAGGACGAGCTATCCATCGCGGAAAGCAGTTTGCTTTGCCATGTATGCCAAGATAAGCCACGTGATTGTGTCCTTATGCCTTGTATGCATATGCAGACGTGCTCAGTTTGTGTCAGAAGGATACGACAAAAACACGGTCCAACAGAGTGTCCGATTTGCCGGACAACTATTCAAGGTGAGGTGCATGTAAAACCTAATTGAGTCTAGGGGTTAAGGAGGTGGCGCTCACTATCTTTAGCACAATGTTTCACTTGTTGTGTGTTTGTTAGATGGAGTTGTGTAGCTCGTGCCATGAACTAGTGTTTCTTTGTCAAATTTGGGTTTTGTCCTAGATTACATAATAAATTTTTGATAGCATGCTTTGTCTTTTAACGAAATAAGGAGGCACTACAACGCTCAACATAAGCTAGTTTATCGGTAAGGTGTCATATATAATTTAGAAAGTTGTCAAAATGTTCATTAGTAGTTTTCCGTTATTCTTAACGCTTTTGTTATAATGGAGAATTTGGCTTCTTTTCTCTAAGCTTCAATGAGAATAATTTGCTCTAGCGCTTACAGCCCACCATTTATATAACAAGATCAGTAAAATTCCTCTCATAATAGATGTTGAGTTTAGAAAGGTGAAGAAAAATAGAATAAGATAGAAGGCTAAAGGTTGGGCAGTTTGATATATCTAGCTAATACCAACATGTATAGATTTGACAGTTGCAACTGTCCAATATTTTCTGACAGCTCATGTAGGATGAACTTTTTTACAACTATGTGTGACGCAGAAGTTTTTTAGTCTTCCTTTTCTCAATCAACAATAGAACTTTGTTATTTTGATAATGACTTACTTTTTTAATCGTATCCAAGTATTGATGTTTGCTAACTTGTTAGCAGAAACATTTTTATTGCTTTTAGCCTTCTCTATGGTACTTTGCAATTATTATGAAACTGGGCATAGAAAGTTACCGTCTTTGCGGATCGTATTATCTTCTTTCTTCTATACGACATGGGTAAGGAGAGACAATATCGTGACATCCATTGTGAGAATGAAAATTGTTAGTTGATCCAGGATTGAAGATAATATGATGATTTCTGAAAAATCAGTTTGCAGATATTTCATTGGGTTTTGAGATAAGAGAATGACAATTGTTAAATTGGCTGCAGGAATGAAGCTACCTGGGGGCACGGGAGACATGGCCTACCCAACTTAAGGACGTTGCCTTTCTCTACTCGTTCAACAATTTTACTTAAAATAAAAATAAAAATATGATATTGCACAGAATTTAGAAGAAGTATAACAGCCGACTTATTCATCCACTAATGGCGAATGCATTTGTGGTTATTTTCGGACCAGTTACCCCATTCCGTAATTATTTTTAAAACCATTCATAAATGTCCTAATGGAAAATCGTAGGAGTTTTTTCTTATTGTCTCTTCCCAGTTGATATGCCCGAAGCTTTCGAATCTCTAGTTGAATGCTTGGTAATTTCTTGCAATCATGTACCGCGATCAAAGACGTAGCGACCGGGAGTGTGTGGGGGCTGCCATGCCCCCAGCGTTATTGAGCATGAAAAGATTTAGGGAAAATTAGGTCATTAAATGAAGAATGGAAGGCTACACTCACCAGCCAAAGGGTTCTTGCGACACCTCTGACCATGATTCTAGTCCAAAAAGTTGAGGGCCTCTCCGATGACCTGCAATCTTGTTCTCAGAACCAACGATTACGTGAGTCCCACTTCCAGAATCTATTTTACTGATGATGAAACTCAGAACTCATTTTCGATGGACTGAAAGTACCAATGAACTGTGAAGCTGACGCTTTTAATTTCTAGAAGAAAAGCTGCCAACATCTATGGCCAGCGATATGACTTCATAGAAGAGATTATGAACATAGAAATTATCAAATGCACTGCTTCCCTTTCAAAGTAACTACATGTTTTTTTTATAAGCATAGCGTTTATAAGCATATCCAGGCTCAGATAGGACTTTTTTTTAAGCATACGCTAAGCATATTCCCCAGCCTTGGCATTTATACTTTTATAGTGTCGTTTTTAGTTCTGAGGTTTTTGAACCAAACAAAACATTAGAAGGTGTCATAATTCCCAGGAAAAAAGAATCCAAGAAACGGGTAAACCTCCCTTCTATAATTTCTTTCCCCTGAAGACGAAGAGGGAAATTTAGTTCACTTCATTGACAGCGTTATTGAAAATTTATAGATTAAAGTACTGTTTATGCTATATTTATATTTAACATATTTAAAATTGTGTTTTTTGCATACAAAATGTTTGAATCAACCAGTTTAAATCTACTGAATCAACCTTAACCTTGAAACTTTTTCATGTACCATAAAAAGTTAGATCTAACCTTTTTTCTAAAAATAAGCATAATTTAAGCATATTTTAAGCCTGTCTGAGTTTCCTTCCTAAGCATACCTCAGCCTATTTTAAAAAATTTGCATGCTTATAAAAAAAGCATGTACAAGCCAACGTGGAGTACATTCGATTGCATTATATATTAATCTTCATCTGATTAGAAAAAATCAAGCCGTTTGGCAGCTGTAATCCATCTGACTGCATTTATGATCTAAGGTATAGATTTGTTGACTGTAATGTGTAATCCAAAGTCCTGCCAAATTGGCACTTACAGTGTTTCAATAAAAAGTGCTTAATTGCAGCAATTAAAATGTGTCTGGATGAATGGCTTGAATGTTAAGAATGATAATTGAATTCCATGAGCAGAATATGTTCAAGACTTCAGCATGAAGGAAAGACATCGCCCAATCATTCTCTGCACGAAAGTGATTAGGTAAGTGGAGGACAGAGGCCAGAAAGGGATAAAAGACAGACCCGTGCCCGGCGAATGGACATCATTATGTATTCTTGATGAATATGCGTAGGAACTAATCATCACTTTCAAAAGTCAACGGATTTCGGCGAAACCGCCTGTGATTTGAAAATAAACAAACCGTGGGTGGGATTGTCCTTAGTCCAGTTGCACAATCGTCATATTGAGAAGGGAAACCAGACAAAGTTTACTGTTGGATCGAGTTGGAGGCAACAGGTTGAAAGTGAGGCTTCGAGTTATGACTGTCTTGAGTTGGTTTCCGGAAGAGAGATTGGAGCTGAGAAATAGGGATTGACAAAATTTAATTGATCTCATGAAAGCATTAGAAACTTGTTTATGATAATGATAGATAACGATTCTTCGATACCAATTGTGTGTGTTGAAGCTGACAAAGTTTGAGGTGGATGCCTTCGTTGCAGCAGCCAAAAGACACTTCCGCGCAGACCAGACTTGATTCTAACTGACGGACTGATTATTCTAACCGATAAAATTTTGATCAGCCACCCGAACGACATATCTTGTTACCCCAAGAAGTCTTCAGCGTAGCACGATGTAGAGCCTAGATTATTGCCGCTATACAAGGTACCTGTTTCAAGCTGCCTAGCTGTTATCTTATCTGAGTGTTAATTAAGTGAATTGCTGCAATGACAACAGCCGACATTTATCGTATTTTCATAAGAACTATGTTCAGGCCATTGTCATCTTGAAGTATCAAACATACAGGAACAAACTTAAAACCTCGAAATAAGATACGCATGTAAGGAAGTTTCTTGGCCTTGCGGAGATAGTTGTGATTAGCGTTTTCGTTCCAATCTCGTCTAAGTAGAAATTGGTTAACGAGAATGGCATTGTCACATCTCTATGATAGACCTCCTGAGATTTACCACAACTTAATGCGGAACTTCCTAGGGTTAAAACTTAGAAGTTAAAGCGATTTGCATTAAATGGTGTTTTATGACAGGTTCTACAGGCCTATGGTCTGGAGCTTTCTCTGATCTCGCGGACTGTGTGAGACCTAATTCTCACTGATTTGGCGCAGTTTGATGCCCGTGACTTGAGAGGAAGCTAGGCCATAGGCCTTGTAGGCAAGAGTGGGTCATTTTTGTTTTCGATATTTGTCATATTGACTCTTATTTTCATGATTTGAGTGAGACTTCTCTCTGAAATTAAAACTTCAAAGTTTATAGTTTTGTTGAAAAAGGAATTTTATTCCTTCTGCGTTTGTTATCGTTTCATTTGTAGTTTTGTATATGTGTATGTTTTACTGTTGTAGCAGACATTCAGTGTTAAGATGTTGTATAGATAAGGAGAAATCTAATACCCAATGAAATACCATTATGGAGTATCATACACCCTCCATTCAATTCTATCTATGCATGTATGCTGCCCAGTTTTGGGAATCCTCTCTTCAAACTTTCTTTCTTATAGCATGGCCTCTAGGCCATTTGTGGTCTTCATCAAAAGGGCTCTAAAACTTTGAATTAGCAGTGTTGTCTTGTATGGTATGCATATGCATTGAAGACAGTATGCAAGTTATTTAGTGTATTAACCATATGTCATGTCCTTCAGTTAGTACCCCATGGTTTTGCTTTTTGTATTATATTATTACTCTTTTTTATATCTTTTAAGATTTATTGACACTATTACTTACTTTGTGTACACCACACACAGCACAGACCCTGCCTGGAGCAAACCAAAGGTGGTTGAAAAAAGGAGCTCCTTGAATAATATAAAGGCTCTGTTTAGCACTCCTTCCAAGAATGCATTCCTACAATCAAGAATTCAGGCGCTCGACGTATCCCGCTCCATGCATAATTTTAGGTGTCTTTTAGTTGCTCATGGTTGATCAAGTGCCTTTTTTGAGTAAGGACTGCAAACAGCAGGAAAGAAACTAAATCATCTAGGCCCCAACTGCATACTGTGCTTACAATGCAACATAGTTATAGCAAACAGGCAAAGTTCATCTCACAGTAGATGTTGTTTTTTCATTCTCATTTCTATTTAACATCATGCATGAATATTATTTTGCAAACAAATTCTAAATATCAGTTTGCAAGATATTAGTTAGGGCCTGTTTAAACTGCTTGATCAGACCGAACACAGCAAGTTGGGAAATTCTATAAGTAGGGTAGTGATGAAATGTATTGTTAGGCCCTTTATTGAAGGCAAACAGGAATGGTAGATGGGACATGGGTGCCAACTACATGATTTACTTACTATTTTTGAGCAGCTACTTTCTGAAAGGTGTATTTTGCTTTGAGTTGTTTGCCAAATATGGCATGGTTTTGAATTACGCCTGTTTGAAATAGAATTGAATGTTTTTACCCGTAAGAATGACTAGTGTTTATTCTTTATATTCTGGCTAAAATTTTAATTTTTCATTTGTAATCAGTGGCATTTTTAGGCTAATTAATGTTGACTTTCAATGTCCAAATTAGTTTTCAACTATTCAACTACATGGCTGCTGCATTGTTTTAAGCATAATCCTGTTTTCTTGAAGACATGAGTTTCTCAGGCCATGAGAATATGTTTAGCCTATAGTTCACACCCAAGCATACTTCTCAGTTTTTAGAAACCTCTAGGTTTCTACCTACTAAGGCACTGAATCTTGGTCATGATAGTTTTGATGTAAATTGTTTATGGAATTGAAAAGATTATACCATCCAGTGATATTTACAATTATGTCTTTGTATGGATTGTTATTAGTTACAAAACAATTGTGGTTTGTGCAATGACATCTGTGAGATAGTGCATAGGAAAACATAAGGCTGTTCCTGAATAGATTATTAGTTGATTTCCTGTACAGAGTAAAGTATTTTGCACTTTTGTTCAACTATAGGGAGTAAATGTTGATAGGTGTTTGAGTTTTTCAGCTAGTTTTCATGTTTTCAAGCATCTACTAGATTTTATTATCATTAGGTAAGGAGTAATAGTTCATTTTCAATAATGACAAAGGTTGTATCTTTTGATCATAAAATTTGCCACTAAAATCCACCCTCTTTGTTAGATGTAGGTAGTATTCATGACTGCCTAAGATGTTCATATCTTTTTCTGGGCTTGCAGTATTTGGCTTACTCTTTAATCCCAGGTAAATGCCTCCTCCACTTATTAATTTTTGATAAAAGCCACCTAGGACACCCTTATTCCAGACCCCCCAATTATTACTTATCGTTGTTGTGTCTCTAATTTGATTAAGTATTAAGTAACATGAGGATTTGTGCCTTTCATATTGTTTAAAGTTGAAATGAGTTGTGAAACTCATCCATTGCTATAGTACCTCAAGAAATTTTCCACCCACCCCAGTTATTCCAACCCCCCCCCCACTTATTATGTTTTTAGGAAATTTGTAGTACTGTTCTGAACAGATTTAGAATGTCCTGTTGCAAGTGTTTTTAGTTATGTGTTTGCTGGTGAAAGTCTTTTGTAGAATTACGTAGAAATGCAGTGTCATCTTGAACATTTCATAAGTTGTTTGCCAATCATTGACCATTTGTATTTTAAACAGTGATGTTTCTACTTTGTGCATTGTAGTACACTTGAGGGTTTTCACTAACAATTGGTTGGAAGTTACCCTTTCCTTCCTTGTAATTCAGCTAGTGTTTTGTGATTTGGTTTTCAGTTGAAATTTCATGTACAGCAATATGTCCTTATAGAAGTGGCTTTATTAAAATTATCTATGCATTTTCATGAAGGCCCATATCCCATAGAAAATCTGAAAGTACTCACTGGACCACAGCCAAAGCGGGTGTTGGGGGCATGGCTTCCCTTAGAGTTTTGAAATCTACTTTAGTGTCCCCCGGACAAGTATAGTAGTGCACTCCAATATCTTTTTGCTTCTTTTTCGAATTTGTCAGATTTTGTTGGGTTGCAAGTAGATTGCCACACAAAACTTTTCATAGGACCATGTAATCATAGTAGCTGTGCTCAGGGTCCTGTGCCCCCCTAACAACTGTGGCCAGGGTCCTGTGCCTCCCTAACAAAATTCTCCTAGGCATGGGGCTGACTGGAGAGTATTTCTGTTTGTTGTAAAATGAAGAAGAAAAGTGACTAGCATCATATTTGTTATGATATAAATTTGAAAAAGAGCAGGATTTATGTTCCAAAAAATTTTCCATATTATCTCATAAGGAAATGTATATATGTTAAGAAAAATCAAATAATTCCAACTCTTTCTTTTGTATATTTGCTGATTTTCCACATTTCCTACGCTTTTTTTGCATATTCCCATAGATTTTCGCCCATGCAACGTCAACGGCTAGACAAGAGTGTATATCGAATACGCATGAAATATTTGAGGTCTCTTTGTTCAGTTGAAAGCTGATTTCGTAGCAAACCGGCAATGCTTATCTCTAGTGTTAAGGATAATACCTTGATCGTTCGAAAACACCATTAACCTAATTTGTTTGTTTCCATCCATCGCGTTCCAAATCGCCAAAAATATCATGCCTTGTAATTTCCTTTCAGATATGCCAACAGATAGAGCCACAGCAAAACGCTTTCCTTTTGTGAATACAGGAATCCATTCATTACGGACCAAGAAAACTAAGTTTTTATAAAAAAAATGCCTGTTCCAGAAGAAGTCTTGGTACAACACGTCGTGAAGGTGTATCCTGGAGATATAGCCCCAGGAGTGCACTGCACCAGTGTATGGACACAAGAGCACGCAACAGCCGTTGATGTTATAGAATCTGTCCTTGAGAAACTAACCATTCCAGCTGATCCGCAGAAGTTCGATTTGGTAGAGGTTTACAACAGTTCCGGAGAATTTTCAGAGACGCCTGAGTCCCGTGGCCGGGCTCGTACTTTGCAGGAATTTGAGTCCCCCGTTAAAGTTCAGCGTGAGTGGCAATTTAAACAAGGGACAGATGGTGTGATCGGCGAGTACCGAATCTTCTTGAGACAGAAAAACGAAAACCTTGTAGCAGATGCAATGCCCAATGTCCGGGTGACATGGTTAGATGGCCTACAGCCTAGCACAAACGCTGATGAATGGAATTTTGATCCATCTTACCGGAATGTCGGTGAAATTGACGATTTAGTAGACCTACCAGTTTTAAACGAGAATATTCTGTTGGAGAAACTGCAATCGAGGTTTCAGTCCGGACGGATATATACATATGTTGGTGGCATATTGATAGCAATAAATCCATTTAAGTATTTCCCGATTTATAATCCTAAGTTCGTTTTATCGTATCAGCATAAGAACCTGGGAGAGCTGCCTCCACATATATTCGCCATCGCTGATATTGCTTACCATCGGATGCTGAAAGATCGAAAGAATCAGTGCATCGTCATAAGCGGTGAATCCGGCTCCGGAAAAACAGAGAGCACGAAGTTGGTTTTGCATCATCTCACCGCTCTAAGCCACAAGACCCAAGTGACGATCTTAGAAAGGACTATTCTTGCCGCTGGCCCTGTTTTAGAGGTATGACGTTATTAAGATATACATTTAGAACAGTGTAATTTTAGAATTCTAATTTACGTTAAATGTTTATATCACAGAGACAGGCCACTGCTGCAATCAAATTGTCTTTACAGCAGGAGATCGTTCAATGGAGCCCATTCCAGTAGTGGATTTTAGTGGAGCAGTTGGGTTATATACTACCTAGAAGTAGATTAGTCGGCATTGTGCTATTTTTGAGGACAATTCTATGAACTAAAATATTATTAGTCGGGACATTTACCACCAATGCTGCAGTAAAAATTTGCAGAAATTCATCACTGATCCGGGCTCTTTTGCGCGCATTGTCTCCTTTTGATTTGCAAAACTGATCACGTGATACTGATTTGTGGATATGTATATTCGGACGATGCCGGTCGTCTTAGTAAAATCCAAAGCCTTTTGTGTCATTGCAAGATGACTAGTTTTTCCTTAATGTGATTAACCAGCCAGCCATCCTTTGAATAGGACTTCATTGTCTATTGTTGCTGCTAGATGAATTATCATGCACGAGGAAGATTTCCGTCTATCGAACGTGGACGATTTCTGTTTTTCCGAGATATTCCTCGATCAATATGATGTTTGTTTAGTAATCATTAGCTACTGAATTTTGTTTTTTGATCAGACAATAGGACGATAGTTATTTACAAAACTCCAAGGTGTCTGTAGGTAATTATGACATCCCTATTCAAATGACTTTCCTCCTCTTATACTCTTTGTTGTCCTTTTTGGACAAAGTGTAGGGTTCTCAGGAGTCTGAAAAGCCTGGAAAAGTCAAGAAATTGTTTTTGAGGTCATGGAAAAGCTGGAAAAGTCTGGGAATTTTTTCACTCTCTCGTTGCTTTTACTCCTTCATTGTTGGTACGTATGCCAAATCATTTCCTCGGTCCGTCGAAAACTGCTGGAGGAAATGTTGAAAATTCAGGATGGCGATAAAATAGTGCAAATATGCATATACAGTTTATAAAATCGATTTGAAAGGATGAAGCAGCAGTCTCTCAGTTGCGGTGCAGGATTTTAGCCGTAGCATGAACGTGGTTCCCATGTTTGTGTCTTTTGATAGGTAGGAACATCGATATCGAAAGGATGATAGTCGTTGTTAGCTTTCTGTTTCATCTCTGACACCTTAGTTTCTTGTATCAGTATGTAGACTGCTGTGTTATTTTCATGATATTATTGAAAGCTGTTCCTCTTATTTGTACCGTATTTCATGGTGCTACAGTGCCTACTGTATTTAGCGTGGTCTTGACTATACTTTGTGGTCTTGAAAAACGAGAGGGTAGTCTTGGAAATTTAAAGGTGTGACCATATTGGATATTATTGGGACTCTAGAGCGTCTTACGATAACATTTTGTAATACTTCATGGTGAACACCATTAGTGGACCCTCGGTCAACAGAAGGTAGTTCCTGCGGGAGAGTCACAGTGTGTGGTTGAAAATTGGTGTAGGGCGTGGCTGGTCTTCCAGCTTTCCTTAAAATAGGCATATATACCAGTGGTGTACAAGCGAGTCTTTCATGTGTGAAGAGCGTAGCATATCAAAAAGATAGTAAGCCCTCATCCTTCAAAGTTTCGATAACTTTTAGAAGGACAATTTCTTAATGCCTAACTTGTGAGACAGTGCTGTATGTTAAAGATAATTGGGAAGAACAGCTGTAGTCAGATTCTATTAGTTCACCATTTTATCACCCTAATTCATATAGAAACATTACCCTGAAAAATAGCTCATCCTCTCTTTGAAAGGTGGAATGGGGCTCAAAACCCCCGAGCCCCCTGTTGTACAGCCCTGCTGGTTAACCCCAGGGAAACAGTGCAAACTGCCCTTCTGTCTGCCTGCGATTCAACTAGTATTCAATTCTTTCGTTGACTTTTAAACCTTTGTGTTGAGTTATATAAGTAATCTGTACGCTGCTATTTTTTACTCTTGTAATGCTTAAAATTGTTTCGTCAACAGGCTTTTGGTAATGCAAAGACATGCCACAATAACAATTCAAGTCGTTTTGGAAAATTCACCGAAATAACTTACGGAGTGGATGGTGTTGTCTGTGGGTAAGTGGAAATCTTACGTTATATCCCCAGAGCTGCTGTTTTATTGACCATTTTGTTTTATCTGGCGTATTCCTGAGTCGAAGTTGCGACTAGTGCTGAAATCTGAATGAAATATGGTGTTAAATGAAGTTGCAAACGAGGTAGGAAGGTATCGGCCTCTCTTTCACAAACAAAAATGGATCAGTTTTATAGTGGTCAACAGATTGAACGGTATTGAGGTTTATGAACAGACAGCAAAAGTTGTTTGGTAAAGTTCCCTCCTGTCGTTTGTTGCTGTCTCAGGTCGTGTACTACTCTCTAATCTCAAGTTTGTATCTGTAGGAAATGGGAAGTTGTGAAGGAGCCATTATTTATTGTAGATTTCATTGCTGTGACGTCATTGATTTCACGGAAGGACTTTTATACAATAAACTTTACTTGAAGCCTCGATTACCCTCTGTTAGGTACATCGGTCAAAATGGAGCTTACTTGTAGCATCATATTGCCCTGGGATTGAGAGTAATAGAACTAGTTTCTTGTTAGCTACACCGAGCTACCGCATCCCCACCTTAAGAAGTGGCACTTCTTAAGGTGGGGATGTCCATTGTAGTTCCATGGTTATGCATGATCGTAGTTCCCTGGCTTATGCTTAGATGAAATCTCATCAGAGTATTGTCAAAATCTTTTTCCTTCTCTTTGATTCAATAGAAATAAATGGTATCTTATTTTGCCACCATTAGATGTGCCGTTATTTCCACAACAGCCATTATCTACCGAATACTGGTATCATTTGGCAATGACCTTATAATCCCTTTAAGCGAATAATCTGCGTTTCTATTTTTAGGGCTGTTCTTCGGAAATATTTGCTTGAGAAATCCCGGATTGTTGCTCAAGGCGACAGTGAAAGGTTTATTATTTTGGTTTTGTTTACTTTATCCATTTATTGTATCGCTAGCTATTTTTATGGTGTATACAAAGAATTCTAATGCTTTTTGTTTTGGTAAGATGGGTCCTTTTCTCTCATTTGTTAATGAGAATTCAAAGTTGCCATATATTGCTCATATGTTGCCATAACTGTTTATGAATGGCCTCAGAATGCTCTTTACAAATCCCCTTTTGATTGACCCATTCAGATAGCACACGTGCCGTCTTCAATAGCTGTTCTTTCTGTTATAATCCTAACGGATGACATAAGATCAGATTCAGGTCTTTTTCACACGATTCCATATGTGTTTCGTGTGTATGTATATATATATATATATATATATATATATATATATATATATATATATATATATATATATATATATATATATATATATATATATATATATATATATATATATATATATATATATATATATATATATATATATATATATATATATATATATATATATATATATATATATATATATATATATATATATATATATATATATATATATATATATATATATATATAGACTCTCATAATAAAAACAACTGTTTAACGTTTCGCGTATAGCTTCATCAGAAAAATCTTTTGAAGATTTTTCTGATGAAGCTATACGCGAAACGTTAAACAGTTGTTTTTATTATGAAAGTCTATATAAATTTTTAGAAACTTTTAGTGGAAAGGCTATTGAATTATATATATATATATATATATATATATATATATATATATATATATATATATATATATATATATATATATATATATATATATATATATATATATATATATATATATATATATATATATATATATATATATATATATATATATATATCTATATATATAATTCAATAGCCTTTCCACTAAAAGTTTTTAAAAATTTATATAGACTTTCATAATAAAAACAACTGTTTAACGTTTCGCGTATAGCTTCATCCGAAAATTCTTACCTTTACTTTACAGAGCGCACATATATACATAACCAAAATTGAATAAACACAAAGGAAACTCATAAATACAAAACAATATATATATAAAACAATATATATATATATATATAGACTCTCATAATAAAAACAACTGTTTAACGTTTCGCGTATAGCTTCATCAGAAAAATCTTTTGAAGATTTTTCTGATGAAGCTATACGCGAAACGTTAAACAGTTGTTTTTATTATGAAAGTCTATATAAATTTTTAGAAACTTTTAGTGGAAAGGCTATTGAATTATATATATATATATATATATATATATATATATATATATATATATATATATATATATATATATATATATATATATATATATATATATATATATATATATATATATATATATATATATATATATATATATATCTATATATATAATTCAATAGCCTTTCCACTAAAAGTTTTTAAAAATTTATATAGACTTTCATAATAAAAACAACTGTTTAACGTTTCGCGTATAGCTTCATCCGAAAATTCTTACCTTTACTTTACAGAGCGCACATATATACATAACCAAAATTGAATAAACACAAAGGAAACTCATAAATACAAAACAATACCTTAGAAAAATAATTAATGAACTTGTTCTGAGTGAAGTTCATTAATTATTTTTCTAAGGTATTGTTTCTATTTATGTGTTTCCTTTTTATTTATTTAGTTTTATTTATTCAATTTTATGTGTCACCCCTATCTTCTGTGCTAACTCTCATTTCCCCTCTTTTCAATTTTAGGTGTTATTCATTGTAGTCCTGTTGTATTGTGTAGAGTACTGTTTTGTTTTACCATAATTATATATTGTTCCTTTGTGTTATGATTATAAATTACGCAATATGTGGTTGGTATGATACTACTGATGAAGGCTTGTGCCGAAACGTTTGAAATGGTGTAATTTTATTTCTTGAATTCTCTCTCTCTCTCTCTATATATATATATATATATATATATATATATATATATATACAAACTAAACCTAAGCCGCATCCACAACGTATATAAATTACATAAATAGAATAAACCACAAATATACTATCCTTTAAGTAAACGTTTCGATCAGAATCTTCATCAGTACTAAACTTACAATGACATTGGGCCTGCTTAAATTACCTACATAAATATATATATATATATATATATATATATATCTATATATATATATATATATATATATATATATATATATATATATATATATATATATATATATATATATATATATATATATATATATATATATATATATATATATATATATAGAGAATTCAAAAATATATATTCAAAAATATATTTTCTTCTGTTGTAAACGTTTCGATATATTATCTTCATCAGTACTAACATTATATATATATATATATATATATATATATATATATATATATATATATATATATATATATATATATATATATATATATATATATATATATATATAATGTATAAATATATATATTTGTATACATAGCATATATATTTATATTACTATATAAATATGAATATTCCTATTTAGATATTGATATACGGTTAACATTCGATAGTTCGAAATGTATTCAAGATAATATAGAATGTGCACAGTATTGCAAGATGATCTTTGGTCTTTTTCTTAGGAACTATCATGTTTTTTATTATCTTCTGGTTGGATCAAATCCAAGTGAAAGACAGGCGCTCCACCTTCTCAATCCAGAGGACTACGCTTATCTCAATAAGGTAACTTGAGAAATGCACCAGATGTGCTTTTCTACCAGAGATATACTTACTTAGTTTTGCAAAAGGGAATGCTTTGAGGGCTGAAGTACAATCGTGATCTCTTTGTGCGATAAGGGGCTCGAATGAAGCACCTACTTGAACTAGAAGATATGCATTGTATTATCCTGTTGTAGTGGCCTGAGGGGCGGGCTGAATTAAGGTGGTGTAAGGGGTGATTCCCATTCCCCGCACTCTTTTGCAGAACTCTTCAGTAATTTTCGTGGCGTAACCATAGTAGCTTGTTGGCGTAATCATAAGTATTTATGGTGCCTTGTTCTAACGACTTTTTTTAGCAAGGCTGAGTGAGTTTGTGTAACACTGAAGTATTATACACACAGGTATAAACTACACAAGCGTAACATTGGAATACATGGATTAATACAAGAAATCTATACAAATTAAATGATACAGCTGACGGGCTTGCGTCAATATTAGAATTTTACGTGCATATGAACTTATCGACTTTCTTAGGTCTCACATATCCTGTAATGAACTGTCTTTCCCATTTGAACAGTCAAGAACAGCTTTCCTCTAAACCATTTTCTTGTTAAAAGGCGTGTATCTGTCATATTAATGTCAGGAAACAACATGGTATGGCTGATTGCCTGTGGGTCCCTTGTTGCGTCGTTTACTAGGTTCTTTTTTGTTGTAGAAGTCTCAAAAAGTTATATACTTTTGCGATGCTGTAGGTATTTCAAGTCTAATGTTGCTACGCAGTTTTTTATGTGCTTCCTAGTCCAACTGCAGAATATGGCCTTTCTGGACGAGATCTCGAGTGTCCACGAGCAAAAGATCATGTGTGCAAGTGTGCACTTGATCTCAGGGGTGCACTTGCAGTACCCGCTTGATTTGTGGCTTATATATTATGGCCAGTTTATTTATTTTCTGTTGATCCTCACCATGAAAGATTCTGCACCGAATGGCATGCACGTCAGCAGAGCAATTTTGCTTCATTATTGTCTTTATGTTAGTTGAAAAATATTCAAATTAACAAAATAGACCACGCCCTATCGCCCTCAACACCCTACCACGCCCATCTCTGGTGTGCATTATCATTTGCGACAAGAAATCTGGAGTGTGCAGTTGCCAAACTCTGCAGTGTGGCTTCCTAGCGATAAGGCTATTTTAGGGCTTTATATATTACCCGCCCGAGGCGTGTTTCCGTCTGTGCCCGATTCCTTTGTTTTGTTTTGTCTGCTGTCTTCTGGCAATTAGAGGAAGTAGCTCATAGGTGTTAGAATTCGCAAGGAAAATCAGACAATTTTCTTTGTCATTGTTATTATGCCTATCTTTAGTTTGTGATTGTTGGCCAGCATCAGGATGCTTATCAGTAGAGCTTTTACTTTTCAGAGCCAATGCTACACTATCGACCATGTTGATGAATCATATGAGTTCCTGAGATTGCAAGATTCGATGAGAAATATTGGATTTTGTGGAGAAGTTCAACGAAAGTATGTTATATAGCTTTTGTATTCGCACTATCTTTTTGAGGTGCAGCGATGATAGGAAGAGGGTGTTTTTTGGAATCTCGACTAGATATTTCTTCAGATTTCAAAAGATATGTTAGTTCATTTTGATTGTACATTGTTCATACTTCTCAAGTGCAACGACGCCGAGAGCTTTTATGGGATCCGGAGCTAATGAAAAACGTGGAGCGCTGATGACGTCAATATGACTTTATAAGTCCCCAAAGATTCATGTAATAGCATTTGGGGGTCCCTCTCATGTTCGAGGCCGGAGTCATCTGCTTCCCTGCTCCCCTCTCGTCGCTCCTAAAAGTTGGTGCAGATGATTAAGTTTTCTGTTTATTGGAGGAGGGAATGGGTGCTATATGCGGGCGATAAAGCATCATAAATCCAATTATTCTGTAGGGATGATCGGTTTTTCAAGTAAATTTGTTTAATCTTGAGTTTTCAGATTTTCTTTTGTAATCAAAGGAATTCACAAGAATTTATATGGAGCTTACATTCGGAATAAATTTAAGAACCTTTCACTATTAAAGCTAAAGTCACTAAGTAGCTATGGAATTGTGAATATTTTTATCACTGCAGACAAACGAGAATTAGGAAAACAGTTCCATTCATTGCAATCAAATTAGCATGAATTGTGTACAATCCATGTACCAATGTTTCATAGAGTGATTTACTTTGAAGCTTGCAATCTCTATAATATCCTGTCTTGACACGTAACACTACATATCTATATATGTTATTAAAAATTTATAGATATTCAAAATTATGGAACCATAGAGGAATTTTATTGCTGAAATGTGGCCAGAACGAAGTCTAAAAACAAGCAACTTTAAGAACTGGGCCTTGATCTATGTTTCTTATAAAAAAGTGCAAGTTGTACAATGTACAAAATGACAGACAAAGGATTGTTACCGATTCATCTTTTGTCTATCATTTGTGTATTGCATAATACTTTCACCAATAAACTCTCTTGAATTCCCTTTATGAAATTTAGCACTCGTGCCAAATTTTGTCGAAAGAATTGTGTCATGTACATATTTTTGTATAAGAAACTTGGCTCTAGGCCTAAAAGTTTCTTAAAAGTTTCTAAAAAGTTTCTTAATTTTGTCAAAAAATTGCAGTGAAAACGAAACAAAACGTATGCGTTATCTTTTTAGTGTCCATAAGGCTTAGCATATAAGACATACTGTGGTGGAATCTTGTTAAATCCGTGGAAGAAAAAGACGATTTACGAATCTCTGCACAAGGCACAGAAATTTCTAATTTCTTACCTCTTTCCTTATAGTTTCAAACGTTTCTTATATTTTACGGTGTCTAGTACTAGGTTTCTTATAAAAAGAGTCTCATAGGCCACCAACACTCTTGCTGAGGTGGAGTTTTGATATTATTATCGAAGAGGCCATCCGCTGATTCGCACCAGAAGTGCGGCGTTGTATTGCGTCAGCTGACTTGGCACATTTTTCCTGCCAGTGATAAACTGGCGCCCATAGGAATGCCGTCGCTTACTTCAAAGTTTTATATGAAAATAAGCGGAAAAAACACTCGAATTTGACAACAAATGCTGGGGGTTCATGGCAACGAGCATCTTGCCATAACAGTTTTTTAGCTGGAATAGAATACAAAAGGCTCTGTGTGCTTATTAGTTATATTCAGGGGGCCGGGGGAGGCAGAGGGGGGACAGGGGAGGCATACTGCCTCGGTCCTCGAATTCAAGAAGAACCGTAAGAATATGAAATGATATGTTATGATATGTTATGATATGATTCTTCTATGATCGCGACAACTTTCAAATTTCATTATGACATCATCAGGGGTCTTGCTATTTTCATCTGCTACTGGTAGTCTTGGTTGTCTTGTGGCATTAATTTGACATTCTAGTGTGTCATTCAGCTTGTTCCTCCTTCCTTCTTGGGACCTTGTAGTTTCAGCTTCATTCACTGCCTTTACTATAGCCTAATGCACAACCAACTCATCACTCTCAAGCACCCCCTGGGTTTTGTAGACAGCCACATGTAAATTCTTTCTGTGTTCAGGTGTGAACCTTCATTGTTTGCATTAGGGGGTGTACAGCATGGATGCCCAACGAAGGGGCATGGCCTGCTTACAGAGTGGAAAGGTGGGGTGAAAACGGAATCTGAGTGGAAAGATGGGATGGAAACTATTAAACAGCAAAAACAGCAGTGAAAGAGGGACAAATGAAGCTCTTCAGCCAAAAATAATTGCACGATAAAATCCCGTTTTTGATCATGGGGGTTCTACTCTCTCTCTATGCTCTCTCGGTAGTTTCATTCCTGTCTTTGTTTTAGAAACTTTCCAGTTCTCATATTTTACAGTGGTGAGAGTAAAAGCGTTTAAGTTCCTTTTTTGAAAAGTTTTTTGGATAAAAGTTAAGATCCTATTAGAGGATCCGTGTTCTTTTGTACTTTGACATTTGAGTTTGCTTTTTGTTTCATCCATTTCTATACAAATGTCTGCATTGCTTTTAGGTTATTTACGGTTTTATCTGCTGTTCTACATATTGGGAATGTTCAATTTGTCCCGGTAGGAACTCAATCTGTTGTTTGGGCTTTTTCAGCCCTTTTCCTCAGCACCAGATTCAGATTTATCGACTTCATTGTATGACAAAAATTTTGCGTATATTATGTACGGAAAGTCCTTGGTTTAAATGCTGGTGCCAACTGTTCTACTAGAGGGCTAGACATTGAATCAAGCGCAAAAAACTAAAACTGAAGTTTTATAACGTCCATTATACATGTTACATAACATTATATTATAATATATTATCTTACAATTTATATATATATACACACAGAGATATACATATATATATATATATATATATATATATATATATATATATATATATATATATATATATATATATATATATATATATATATATATATATATATATATATATATATATATATATATATATATATATATATATATATATATATATAATCTTTATTATGTATGTATGTATTTATTTAGTTATTTATTTGTTTCCTGTGCAAATGGAACAACTGATTTCAACTAGGAACAACAAGAGGTATAAATAAGCTCTGACATTGTTACACAAACAAGGGCATTGTAATGTGCCAGTGAGATCAAAAATTATGTCTTAGTTAAGCAAGAGTAGCGCCTTGAGATTTCCGTGGCCATAAAGAAGGAGAAAAGATTATAGAACCAAAAGAAGTGGGATCAAAGGCCATTAAGAATAAAAATGTGTTGTGTGGTTCTGTTTGGAAACGGTGTCTGTCATCATGTATCTGATTGCCGCCATCGGGATAGAATCTTTATGTCATATCAGCGAATTTGAGACGTATTGCAATTCGTCAGATGTCTCCATGTCCTGGAACAGGAGTGGATTGTGATGACATGACGTACGAATTCACGTCAGATGCAATTCAACTCAATTGTTTATCTTGTGTTATAGCACCGACTGGTTGACAAAGAAATTTAATCTATTAGTAGGCTAGAGAACAAGCTATTTAAATGTTTATATGTGGTTTTAAGGAGAAATAGATCTGCCTTGGAAATTCAAATCTTGAAAGAGCTTTTGAAAGAATGACGTGTGTGCACTTGGTCTCTTTTGCAGAAGGAGAGAACAGAAGATGCTGTCACTATCAATGATAATGGTGTTGTTGATATTGTTTCAGACCTTTTAAAGGTTAGTATCATTATCCCCATACTAGTACTACTAACAACAATAGTAATAATAGTCATCATAATCATAATCATAATCTTCCCTTTTCTTCTGTACCTCATTACGCTCCTTACGAGGCCCTGGGGTCAATAGACCGTCTGCTAATTGTTTAAAGAGGTTATTGAGCCGGCTGCACTCAATCCACTCTGTTACCCCAACAGTTACTTATCAGAACTGCAGCCTGAATCTGCTGAGCCTGACTTGTACTGTAGAGACCTTGTTGGACAGTTTACCACTGGTCATCAACATCTGTCCCAATTCTGAATCTCTGCGAAACGAATCATTGTAAACTTATGGCCAGCGTCGCTCTGTGCCCTCTCACCACCACGAGGAAGTCTTCAACCATGAGCTAGTCATCATTGTTATCATCATCATCACTACCACCACCACCACCATCATCATCATCATCATCATCATCATCATCACCACCATCATCATCATCAGTATCATCATCATTATCATCATCATCATCATCATAATCATCATCATTTTCATCATCATGATTATCATCATGATCATCATGAAAATCACCATCATCATGATAATGGTCATGATCATAATCATGATCATCACCATCATCATCATCATCATGACCATCGTCATCATTATTATGAAATTTTTGAGTTGACATAAATGTGTATGATTCTCCTACTGTAAAAATGTTCTGATATCTTGGCATGTTTCTTCTCCAATAATTTTCATCTCATCCTCAGGTTGAAAAACAAATTCTTATAGATGCATTTACTATTCGAAAAACAGTAACTAGAGGAGAGGTCCTTATAAGACCATACAAGGAATCTGAGGTAAATTATTTTTAGCAGTTTATTTTGCTGGGAACACTGCTGTTCTTTGATAGCTGAAGTTCCTCTTTTCACCATGCGCAAAAGAGAAAGAAAAATTAGTATTTTCTGTTGTGGAAGTGTGATATGGGAGAATCGTGTAGAGTAGTCTGAGGGAACTGCAAGAATATGCTAGATTTTGAATATATGCAATTTCCAGTAAATGCAACGGAACTTTGCTGAAATTTCCCGACCTGGCTGTAGGTCTCTTTTTGCTAGAGGTGGGGAGATATCTTATTGCAAGAGATGTGAGGTCTCTTTTGCATGAGTTAAGAGATCCTAGATGTAAATCGATAAAATATAGGATTAGTGGAATTGCTTTGTAGAAAGGCAACCTCAATGCCTTCTTGGGCACAATTAATTGCATCATTGTTTGTGATCATGATCAAGGATCTTTCCATTTGTAGGCCATAGCAACCCGAGATGGAATGGCAAAAGCATTGTATGGCTCTATTTTTGACTGGATTGTCTTGCAGGTGAGAAACCACGTCTCTTGTCTAGAATGTTTGTTTAGACTTTATTGAACTTCCTAGTTTACATTTCTTGGATCGTCTGTGTTTGTTCGCTTGCTCGCTTGAAGTTGTCCTAGGTAGTGTCGATTTGTCATCATTATTTTGTGTTACACTATTGGTATTTTTTTTATCTGGCTAAAGTTATTCAATGCATAGCCATCTTGCATCGTTGTAGATCTGCTTTGCAGAGTTAGCCATTTCCTATGGAAATATCCAGCATATTAATTTTTGATAGCTTAGGGGGGAAGTAATTTTGACCCATTGACGAATGACGAAAGCGCGAAAAGAAAACGTTTCAACCTTGTATACTGTTGCACCGCCAGATATATTATTCAACCTGATCATATCATATAATTTCGCTAATATCAATTTTTGATAAGTTAGGAGGGAGGTAAATTTGATCTATAGATGAACAACCAAAGCGTGAATAAAAGCATATTTTCCTTGTGTACTGTTGCATCGCCAGATATATTGTTCAACCTGATCATATCACATAATTTCGTTAATATCTTCCCCTCTGTCATACATTATATTACTATTTTTTGTTTTCTGCCAAATTCATCAAATTCATGACACCCAACTTAATCCATAGGTAAATCAAACATTGAAATCAAGGCATAAACCAAGGATATCAGACATCACGGTAAACATTTCTCTCTTGTATCTTATTAAGGGAGCGGTCATTATTTATGACCGGGGTGGGGACTGAAGATAAAATGGTGGGGTAGCTGAAAAAAATAAGTTGTGTTAGGTGGGGTAGAAGAAAAATTTTTGACCACAGAGGTGGTGTAGAAGGATACACCATGTATTTAAGCATAAATGCACCCTTGTTTTGCTATTTTCCTTTGGTGGGGTAAAGAAACTTTGACTCACGCAAATGGTGGGGAAAAAGTTTTTGAAGGGACATAGCACTTTTCTCTTCAGTCCCCACCCCGGCCATAAATAATGACCGCTCCCTAATTTATTAGTTTCTATAAATGCACTAGAATCTTTTCAGGTTGCCAGTTCTTCTCGTTAATCCTAAGTTACTTGTTCATATGTAGAGTCTTGGTGTGTCCCTGAATAGCTTTCAAAGTTACCAAAATCTTTCTTAATGCTTACCATTTTTCTTTGTTTTATAGGCGTATTCCATTGGAGTTTTGGACATTTTTGGTTTCGAAGATTTTGAGATGAACAGCTTTGAGCAATTCTGCATCAATTTTGCAAATGAGAATTTGCAATTTTATCTCAATCAGCATATCTTTAAAATTAGACAGGTTTGTTCCTTTGCTATCATTTATATCCTTGACTATATTAATGACTTTATGAATCTATTTTCATTTATTAGTTATAGTGTGATTGGGGAAATTTCATCACATTTGGTTGTTTTTTTCCTAAAGTTTTTGATAGGGATGTGCTGTTGCCTGGTTTAAACTTTCAAGTAAGCTAGTATTGAGCTGCTGCGAAATAGTAGCTGGTACATACTCTGAATGGTCATCGTCTAGTATACTGTGCCTAGTAATATAAGACAATTTCATATGACATCGATACATCAGGTAGCAAATGCAACAAGATTACATAGAGTATTGTATGCTGCTGGCATTGGTCGATAGTAGTTGATATATGTTACGTGCTTAAGGACCAATTGCTTTTGGGAGTATTAAGTGTTGGTAATATCAAAATGTCACCAGTAGCAGAGCTGCTTCGTTCATACTATGGCCTAGTTGATATTGCCTTGTGAGAAATCATTGCTTACTAAAAGCAGTAGAAGCTCCTCCGCGAATTTCATACATGAGTTTTAGCTAGAACTACCAATTGTCAAGCTTTGGTTAAAATTTGGACGCATTTTAGGACGAATACTTCACAGAAGGTCTCCAGTGGGACAAAGTTGACTTTATTGACAACGAATCTTGTCTGAATCTTATCAGTGGAAAGCCAGTGGGATTGATCAATCTATTGGACGAGGAGTGCAGGTTAGGAGCAATGTTTTTGTAGCTAAAATCTCATTCTGATACTTTATGTTATCAGGTGAATGTATTTTTTGCATTATTGTTTTAGCATCTATATTCCTGTGAAAAACATTATCTTCTACTCGTTTTCCGTTTCCATCCACCCTCGCGTCTTTGCCATTGAGTTGTTCAATTGGAAGTTTACAACCCTTTGTATACATTATTTCGGAATATCTGTCTGTGTTCGCTCTTATTTTCCTTCATTTCCTCTTACTGCAAAGCATTTATCTCAGCTTCCTATGATCTGAGGCACTTTATACTAATTCTCTAGCATATCAGCGAACAACTACGAAAATTTGATCGTATCTCTATCATTTACTTGACCCACATCGAGTGAGTTTGTCTCTTGTATCCATCCCTGTTTTATTGTCTAATTCTGAATGTACTCTTCTTTAGCCTCAGTATGGGCACAGATGAAAGTCTCCTAGCCAAATTCAATAAGCACCATTCCTTGAACAATTACTACGAGAAGCCTCCAACAAAAGAGCCTTGTTTCAGTGTTATTCATTATGCTGGTGTTGTGAAGTACAACATTAAGGTGAGAAGGCGTATTCTCTTACTCATCTTTTACCGTGGGACATCCAGCGGAAGGGTAGATTACGGAGATCTTACAGTATGATGAGAAGTAGGCCTAATTTATTACTGCAGAGAACTAGTTACACATTTTTGTGTGCTGGTCCTCTTTTGGGAACAGTTATGTATCAAAGTAGTGGAAATTGCGTGTCAAGTGCTCTGTTATCATTGGTGTGTGCTACAATATTGACTCAATGTGAGAAGCCTGCCACGAATTCTCACTCAGGCCATCTTAGAACTCAAGCGAGTTGTTTTGGTGCTCTACGCTGGAGCATTAGCCTTGACTTCTCAATCAATTATTTCATTTCTTTTTCTACTGTTTACACATGAAAACCCTCCCCAAATAGTAGTTTCAGATCAACAGAGGGCTATGTTGAAAAGCTGCAATTTAAAGAATAACATTAGAGTGCTAAATGCAGAATGCGATGTACTAAAGGTTAAAATTAAAGCGAGGTTAATTTGTAATAGCACCGTCTTTCCTCTTATGCAGCTTCCTCTATGTATTGGAAGTCTGTGTTATCTCTCTTCTCAATACACATTTTTATAAGAAACTTTTCACCCAGTACTGAAACCTTTTAACTTCTGATTTCACTACTGAAACTGTCTTAAGACTTTCTTAGCGAGGAATTCCATTTTGTGTGACATCGCAGTATTACACAGACAGACAGACAGACACTGCACAAACATAACACTGACATACATAGATTTTCATAGGAAATCTAAGCAAATTAAATAAATAGAATGATGGACGTTGGGAAAAAATTGGAAGTTCAACTGTGTATCAACTTATCAATTTTCTTAAGTCTCACAAATCCTTTACTGAATTTTCTTAACTTTTTGAGTAGCCGAGTAAGTACTGATTTGTGATACACCATTTTCTTTTAGAGCAACATATAGTTTTGCTGTCATTGGCTTATATTGAATACTGAGGGAAGCTCAATAACCCAATGTCCCTTAATTTGTAGGATTTCAAAGCGAAAAATCAAGACTTGATGAGAAAAGATATCGTATCGTCATTGAAGAACAGTAAGATGTTATTTGTACGGAAGCTTCTCGGTTCAAATCCAGTTGCGGTTTATAAATGGTCGCTACTGCAACATATGATCTGTGCAATTGCCTTGTTTAAGAAGGCTGGCGAAGCTCGTAGGAATGGTAAGCTCTCTTGCATTGATCGTTGTAAACGTGCTACCTTAAGTCATGTGACACTTCCAGTGTATTTCTTACATTTGTTGACAATTGCCTTTATGCCGGCAAAAAGAACATACATACATATATAGTTAAGTATATCCGCCAAATGTTTGCTATCTCTGATAATGTCTATATTCTCTCACACAAATTGACTAATCATCATGCAAAATAGGCCTGCATTTAGCTGTGGAGCGAATTGGGAGAAAACAGACCTGATCAGAGCCTTCAAACATTTGACGTTGGTGCTATACAGTTATATAACGCGCTATTAATGAAATGAATGAATTAGCACTTAGTATAAATTGTCTATTTTAAAACCTTCAAGTACTTTTAGGCCACGTCCACATATATCTGGATATTTTGAAATTGCACATTTTGCAATCTGCTTAAAATGAGTTCTACATCCACACAAGGAGCGTTTTCAAAAAGATCTGCATCCAAACCAAACACACTGATATTGTGAGAGCAATGATCAACATCTTGGCCTTAAGATGTAGACTCGAGGCTGTGACGTAAGCGTTTTCAACAAGATGTGTGTTTCATGAACAAAAAGACCGGATCCGTCTGAACGTGGCCAAAATCTTTAATAATGAAAGCATCTAGTGGTAGTAGAGAACATTGATCGTAGGGGGATACATTGTTGTAGCACATCCGCCTTATCAACAGACACTTGTTGGGATTCTGGATGACTGTTCTCCTTGGCAACTGAATGTTTTTATACGTTATCTATTCCTACGACTCTTCCTGTTTGATGTTAAAGTAAAGTCTGGTCGTGGGCGCTGCGTAGGCATTGTGACGTGTGTTACACGTGCGTGGTTACTGTGGTCAAGGTGTGACCGTTGTACCGGAGATGAATTTTTGTAGCCTGTTACCATCTGTGTATCCGGTATAATGGTTTTATTATATTTTGTCGTACCAACGACAAATATCCATAAAACCAGAGGCCTCCCATAATTGTTAGAAGGCTTCCATAATCGTCGAGTACTTATCGATCCGTTTTTTAAGTAGCTTTATACTTGCCACAAACTTAGACACATTGATTATTGATAAAATTATCTTCTCTTCATTTTCAGGCAAACATTTTTTGCCAGCCCGTAAAAATGCAAGCTGGGTAAGCATCGGTTTTTCCTTTGTATAACTCGAATTCTGCATGAAAAGCTTTGCGTACGAACTCGTCGCTTGACTTTATATACATGGCATAGACTTCAGTTATGTATTGACTAGCCAGGTTTTGAACAAGTTAGAATCGAATATGACTTTCAGGCTTAATTCTCCTTATATGATAAACGCCTTATGCAAAACACTCCGTGAAGTTTCGATGGCAACGTATCTCACCATTCTTCTATATTACATATCTGGCTCTATTGTTCGCTGATGCCTAGAGATATCCTTTATCAGAAGCCTTGATTCATTTGATCGACTAGTATTCTGCCTCCCCTTACCCTTTTTGAGAATTGAACTGGCTTCTCTTTTTACTACTCAAAAACTCTAGTCATTGCATTCGTGACAGTGGAGCAGTTTTTCTAAGCTCTTTCGAGATATCTGTTCTTATTGATTATATCGAATTTTATACTGAATTCTGTTCTCTTTACAGACTGTTGCAAAGTCTCCTACAGAACGGTAATAGATCTTATTTTATATCACTATTCATTTTCTCATTAGACATTGCTAACCTCCTGTTACTTTGCTACCCTCTTCTTTTTTCAAATTTTTATTTACTTTTGACCTGAAACCTTAACCAAAATATTGTCAGTGCGATTGGTATTACTTCCTGGTCTCAGTACGCTTCATAGACCTAATTTTCAGCCGTTACTGATTTGGCATTTTGATTGTCATGATTCACGTTTGGTTGGCTGGTTATTTATCGATTGGCTGATTTACTCATCGATTGATTGATTGATCGATTATTTGATTGATTGATTGATTGATTGATTGATTGATTGATTGATTGATTGATTGATTGATTGATTGATTGATTGACTGATAGATATAGATGGATCCACTGATATGCAGACTAATTGTTTCTTCGTGTGTTTGATTTGATCTTGTATTTCGTTGATTTCTTATTTCTTTGTTGCTTAGTCTGATAGACTATTTAATTTATCTGTTTACTCATATTGATTATATTTATTGTAGTAAAAAGATTAGAATCCCTTTGAACAAAGAAACAGCCAAAGAACAGAGAGAAGTGTACCGAAAAGCAACCAAAGTCTTGAACAGGTAGATAGTACATATGTATGTATGTATGTATGTATATATATATATATATATATATATATATATATATATATATATATATATATATATATATATATATATATATATATATATATATATATATATATATACGTATATATATGTATATATATCTATACTTAAAACATAGACGCACTGTTGGTGTGAAGATTTTAGTGGTTGGATTTTTGTCATGGACTAACTTTTGACATTCTTGTAATATCTAACATTTTCACTGCTTTTTCTTGAGGGAAGGGGGGATTTCTTGCCCATAATAATTACAAAATTGTTGGCTGCCAGGAATTCCTTTTCATGTTGATTGAAAGTAGAATGACAATGTTCTAATCATATTTAATTGTCCCAGCCTTTTCATTTTTTTTAGAGTTTAACTGATTGTATTGTTTCTTTGTAGGGCTGAGGCTGCTAAAATAAGGTTTATGATTTAAAATGATTTTTAATCAATCTAATCAATGTAACATGATTGAAGTGATTAATGTGATTATTCCAAATTGATTTACTTTGATCTTAACCTGTGATGAATCTTTGGTTAGTTTCTTTGTATGGTGACTGGAGTTTTATTTTGAAGCTAGTTCTGGTCTTCGGCTTTTCGTATGATTTCACGTAGCTTTTCTCTCCTTGGTGTGTGTGCATGTGCATGTGTGTGTGTTTGTTTGTTTGTTTGTTTGTTTGTTTGTTTGTTTGCGTGTGTGTTAATGTATGTTTGTTTGTTTATGTGTGTGTTTGTTTGTTTTTGTGTGTTTGTGTCTGTGTGTGTATGTCTATGTGTCACTGTATGATTTTTAGTTGTTTTCTTTGTGTGTGTCAGTGTATAATTTTTAATTGTTTTCTTTCTTGATTTCGTAGGCGTGAACAACAGCGTCAGGTGGGATTTTATTTAGTCTTTTTCTGTAGACTTCATATGATGTCTTCAAGCAAGTTATATTTATTGATAAGTATCTGTTATAGATTTCATTCAATATGAAAAAGTGACGATTAGCATTCTGTATTAAAATTACTTTTGTTGTCTTCTAGCCGATAGTGCGTAATCTGAAATAATTGGGCTTTCCCTAGCCCCTCCCCCCACCTTCATTTGAAAATCATCTTTAGACTGGGAGATACAATGTTTCTTCGTTAACACAAATAATATGTTTTAGTGAAGAATTTTGTTTCCTTTTCTGTGTGTTGTGTAGATCTGTTATCACAATAGGGGGACTATAGTGAAGGATCTCCTAACACTACATTTAACCCCCGCTTGTTCTTTTTACCCCCTTTTAGAAATATAACCGTATCAAAAATGGCATGGAGAGACTTAGCGCATATGAGCTGTTGGAAACATATGCAAGCTCAACGAGAACGAGGTCTATGAAATGTCCTACGGTTATCGGGCAGTTTCAGGTACTTGATGGTTTCTTTTGTTAAAAACACGGCAGCATTCTCTCATCAGATAATCCACGACATGAATTGTCGCCGAGAAAAATGAAATGTTTCGTATCGCAGCTTAGGTGGCCTTGGACGTTTCAAATTCTTAGAGATTGCGATTTTTGTCATCAACAAGGCACCTGCATGAACCTCAACATGCAGTTAGGATCTGCTGCCTTTGACTTAAGTGCTTAAGTGTCACAAGTTATTTTTATTTCTCTTGTTCATAGTTGACTATCAACATTTGTCACTTCATCCTATCATCCAGAATATCATGTTTAGTGTATTTTTTATATTATTGTATTATCTTAAGTTCTGCAGCACTCTATTGGTATCATACGAGACCGAAGCTTTAGAAAGCTAATGTTCTGAGGCTTGGAAAGTGTTCAAGTTCTCCCGTATAGCTAGGACATAGCAACGCTTTCCTGATTATTTGACACCAAAATGCCAAGTTTCGCACAATCTTGTCACATCTAACAGAATAAACATTACTGCACTGAGCAAGGCTCATTATTCTTTGGACAGGATCTGCAATATACTGTGAAGTTGCAGTTGTATTGTGGCTGATAATTATCACGAACCCAAGTGAAATGACAGATGCACGGTGTATTCTGAAATAAGGGAGCTCTGATGCAAAGCTGAATTTGTTTTCGACTGTTTTGTTTTATCTTAGAATTCGCTGACGGAGCTGATGGACACTTTGAGCAAGTCTCATCCATTTTTCGTCCGCTGTTTGCGTTCAAATAAAAATAAGGTTAGTAGATACATGTTTAACTTCGTCTTTGATATATGCTAGCTCTAGATTCGCGCAGAGTGCCAGAGATCGAATAGATTGATAAACAGATTGCCAGAGATTTTGACTAGATTGATAAATAGATTGCCAGTGATTTTAATTAGATTTGTATCTTCGATCCATGTCAATTTTTATTAAAAATGCAATTAAAGACGTTTTCGGAGATTTGTCCCATATCATTGTTATTGATCGAGCTCTAATCTCAAAAGATTAGGAGGAATTCGTAGCCAATTTCGTTATTTTTGGAAGATTCACGTCTTTTTTATAAGAAACCAGTTCATAGGAAACCTAGAATTTAAGAAACTTTTAGAACTGCGGGGAAAGAATTGAGAAACTTTAGAGCTTTCTGTGCCATCTTTCACAGTTTCGGGAACCCCTTTTTTCCTCCATGGATTTAGCAAATTTCCGCTACAGTATGTTTTGTGTACTGTGCCTATTTGGTACTACCAGAGACAATGTTTTGCGTTCATTGACTTAAGAAACCTTTTAGAAACATTTATATCTAAAATGTAGCCATAAATTAAGAGACTTTTTCTACTAGGCCTTGAGTCATGTTTTCTTGTGTACTTCTGCTTAGTTTTACTTTACCGTACCCTCACTGAACATATCATGAACATGCAGTTTGCTGGCGTAGTTACAAAGGATTTTACACACTTAGAATTTGCGGTGTTTTTTTGCATTTACACGCTTTTTTTTATAAGGAACCACTTTATAAGGAACCTACATGTAGCAGGCCGAAATATTTAAAGAACTTATACTACTAAAGGAAAAATCCCTAAGGAACTTTTCATTTTCAAATTCGAGTGCTGTACTCAGATGCTAGTGAAGATTACATTACATTGGATGATATCAATGGAATAGACATGATACTTCTTGATTGAAATTATGCTTTTACATATGTAGAACTTATTTCCTGTCGCATTTGTGCTTTTGAGGTTGAGTTCTAGCCATAATTAAAGGTAAATTCAGAATTTCAATGCTTTTCTAGTGTCTGTGCCATTTTGTGGCACTCTATGTGCAGTGAAAATTAAGGAACTATTAAGGAACTTTTAGTACTAGAATTTAATAAAAAGAGGTCCGAAAATAAGGAACTTTTAGAACTAGGCCTTTAGCTAGGTTCCTTATAAAAAAAGCGTGTAAATCTACTTGCACTTTTTTGTTTCTATAAGTTCCTCTTTTCCTGGCAACTTGAGCTCTTTTACTGCTCATGTTCTCATATTTCAAAGCACTCTGACTTTTGAGATTGAAAAATTTCTGGATTTATCTTTCCTAAGGGTTCTCATCGTTAGATTCTCGTTCCTTAAACAATTTCAATATCTGAAACGTGGCCACTCATGTATAATGAAAACAAACCACTTTTTATATGAAAATCATTCGTTTGAATATTGCGAGTACCATAAGAACAGTACCCACGTGTCTACCAACACACAGATTTTTTCATATTTCTGCCATCAAGGGCCATGCTTTAATCCTGTGGGGAGGGTATAGTTTGCCGTGCTGAGAAACGAAATGCTTATTATAAATTATTATAAATTATAAATTATTGCTTATTAGTGGTCTCCAGTCCGGAATAGAAGGGGGGTGACAATAAGCGGGGGGGGGGGGTTGGAAAAAGTCTGAAAGTAAATAAGCGCGGTGTTGCAATACGCGGGGGGTGACGACATTGAATTCAACATTGTTTATACGATTGAATACGAGGTTACGTTTTTAAACGAATAAGTACGAGGCTATAGTTCTATGATCAGTTTTCGCACTAAGGAATCTACCACTGGCCCTGCTCATTTAGCAAGGTCTATTAAATCTAAAAGGAGGCTAGTTTCTCGACACCTTCGCAATCTTATGGGAATATCGTGTCCCCCTTTCTTCCTAAATTCAGTGTTTTTGAGTAAATGTGCCAAGAATGATACAGTTGACGCCAGTACTTTGTTACTTTCGCTAGTTCAGAATATTTGTTTATTTACAAGATCATGTTAGCAGGCTCGTGGCCAAAGTGATTTTGTCAAGGGACTACCATCAACCTGAGGGGGCACCATGGCGTGTAACAATGAGTTGGGGGTCTGGGTGCATTTTAAGCCCCCCTAATGGATTTCAAATGCATTGAATTGCATAGTTTTGGGTTAAATTTTGACAAATGATGCAAAAAAGATGCAGAAGAATTCTAGTGCTCTATTTTATAAGGGAGTCGACCTTTACGGTTCCAGGAGGCCCTTGCCCCCTGAGTACCCCCTGTTTAGGGTGTTTATAGTGAGAATGAAGTTGGTATCTTTTCTCCTACAGGCCCCGTTGGATTTCGACGCAGATGTTGTGTCAAAGCAATTGCAGTACACTGGAATGCTTGAAACGGTAAAGATAAGGCAGGCTGGATATCCGTGCCGTATCCCGATCAACGTAAGTCGGCTTTAGTAGCTCTCTTGTTTATTTTGAAAACAGTCTATTGACGTATTCCTGATCATGCCATCGCTTTGCTCGACGTCATCGATGCTATTTGTTCCAGCCGATGCTATCTATACATACAGCACGCGACAGCATGTTTAGAACTTACGCGAACGTTTGCTAATCCTGAATGCTTTCGAAAAAGATATCCCGCATATTTAGATGGTCATTATCTTTGTAATGGATGAATCAACAATATTTGCAACAGCTTACTCCGATCAATGTCACTGCTTGCAAGCGTATTCTTGAGCTTATGCTTACGTCAGAATAGCTCCTCAAGGAAATCATCCCAGGGCTCACTAATTCAGTAGTCCTATCTCTCAATGGACTAGAGTCACGTCCCAATCTCTGGACTGACCATAGCTTTTCAGTGTTTCCTGAGAGAAATATGTACCTCTATTGAGTTAAGCCTGTTAGTTTTTGTTATCGTCATTCTTTTCTGCCAATTTTAGCATTACGTCATCATATCCAGAATGCAATTCAAGTTTCTGTCCAAACTGCTTGAATCCGCCTACAAACTAACTTCATGTGTAGGCCATTTTACTGTCTTTCAATGTAACTCCCACTCGCACGCCGAGAAAGTTCATTTTGACCGATTCAACTTGTAAATTGGACAGTTCTTTTTTGGAGGGGGGGGGAGGTTTAGAATACTGCAACTGAATGGTATAGATAGTTTAAGAAGGCCACCTTGCAGGTTATTTCTGTTGTTCATTCGTGCTGGTAATTCGTGAAATTGGTTCGCGTAGGTGTTTCGTATCGGTGATTCGTGGAAGTCGTTCGTGTAGGTGATTCGTGTACTTGTTTCGTGGAGTTCGTTCGTGTAGGTGATGGTTCGTTTAGATGATCGTGTTGGCTATTCGCTTTGGAAGATACTTATCATTAAGCATCTGCTTATTTCATTTTCATTTCATTATGCACTGTTCTCCATCATTAATCAAATATTTTCACGAGATAATCACAAATATAGTTGAATAAAGCTGAATACAGATCATGTAGGCTGCTCGATGAACATTTTTTACCCTTCTACCTGGCCATATTCTTTAAAGTTTTCGATTTCTTACTTTTTGTAAGAATTTTTTCTTTCTTAATGCAGTTTCTATCCTTCTTTTTGGAGACATTTGAAGGCGAACGTGCACGTAACCTGTGCTCTTACAATTTCATAATAGTTTTATTGTGACGATTGTTAGAGGATTTTTCTAAAGCAGTTTCTGGGAGTGAACCCCTTTTGTATATCAAGAAGTAGGACTATTTTAGGGTAATAAGGCTCATAGACTAGTCTTTCTTCACATACAAGAAATTTAAGTTCAATTGATCTGCTTGGCTATGCAAGGTGACTGATAGCTGAACTCGTGAATGATAGTTTAATCTCAGCTCCTTGTTTCATGGGTTTTTTGCTAGATTTTTTGTTATCGGTTGGCAGATCTAGATGAATTTTAACTACATTTGTTCGATATTGAGGAACATGCTAACAGGCAGATGGCCGCGCACTAGCTTGGTTCTTTTGAAGTCACCTGTACGCGGTGATGTTTGCGTACACGCGAGCAATATGAGTACGCCGGCATCTACCTGTTAGCAAATTTGAGGTGGGATCTCGTCGCAAATGACAAACTCCTCAGTACTGCAACTACTATAAACTTTGGTGTTTTTGAAACTCTGCTAAGCACGGTTGCTGTAGATAATTTATGGCTTGAAATATTTCTTGTTTGCCAAACAGCGTGGTTTGGCATAAAGCGGCTCTACATAACTATATAAGTAGGCTCTTCAGTTCGAAAGACCTGTGAATTTTTTGTTATAGGTCGAATTACTTTTACGTAGAACCTCGTGAGGAACTCGTGTCATGAATATCACCCTCTTGTGCACGGAATTCAGAAGCCTACCCTGGCAGATTTAAGTACTGTAAACTGTAACTGAAACCCGTATGCCTAAGGGGGCCGATCGCATTGTGAAAGTGGCATTTATGTATTGTGAAGTAAAGTGAATATCTTCCCAAAATAGAAGCATAGTTTTAGCTACTTAGCTGTACCCTTTTATGTATCTAGGAAATTCGATCTGATCTGCAGTTATTTTAGTTCCACTGTTTTCCATCATGCTCTCCTCATCCCAGCTTCTTTCTAGCCTTGACATTCGTGAAAGCAAAAATGTCCCATAACATTTTATGTACCATTCGGGCAGTGGTGTAGAGCTAACTTTTGTGCAAAAGGAGCTCTATATTGTGGAAAGGGAGTAGCAAGGCAAATGTTTGGCGAAATCACACCCCTCATGGTTTTCAAAAATGTGTAGAAACACCACTTTATGGCAAGCTGGTGGGACAGTGATGCAGTTTGGTACTAATGAGAGCAGCAGCTGTAGCCTGATGCTATAAGGAATCCATTCGATCGTCCTCATTCATATATCAACATTAGCCAAAGAAAGAGAGGAAGCTCGGCCCCCCTTCGAAGAGTAGAAGGGAACTCAGCCACACGGGTGAGCCCCCCTCTTTTACAAACCTGTGTGTGTGGGTTTGTGTGTATAATTATTTTAATTCGATTGAAAAATACTAGCTAACAATATATATACATGATTGCATACATATATACAGCGTTAACTAATCCAAATCGAATAGCATTAAAATAAATAAAGTAAAACGGAATTTATAGAACATATATTTATTTTAATGCTATTCGATTTGGATTAGTTAACGCTGTGTATATGTATCGGGGCCCTGAAGTGTATCAAGAATACTTGAAAAACAGTCAACATTTGGAATCTGCATAGTGTTAAGAGGCTTCGAGCTTGATTTGGTGTGACAAACTAGGTGTATGTCATGACACTTTAGCAGGATGTGGTGTTGTATTATGCCTCAAAGGCGTCGCGATCAGAAATTTTTTAAGTCACTAATGCTTATCATGCTTAAATTTCTACCACCTGACTTAGTTTCCATGGCATGAATCTTACGAGCTCATTCTCTCTCCGACTAGCGACGAGCTCTTAGTAATTCTTAGTGACTCCTTCCTCGGGTTCCTCGTCTCAAGTTGGTTCTACAGAGGAGCATCAGGTTCACACGAATTAGTATTGTTTATGTAGGGATCATCATAATCTTTACTCAACGTCATAGAAATAGCTTTCGTACACTTTCCCTGTTCGTTCTTAATACTCTAGCAAACATCTAGATTACTTTCAATTCGTTTCTAATGCAAGATTAGCATTTTATCTTAAATGTTCTACTATGAATTCGGAGTATTTTTGTTTCTAATTTCATCTAATTTCGTCTACTTTCATTCACTATTTCTGGTTGTATTATAGAATTAGCTAGAATTGGCAGCCTCGATCTCGTTGAGGTGAATTATATTTGGTATAGGGTTTTTCTTATACACGGGAAATCTATCGTAGACTTCAGCGCATTCTCAACCACGATAAACTCGGTCGAAAGTCATGTATTGTACTCGACAATCAGCTCTCGTATTACGTGGTAGATTGCTTGCTTTGTTTGCAGGAGGCCGTGGACTCGATACCGACTGAGTCGTCCTAGTGGCAGGAAAATGTTAAATGGTTCATTCTATCTACTTACTTAGCAATTATCAGAAAGGGGGAGGGAAGGGAGGAGGGGAGGGAGGAGAGGAGCTAGTTAAAGTAAGCTACCAGTGAAGTGAATGGAGCTGTGAATCTTGTGGAAGAGTTCTTCTGCAATGCAGGTCGAAAGAGGAGTCAATCAATCATTCAATCAATCAATCAGTCAATCAATCAATCAATCAATCAATCAGTCATTCAATTAGCTAATGCGTCTATCAATGAATTAATCACTAAATCAGTGAACTAACTTGTGGATCATAAACTTAATGATAGTGCGCAAGGTTTCTTGTGGAATGGTAAAGCTACCTTCATAGATCAGAATTTCTTCGCAAAAAGCAAGTCAGCATGCATCTTTGCTAAAAAGGAGACGTTGTCTTTATTTAAAAACCCTTAAAGGTTAAATCAGTTGGATTCTGCAACGTATCAGGGACATCAAAGAAAAGAGAAAGACTGTTGTGAACGACAAGGTTTGGAAATGCTTGTCGAAGATGTGATAATCGCCATGGTCTCGTTCTACGTACGTGCAAATATACTTCATGTTAAAGTTGAGATAGTAAAGTAGGTTATTGGCGAGGGAGGAATTTTACAGTTGTTTAAGGACTGCTTCAAATAATGTGAAGTTTCCATGATGATCTATTCATAACATAAATAGAAAAATCCTGTGAAATGATATCTTAATCATCGAATTCGTCGTTAAATCAGATGATTTTACAAGTTTCCGATTGTAAATAGTCGTAGTAACAAACGAAGGTTGAAGAGAAACCATTACCTTATATGAATTGTATTTGAATGCCTTCCAAGTCATTCACATCACTAGAATTCTCATAATTCATTCATAAAATAGTACACATCTCGGCAAGAATTCATTGACCCATAACCGCACTGGTCCGTTTTTTGTAGTGTGACAAGTATACACTGGGTCTGTATAAGAAACCCTTTTTGGCACGAAGAAAACGTTCTGAAGGAACTGTTGAAGTTTAGATGATCTACTTGTTAGGTGCAGCGTTTGATAGAAATTTAGTGAGTGAGTGAGTGATTGATTGATTGATTGACTGATTGATTGAGTGAGTGATTGACTGAGTGAGTGAGCTAGTGAATGAGTGAAGTAGTGAGTGTGTATGGTAGTGAGTGAGTGAGTGAGTGAGTGAGTGAGTGAGTGAGTGAGTGAGTGAGTGAGTGAGTGAGTGAGTGAGTGAGTGAGTGAGTGAGTGAGTGAGTGAGTGAGTGAATGAGGTAGTGAGTGACTGAGTTAGTGAGTGAGTGAGAGAAAGTGTATGAGAAAGTGCGTATGTCTTCATCAGTTGACATTCGTGTTTTGCGGATCCTTTTTGGGACTCAATGAGCCTATTTGGTGCACATAATTTGTATTGTATTCTGAAAATACTTCACGTTTTTTATGAGAAAGTTTTTATTCACCCAGTACTGAAACTTTCTTAGCTTTTTCATGATTTCGGCACCACAAGAAATCTATACAAGAATAGTCTTGAGAATGAGATAATAGTATTGCGTGAATATTGGAGTTTCAAAGGCGTATCACGTGTCAACTTTCTTAGGTCTCAGAAATCTTGCACTGAACTTTCGTATCTTTATGAACAATCGAGTACTGCTTTCTTATAGGAAGTAAATGTATACCCTTAGAATTTATTTAAAGGAGCAGCTTATTTACTGGTAAATTTTTATGGTGTAAGATTTGCAATTTTTGGTTTTGTTGTGTTATCTGAAAGCTCCGTGTTGCCTTCCCTTGCATACCTGATTGCTTGCATTTTTGGCCACAGTTTTGAGATAGGGCTTTAGTGAAACCTTTAGGATCCATTTTGTGGCCTCGCTGTATCTCAATCCAAAGCCTTATCGAATAGAGGTCCTGTATGAGAATATAGAAACTGAATAGCGATAACTGAAGCTTGTTTTTGGAAGGGGCGTTGAGCTATTACCCTATTTTGTTTCTGTCAATAGACTGAAATTTATACCAGCAATGTTTTTTCATGTACTGGCGTTTTTTAGAGACTTTGTACGATCTTCTAACCAAAGGGCATGACATTCCATTGCCCTCCAAAACCTTCTTGTGCCAGTAGATTCTAATATCTTTAAGCTTTTTAAGTCCCTCCTCTTTGACGCAATGAAAATGTAATGAACGTAATGGTTGGTGAGGTGTGTGTTTCGGAGGCACTTATTAAATCTGGAGGTAGACTTTCGAGTTACCTGAAAATAGCTAGGTCTCCTCTAGAATCAAGGAGAGCTCTCAGATTAAAGCTAGACGAAGAACTACGAGTTTCAGAGCAAGATGAAGTTTTAGGTTTTCTTTTCTCTAAATTTTGGTGAAAAAATAGATGAAACGAAAGGTCTGGAATGTAGTTACGCACGCATAGCTCCTTCCTACTATATTTACGTACAATTAAACATTTTATCAAAAAGGCGTTTTCAAATTGTAGAGATGATCAGAAAGTAAGGCGTAGTCAGACAAATTGCAATTGTTGTAAAGTAGGGTGTGGTCAGAGAGATTGCAATTGTTGGAAATTAAGGTGTGGTCAGAGAGATTGCAATTGTTGTAAAGTAGGGTGTGGTAAGAGAGATTGCAATTGTTGGAAATTAAGGTGTGGTCAGAGAGATTGCAATTGTTGTAAAGTAGGGTGTGATCAGAGAGATTGCAATTGCTGGAAATTAAGGCGTAGTCAGAGAGATTGCAATTGTTGTAAAGTAGGGTGTGATCGGAGAGATTGCAATTGCTGGAAATTAAGGCGTAGTCAGAGAGATTGCAATTGCTGTAAAGTAGGGTGTGGTCAGAATTATGTGCACCTGATAGTAAGAAACAAGGTGAGCCTACAAAGGCATTTCTTTTAGAGCGATGAATACTCTCTAATTATTGTCCAGCTTTGATTTCGTTTTATTGCTCAGTATCTGTTGTCCAGCCCTGCACTATGTATCTAAGATGTATCGTTTTCGACTTAATACCTGTCTCTTCTTCCTTTGCTCCTATAAAAAGATTCGATCTAGACAAACTAAGCTCTCGTTTGTTTTCGGTAGCAGGTTCTGGATGCCAACTGATAGCTGGACAACTTTTCTATCCTGCAGACTATTTCCGAGGGCCCTTTCGTATTATATAATTTGCAGATACAGCTTTTAATTCGATGCGGAGTGCTGTATATGGCACGTGACAAATGAGCATCAACATTTGGGTTATTTTTGTCTTACCAATGTTTATCAGACAATTATCCGCTTCTTCACCACAAATGGCATGTGATCTTTATCATGGAGAATATATCTACTATGATGTCCCATCATTACACGTGAAGTAGTTTGGCCAAAACACAGTAGGCTTTTTGTATCCATAGAAACGACTTTGTCTATTGATCAGCATTTCTCAGTAGTCACATGTTCACATAGAAATTACCGCCTCGTGATTGGTTGTCCAGTTGCTAGCACGACCACGGCCATATGTCTGGTTAGCTCCTTTTGAATTCAATAGCATTACATAAGGAATCACTGACAGTTTGAGAGTGAACTCTTCCAGCTTTTTGCGCCGGAAGGCTTTTAAGAGTTTCATAATTTTGTTATTTTTAGTGTAAGTGGACAGGCTGTTGTGACGTTGAACAATTATAGGAAATAGAGTTATTGTTCTAATCTGCTCCATGGCACCCACTATACGACCGGCTTTCTCATCACTTTTCTTTTTGATGGAATGTTTTAACACGTTAGTTTTATAAGAAGTCATGTTGTAAGAAACCTACGTGTAGAAGGCCGATAAATGTCACGAGCTTTTGCTACTAAATTATAGCGGACACATTGATGTTTTTTGTGGGGGGGGGGTCCGAAGTATATTTTTAGAGACGACTACCAGAAACTTCCATTGTTCTTTGAAGTTATTGGGGAGCGACCGCTCCCTCCCCCCCCCTTTTGTCCTCCACTGCTACTAAAGACAGAATAAGTAAGGTACTTTCTGTTTTTGAATATTTTTTCACTGCAAACAATCGAAAATTAAGAAGCCAAATTGTGAGTAATCCTTGCAGCAAATGTTTTATAGAAGGTTCTCCGTTGCTGACATTCTCTATGATCTTGTCTTATAACTTAGCTCTTGTACTGTCCATAGTGCTTAATAATATTGCAGTGAAGGGTTTTGCTGATACCTTTTACTAGTTCGTTCATGGAATCTCGTTTGCGACGCTTGCTGGAAAGCCAGCAAAGTATCATGTACACGTATGTTTTACAAGGGACTCAAGGCCTAGTTCTACATGTTCATTATTTTTAGGTCTCTTTTCACCATATTTAGTAGTACTTAACGTTCAGTAATAGTCCTTAATTTTACCTACAAATTGTCTACTACAGACCTGTTACTTGTCGGCTCCTCATACGCCGGTTTTACTATAAACAAATGTGTAGATATGATTTCATTCATGCCACATAAATGTTGCTATCGGTATTCGCAATATGTTGCGAAAGACCCTGATATACCGTATTTTTAGCCAATTTGAGTTATATTGAGAATATCACTTGGTTAACAGAGTCTTTATCACACATCAGTTGCCTTCTCTGTTTACACTTGGCAATATCATATTCTCTTACTGCATTCATTCAACCAGACATGGAAGCTAGACACCCCATTGTAAGCCCCCTGGAATATCTGCTACATCAGATTTCACTCTGGCGTCAACTGGCTGCAGAGGGGGTCTTATTCTCCTTATGGTTAGACTATGGTGCGATTTTTGTTTCACAACCGTTTTCTTTTTTCATTTTACCTCCATTCTATTCTGCTTGTTTTGAGGTTTGGCGGGGAGTTCAGAGGTTAGTATGGATTTTCCAATAAAAGCAAACATAGGGACTATCTGCGACAGACATTAAACTCTCCTCCCGCAGAAGTAATTCTAGAAGTAGAAGTCTAGAGACTTTTTACTGAAGGTGGGGCGCTCTCTACGTTGATACACTATCTGCTGCTGTGTCGCCCAGCTCTCATCAGCAATTCGTTGAGCATTGAACTGACAAGCTAATGAATAACTAATTAGCTTGCTATCCAGCTGACTAACTTACTAATTATCTAAATAACTCACCTCACTAATTATCTAGTTTGCTACTTACCAATTTCTTTCCTTCCTAGTTTTTTTACTTCCTAACTTGCTTAGCCCTAGTACGAAACCTACAAATGTTATACCAAGACTGCAGATTTGAAATGATGCCTACAATAGTCGGTGCGCTGGGCTATGCCCTCAAGGAATTCAAAACTAACCTGGAGAAATTGAACTTTAATTAGACAGAAGTAAAAAGCATTGCAAGAAAATTAAAGACTATATCGGTCTCAGGATCTGTGAAAATCATGACAACTTTCATGTGATTCAAAATGTAAAATGGAATCTAGAACTGATGGATGTTTCTTATCCTCTGTAGCCTTACTTTTTACTTATGAAACATTTATTTGCTCTGTCCTTGTTCTATTGTTTAGAACCGGAGTATTTTTGTTGTACATTCTATTGAAATAATGGAATATATTGAATGAAACTTTCTTACTTAGTTACTTATTGACACTGACCTTTTTCACTGCATATTGTTGTAACTTTCCAACTTTATTAACTTCCATTATCTTAGATATTAACTTCAATAATTAAAGGAGATTCATAAATAGGATTCCTTGACAATGGTTTTGTTATGAACACTGCTGCATCTCTTTTTCGAATTTCTCACTTAGTCATTGAGAGGTCAAGCAGTACAGTGTTCGATAATGTTTGCTTGCATTGCCCTCCATGAATTATCCAGCTATTTGTTTGCATTAAGTCTCCAATTTAGAACATTCTAGATACAAACCAATGTGCTCACCACCAGGCCATTTGAAGAGGCATTTGCGAGGTATGCTAATGAGGTAGGTTAACATGGTGTTGATTGACAAGAAATGCGAGATAGCAAAAGCAACTTCTAAGCGGTATTACATAAGTTGGTGTTTACCTGAGACTTAAAACTTGCACTCTTGAAACAATACAATCAGAGGACCATTGGTTAAGCCTATGGCTATTTTCTATTGGGCAATAATTCATTCTTACTTATGTGCTACCATTTTCAGAGTCATAATCCGTCTTTTTGATTCGTTTTCAATTTCTTCAAATGCACATGGCATGCCTCTGCTTGCTTTCGAAGACATGCGCATTATGCTCAGCGCTGTAGGGCCAAAAGTTTTCAACTTTTCTAGTTTTCCGTATCGCTGCATGCACTTGATGACTTAGCTTGCATCTGGTATCATAGCACAACCTAGTGATAGGGTAGAGATAGTAGTCTTTACGGAAGGAAATGCCTGTATGTATTCCTGGAAAATTTCACCAGGCATTTATTATATACTTCACGGCCGTCTATCTTTATACTGCTGCCTGTGTTGTAGCGCTCATATTTTTGTGGTGAAATGTTTTTTAGTTGGGCATGCAAGAATTTTGCTCATAGCAATGTGTACAACTTATTCTTTGATCTTTTCCTTCCCAGATATAGTGTTGAAACCTCAGAGAAATAGTTTAGAGTCGAATTTTTTTTACAGGAGAGCTCATTCCAGTGTGAGAGGCATGGTCAATGCGAAACTTTGATAAGATGACACCCTTCAAAGTTTTATGAAAAAATTTTCAGAAGCACCCATTCTGTTGGCGAACTGGCGGATCAATTGTCTAGATAGGCTGATTCTATTTGGACTCCATTCTCCTCATCTGATTCATTTTTAACTATATTCAGAAAAAGGGACGGGACTTCAGCTTCTCTTTGAATACACGTTTCTTATTTTGTTTGAGAGTTTTTCGCCCATTCCTGAAACTTTTCAGCTTTTCATGATTTCAGTATTGAAACTTTCTCAGCTTTTATTGATTTCAGTACTGAAACTTTTCAGCTTTTCATGATTTCAGTACTGAAACTTTCTTGAGACTCATGGCGAAAATACTCCAGTTTGTGTTACATCGCATTGTTGGAAAGTTAAACAGCCACTACACAATCACAACATACATATATTTTCAAATGAAATCTATGCAAAGAGAACAAAAAGAGGTATCAAACTTCCGTGAAAATTGGAATTTCAAGTGTCTCAATCTATCGACTTTCTTTGGCCTGAGAATCCGCGATTGAACTTTTGTGACTTTCTGTGCAGCCAAGTACTGCAGCATTTTCTTTCAATACTACTTTAATTCTGGTGTACGAGGAATCCTGAGCTGGAGTTATGGACAAACTTTGCTAATCTTGTCTCCTTCGTACGATTATTCAGGAACTGCAGTTTTTACGCATTCTTGTTGCACTCTGAATGAATCCCTAGCTTTTATTGTTGATAACTGTTTCACGTTAGTGGTGCAGAGTGCTGGTATGGCATTTCTGCATAGTTATTTTTGCGCCGTTTATGCTCCTTTTTTGGAATCTCTTGTAGTATATTCTTTGTCTGCAATCAACAGGAAATTAGTGTGAAATTGCACAAAATAGCTGACGCCAGACATGGGTATATTTTTTTGTATTTGGCCCAAATTAAGCCGTCATTAGTAAAGAGATTTTCCGTTCATTCCAAGGATCCTGTAACTTATCTTCTTTCGAATCTAAAATCAACAAACTGGATCTTGTCTCCTCTCTGTAAAGCCCTTTTCTATCGTTCTTTGTAGGGGGTTTGAAAGTAGCCTTGGGGCCTTTCCCCAATGCAACAAGCTTAAAAAATGGAATAATTTTTGCAGCAGAAGTGCAAAAGTTAGCATCTTGTATTTTGGTTAGATACAGTTGAGTTCCTTATACCTGACTACCTTCTATAAATCGTATGCCACCTTGCAATGAATGGGAACCTCATCCTGATGCAATTCGTTTAACGTGTAGCAACCGTTACCCCAAGGTTCGCGCGTGATATATTTATTTGTCTAGTTAGTACTTCCGAGTATAAGCAACACTAGAGGAAAATTTCTCAATATAGTCAACAACACAAACATGGCGGTTAACGCGTCGTCGTGTCATAGATTTTTGAATTCTTCACTTCATTATTCCAGGCTTCTCAGTTTATACGAATGAGATCCAGGATTTTGCTGACCCAGTTTACTTTTGTTCTTGTGCAATAGTTAGACAATTTGACACTCCAACATTTTACTTATATAACATCTTATGGGAAGCTTAATATGCCTTTTTGAATGAGCAAGATATGCAATTGTCCTTGATTTTGAGGCAGTTGATTCTGCTGTGGGCGTGCTCGCAACACTTGGTCCTTACGATTGTCTGACCACCAGAATTCAAACTATCTTTGCAAGTAATATTTGGCGATGATTTACAACCATCGTTTCGATACTTTAGTGCATTTGATATGTTGGACGCTTCTCTGACGTAGGAAGGATGTTTCTTGCTTCCGGCGCCTACATCGCTCGGACACCGACGCATTCTATTGCTTACCGTACAACTTTTTTTATTGGACAGCAAAACAGCTCGTGTTACAAACAGTCAGTGTGTTGTTGGATAAGAATTCATAGTTTTGATATAGTGGTAATAAGAGTTGATCATTGCCTTTTAGTCTTGATGTGGTGTTGGTGGTGATAGCAGTATTTTTGTGACAGTATGTTGGTGGTAATGATTGTGGTTAAGGTTGTGATTTTGATTAATGATTGTAATGATAGTGATTAATTTGATTATGACTAATGTGATTAGGATTATAATGGTGATGATAGTGATGATGAAGATGATGATGATGATGATGATGGTGATGATGATGATGATGACGATGATGATGATGGTGATGGTGATGATGATGATGATGATGATGATGATGATGATGGCGATGATGACGATGATGATGACGATGATGATGATAATGATGATGATGGTGATGGTGATGATGATGATGATGCAGATCTGGATTTATGATCATCATAGTGACAACAACCCATATGAATGGGCATGCTTTCACTACGACGCATGGCAGACGAGGCAAACACGAAAAAGTGTTGTTTGCTTTTTTTGACTTACTTTTTCTTCCATTTCGTCCGCATTTTGCCATCCATTGTTCGTAGTACCTTCAATTTCTTCCACGCGGATGTTGTTGGTGATTAGGGATGCTTTGCAGCGTCATTTAGTACTTAAGTGTTGGAATTTATCCATCGTTTTATTTTTGCTGTGCAAGCTTTTTACGTATATATCATTGTGCATTGTGGGGCGGCTTTTCAGGAGTACTCTTGTCACAGTTCATTACTGAATTGTCGACCGCTGAATCTCAAGTACTTTCATTTGACCTAGGAAGTTGGTGACTTTGCCACGCGCTGCCCCGAGACTGATAATGCAATATTTTAAAGAATCTTCTGCACGCTGAGGTGATGGTAGATGCTTGGAGAGGGGGTGAGGGGGTGAGGGGGACGGTCATTCCCCATCAATAATCTTCAGTGTCAATGCAATTTGTTAAGCATGGCTGTCCCCGGTGTTTTTCCCCAGGTTCCCGTAGGATCTTTACCCCCTCCCAATTAGAACTCAATCGTAAGCCACTGCACAGAGGTTGTTCCGAGGTGTTTTTGGTAATTGGAAGCTGGCTATTTCGTGGGAAAATTGCAATCATGTCATTTGCCCCTTAAGTAAATGAATGAATGCTTAGGCTGTTAGGGGGATTTTCTGCAAAAGAAACCCTTTTTAACTAGGTTTTATCGGTTTTTTCCGCACCCTCGTCTCTATTGTTACACTTACATTCGTCCTTCATAAAATGAAGCTATCTATAAATTCCACTGTTCTTCTTTGCATTAGGGAGAACTGAGTACTACTTCGTAGAGGCTATGATTCTCCTTAGTGTCAATAATGTATACCCTTTCTTATCTCAGATACTTTCGGATTACCGACACTCAAATGAATAAGCTGGATTTAATTTGGGATTTTCGTATCTTTTAAATCTCTTTGCCGTGTTGTATTTGAGCAGACATCTCCTTTAAGTAGGCATTTCTTGGGAGTAGGGCGTTTTGTGCTAGGCCCTAACCAGAGGCCGATTAGTGGCTTCTCGCAGGCATGTTGTTTTTTTTATTAGAGGGACCCCTATTAGATGTGTGGTGATCTATTTTCCTGAATTATTAAGTAGTAGGACAAGGGCCAACCAAGTTAGTGAGGGTAATAGGGAGGGGGCTCCAAGGAAGATAGTTGAGGTGGACCCAGGATGCGATAGTACCCTACGCCAGTCCTGCCCAGATCTTATCCATGGGAAAGATGGGGCCTTTAGAGGCATAGTTGATAACTTTATTAATGTCGAAGGAAATTCACTCAAGAAAGTTACATAGACGTCAGTTTCAAATTGGCTAAAGCGTGGATTCATTGCCATCCAGTTTCTGATCCACTAGACTTATAGAGACACAGTAATTCCCAATTGATGATGTTTGCCAACGGTAATCCTCGTCTAACAGATAGGACTTTAGTATATTCTTTCAAGAAGCTATGGAAGACTAAGAGTTAATTACACGAATCGGCTTGTCTCCTGTCCTGCCAGGAAGCGAACGCCTCAATCCATCAGGGCCATGCCTAGAAATTTTCTTTGGGGGGAGTGTAGGACCTACATGTTGCGGACAGAAATTGGCGCGTTTCCCATATCTGAAAAATACCTGCTTCTTAAAGTTTTGAGTATTATGTCCTCCTCTTAGCCTCCTGAAATGCAAAAACTCAAAAACAATTTGACAACAGAAATTGCAGTATTTGGGGGGTTTGCCGACAGAATTTTAGCTAGGAGAGTGACAACCCCGTACCTCATTGAAGGTACAGGCCTGCACTCCATATTACTATTCATAGTAGTTCTGTAGTGCTAAACGCTTTTTATTTTTGATATGGAACCTAGCTCAAGGCCTAGTTCCAAAAGTTCCTTACTTTCGGACCTCGAATGATCAAATTATAGTACTAAAAGTTCCTTATAAGTTCCTTAATGTTCACTCCACATTTACTGCCATAAAAATGGTACAGATACAAGTAGAACTGTGATTCTTAATTTTCCATTTGATTTTGACTATAGCGTAAGACTAATGAGACATGAAATAGTTCAAAGAATCTAGCAAACAATCTGTTCTGGTTTTGGCTCCAAATGAATGGAACCGGTTTCCTAATTCTTGATTGTTTGGTGTTAGAAAAATTTTTCAAATTGAAAGTTCAGGGAATTTTCCTTTACTAGTATAAGTTCTTTGAATATTTCAGCATTCTACATGTAGGTTCCTTATAAAGTGGTTCCTTATAAAAAACAGCGTGTACAGGGGTATCTCCGTGGATTTGCTTCTCGTCGTCGATGATACTTGCTCTCAATTGATAGTCCACTATATCCTTTTTTGATATATCAGGCTAATGGCAATAAATTCACAGTTTATGTTGCCCCTCCCCACTGTGCCATGATTAGTACCTGCCACATATCGTTGAAAGTTGACATTTTTCATTTATAACCAATGTGTATTTGCAAAACAAAGCTAGATTGCCACCTCATTATAAACCTGTTTTTCTTGCTAAACTCTGCTACATTCTGATATCCAGTTTCGTCTGGCCGTGTTCTGGCTATCATTCTGTGGCCCCGTCACTCACTTTTACTCGGCTAGCCAGCCATTCAGTCTCTTTGAGGATGCTCCAATTGTTTACGTCAGAGCTGCGTGGTCAGTGTTTTAGCTTTACAGGTCCCTGGAATAGTTTGCATACTTTGTGTGATCACTACGGTAACGTGGCCATATAAAACGCCGTGAGTTACGATACATGTTAGTTGCTCCAAGGAGGCGAAATAGGTCTGACGTCTAGCTCAGCTACTTACTTGGCAAAAACCACGAATCGGCAGTCAAGAAATCGTGTTTGCAGAGCAGAGGGCTGGTCAAAAAGACTGTGTTGCTGAAAGAGCGGTTGCCACAATCTGCAGTTTTGGTTCAAGATGGTGATCGCCTGGGTTGGCACAACGCGCGTGGACTACTACCGCAGTAGTATAGTTCTGATTAAGAATTTGATTGAAATTGGAAGGCAGGTCAGTTCTTGACAAGTTCATTACTGTATTCCTTTAGATTTGTAGGAAATCTTGCAGAGCGCTTTACAAGGAGGAAGACTGCCTGGTACTTGCTGGTTACTTGACTAGTGCTCAAAGGGTACATCTAGCTAGAATGATGTTGAGTATTATCTCAATATTAGGTTGCGCAATCACAAATGCAACTAAGCACTTTCAGCAACAGTGAAAAAGTGGCAAGGCAGCTGAGCAAGTTGCTTCTCTTTTATAGTTTAATGGTAGTACGATGCGAGTAGTAGAATGGTAGTACGATGCGAATGGAAGGCGAAACAAGCAAATTTCCATTGCAGAATCGTCTCTGAAATATTCTGCTTGCTATTACATAGGATGCGGCCCAGGTCATGCCAAAAGAAGAGGTGCAAAATGAGCTCTGTATTTTCAGAGAGACACTTTCCGTGTGAAGCAAGCAGTGTTTGCATTCTTTTGATGATGTATTTGTAAAGCAAGGGCTGCGTTTACTTCTATTCTTCTGCGCATTCAAATACGTCTCTTTCCGGACTGAGGCTAATATTCTAGCCCTAGTATTGTGTAATATTGTGTATTTTGTAATTTTTACTATAGCGTGCTTATGTGTAAGTAATTTTTGTATTCATTTATCAATAAATACAACAGCTTGACAAAGATTCTACAAGTTGGTTTTACCGTCAAGTGCCCTTTTCATTTTGCCACAAATTAAAGAACAGTTGAACATACTTCTGGACACTGGGTGTTTTTTTCGGTTCACGACTTGATGTTAATACTTCTTGCGGATGATACCTGGTTTATATTTAGGTTGGAGGATGGGGCAGCCATTTTTTGGGTATCCTCGAGTGTTTCCCATTTCGCTTCTCTTATACAACTTTTGCTTCCTCTTTGCTATTGCCACCGACGTTTCACCAGAGTGGTGTGTTTGTAATATTTTGCCAATGGATTCTTATGTTTTGCAATTTTGCAATTCTTACAGCAAACTTTTTCACGTATATTGAGCCATAATTCTTGACTGTGGCTGCAGCAGGAACTATCGAATGTATGTATAACATACAGTTGCGTACAATGTTATGCAATCTTTTGCAAAGTTGTTGCATTGTCTTGTATATTATTGCGAGATTGGTTAAAGAAGCAAATTTTATGTATTCGTCGCACTTATTCATCGTTGCGAGTACTTTGTATTCTGTCATTTTGCCAAGACCAGGGGCCTCGGCCTGCAATCCTATCTATTACGTCATTCTCGAGCTCCTGTTCGTTATCACAGTAGCAAATCCTTGTATGGTTTCCCTCTTCCCTTAAGAGTAGAACTTTCAAATTGTATGAAATCTGATGCTTGTGATTTTTAGTAGTTTATTACGTAAACTGTTTATATTTTCGTGAGTTTGACAAGTAAGTAGATCCCGGAGGTGGAGCGAAGAAACTATAAATCTGCCGACCTTTTGCTTTGCTTTATATTTCAACTTAATTGATAATGGTTGGCATTGCGGGGCAGCTATTTGTTCGATAGTTTCCGTATTACCTTTGACGTCATTATAACCTTCCCCTCTAGAGTTTCGAATGGCCTTCTCGCCTCTGTAGAAAAAACACCTTTGTAAGGTCAATTTGAAAACAGACAGAGCGCTTTTTGTACCAACACAACCCGTCCGCGCGAATATGTCATATCAAGGTAGCTTTTTTTAGCGACATTTTCATGTTTTGTGCCCTGGGGCTTCTGTTTTGGTAGAAATGATTTTAAATGAAATAGGTAAGGTTCCTTCCACCGAAGATTAGTAAAGATTTCCGTACCAGTTTTTCGCACAACCCCTTTACAGTATAGTTTTATGCTTTGTCCTAACATTGCGAAAGACTGTATACTGAAAATATTAGCTGTGCTTTCATAAAAAAAAGAGCCATTGAACACAACTAACCAACAAGAGATACATACTGTTGCCTCTCCAATACACTTCTACCAGAACGGTAACACGGTCCTAATGGAATGGGCCTCTGTGTGTTGGAACAATGTATTGGCTCTCCGCGATAGGGATTGGTGGGTTTAATGTTGGAGAGCACATGATTGGCCACATGCTTTCCAAGCGGACCCGGATTCTAGAATTGACGCTCGGCGCTGAGGTCTTCTCTTGAATATCATTTTCTACATGGAATAATGTATTGGTTCTCCGTGCCGCCCCTCTATCTTATGTACCCAGGTGTATTTGCACGCAGCCTTGCACCTAGCCCTATCTACTCCTTGCCTTATGTGAGTTGCACCCAAGTATTGCCCTCATGCAGGCAACTGCCTCATTGGTTAGACCGCTGATTTCCGATTTAGTCGATAAGTTGAGTGGTCACTTACAGTGCACCGGGCAAAAGACCTGTACCTTTAATTTCATGCTAAATTATGTAATACGTTTTGTAGTTAATAGCCCTGGCAATGAGGCGACTTTCAACTGCCCTTTCCGTTGACTTATATTATTGGCTTTTGACTTCTGGGTGATCCCCGTCATCTTTCAGCCGGCCGAATGTTCGGACAGTCGGGGTTAGAACGTCCTACTTTAAGTAATAAAGTGTAATGATAGTGAACAATGGCCAGGTTTGCTAATGGTTGAGCAAACATGATGTTGGCTAACGTCCCAGTCGTTGGCCCTCTCCTTAGAGAACAAATGCCAAACTATTTGGAAGACTTCATGTTTCTTAATTGAATAGCAAACATTGCATGGGCGTTTAATAGAAACAATGAGTTTTTCGAGTGAGTTATGAAGTTAATAGTGTGACGGTCTCCTGTTCACAGAATTGGGCGAGCACTTTGAGAATTTGCATCATGTACAATAAACTACGTTGGTTCTTTAACAACTTCCTTTTTGCCCAAGTTATATAATTACTTTTATTGTCTTTACTGGTTCGAAGGTACTACCAGTGCATTTTTAAACATGTTTATGGCCCTTTCTGAAGCAGTCAATAGGTGCGCAGTGGCCTATGGGACAGACAAACAGTCTAAAATAATGATATACCTAGCTATAGCGTCTGGTTCTCGTTGGTTGAGAATCAGTTGGTTGAATGTGTCCAACCCAAGGGTAAAGTGACGAAAGAAAATGCTTATGACGACCCAACAAAATTACTGACGGATATAGCAATCCAGCACACTCTCGAGACGTCCCTGCTATGGCATTCCTATAGCAATGAACCACGAGCTTTTTTTACACTTATTTGAATATTATGATATGGTAAGATAAGTTTCGGAACTTAAGAGTTTGGTTCAAAGATACCTTAAACATTCATTCATTAATTCACACTCATTCAATCATTCATTCATTTATTCATTCATTTATTCATTCATTCATTCATTTATTCATTCATTCATCCATTCGTTAATATATATAGTCACCTATGCTTATGTTTCAGGATTTTGTGAAGCAGTATCGAAACCTCCTGCCAAAAGGTAACTTAACATCAAACGATGAAGTTCCCTTTTGTCTCAAGAGCCTTGGCCTGGATCCAAATCATTATCAAGTTGGCAAAAACAAGGTATCTTTATGACAGATCTGCACCTTTTTAGAGTATATGTATATCAATCGATTTCTATTCGAGTGCCCTGTACAGCAGCAATGCAGGCAATTGACATCAGTCGGGAAAGAAGACGGAATCGAGAAGTCTTCTATTCATTTTCGATATCTTCTTATCATGTTGTGCTTCTTTGAAGTTCTATTTTGCCATATCAGGATTTTACTTCTTTCAGGGATCATTTAAAAGTTTTGTATCATGCAATTGTATCCGCCCCCTCCTACCCCTCTGCCCCTCTGCCCTGCCAGATCCCAGCTTAATAGTCATGTTTATTTGATGGAATTTGACAATGGTTTGAGAGCGTTTCATAGTTGTCTGCCCCTGGTTGATATCATTTTCCGCGATATAATATATACATTACCTCGATTTTCTCGCTTAATGATTGTGAAGCTATTTTTTGTAATCAAGAGGACCTGACCTTGACTTCGAGGCTGCTAGATCTTGTACACGCAGCCGAGGTCGCTTTTTATCCACGATATAATCTATTTTTTGTGTTATGTTGTTTATTCGCGTGCGCGGTTGATCACGCGCTGCGAGTCGTGCCAAATTCCTCGAGCTAAATACCCGTGAAATGGCGGTAGTTTTTCAGATAATTCAGTTAATCGCCCTTTAAATGTTCTATACTCAAATATTCCTGCAACTACAAGTGTCACATTATACAGCGTTTTAAAAATAGAGCTTACAATTCCAAAATAAATGTACGATGGTAATTATTACATAGTTACGTTCTTTTGACTGAACGATTAAAGCCCCCTGACCTTAACAGGTTATTTTACTAATATCACATGAAGGAATATAATAATAGAGTTGGAAGTCAAATTGATTCTCTCACTGTTTTATAAAAGAGTTGTGAAGAAGAAAATACCACAAGCCGTCTACTTGTCAAACATTGACGAGTATCCTCTTGCATTATGTTCGTACACTCGACCGCCATGACACTGAAGGGAGAGTAGCTGGTTTTGATTGGCCAAATATCATAGCCTTTCATATCGATAATTCTGTGTCCAGTTTGATACATTTCGTTTTTCGTCTTCTGCAAGATCCGAACAACTGTTTTATATGAAAATTGTCATTTATATAGATAGATACTTTGAACACAATCTTTTGATGATCATTAGCAAATTTATATAGTGTATAATAGTATAATATATGTACATAAATAAAATAAATACATTTATATTTAATATATATGATATATATATATATATATATATATATATATATATATATATATTTATTTATATATATATATATATATATATATATATATATATATATATTATATGTATATATATTATATGTATATATATTATATGTATATATATTATATGTATATATATATTATATGTATGTTGTCTTCAGGTTTTTATGCGGGAGAGCCAGTATCGTATTCTCAAAGAGAAACTTCAAGACAAACTCAACACTGCTGCAAGAACCATGCAGCATTGGATCAGAGCAAAACTGGAGAGGAGAAGATTTTTGCTCATGCGGAAGGCTGCTATCACTATACAGGTACAGCTGCTACACTTAAAAACGTTATTTATAAATGACTTGTTTATTCATCGGTTTAAGAATAGCTGTTTATTTTAGGGTGATTTCGAGTTGGTTTTTGCAATTGAAATGTTTGCACATGGCTTTCTTTCAGCGTACTGATTTGTTGCTCACTTCATTTAAACAGTTAGCAGTTTTCAGTTCTTTGCTGTGTTTGCTTCAAAAGTTGCCCCAAATATGTCTCCTCTGAGAGTGCACCCTGCAGGTCTCCATAAACTTGCTGAAAGTTATGGAGAATGTGATACCATAGACGATAGAAAAACTTCCCCTTGGCCCATCCAGCCTCTTCCTGTCTCGTTGTCTCGTCTTTCTTTGGCATCCAGTTGTCGTTTTCCTTTTGTTCTTCTTTTGATTAATGATTAAATTCCGTTCATTACAAATTACTTGTTAGAGCCAAAATTCCTTTAAACTTAATAAACGGGGAATTTTTCCTTTCTGTCGTGATAATCCCTCATCAAACACGTTTGCCGTGTTCTAGTGTGAACAGATCGTGCCTGAGCAAGTTGCGTGGTTTTACCTTGTCATTCTATGTATTATCGTGTTCCAGTGATTTCCGACGTCAAAGCCTTTGTATATTTTCCAAATTTAGTGCTGAATGTCATGGTCTGTAAACGACATTCCAGTTACCCTATCTATATTTTTTGTCTTACTCATTAATTAAATTTTGATCAACTTGCCTGTAACACTGGCATGTGGATAGTTAACTCATCGGAGTAATGGCGTATTAATTGGTCTGCCGTTGTGATGTTTAATTGATTAATTGAATGATTGTGTGATTGAATGGCGATTGTAAATTGAAATGACTGTGTGTGATTTGATTGATTCTCCAACTCAGTTTAGAATTCAGTTATTGATTTAAGTGATAGGATGACTGATTTGGTTTGTTTAAGCTGCAATCGATAATAGACCATTGAAATCGGTTAGGACTTCTGGTGCCATTATCTTTATAATGATTACCAATGGACAGATATTTAATCAAGAAATAAAACGTTTCAAATGTGATAAACCTTAGTGCGCGTTATATAAAAGTTATTTTTTGTTTCAGTCTGCATGGCGTGCCTATGTTGTGAGAAAGAAGGTTGAGGCAATCCAAAGGAGAGTGGCTGTGAAGAGAATCGAGGAGGCCTGGATTGTGTATGCTGAGAGAAGAAGAGTCAAGAGTGTATTGATGATTCAGACAAACTGGAGAGGATTCATTGCTAGGAAAAGGTAATTATGTTTTAATCAGCGGTGAATATAAATATATATATATTACGGATACTGATGAAGGCTTGTGCCGAAACGTTTGAAATGGAGTAATTTTATTTCTTGAATTCTCTCTATACTTGTAAATTACTTGGTTGATTGTAGCTTTTTTGGTTGATTATATAAATATATTATATATGTATATATATATTATATAAATATATTATATGTGTATATATATATTATATTATATTTATGGTAGGTTATAAGTATATATTTGGTAAGTATATGAATTCATATTGTAATATTATATACTTCACGTACAGATTCAGAAGTCTTGAAATTGAAAGAAACAGAATAAAAGAGGAAAACATGACGCTAAGGTAATGACTTTTAGTACTTTCATGCTTTTCGAAACTACCCCCTAATACCTGTTAGTTGGAGTTTATCATAAAACACTAAGGACTGAATTTCGAAATGGTCTGAGCAGATGGACTTCGGTTCAACATGAACACATCAGGATGGGAGAGAATACCATTCTGATAGGATGTGCACGGTTTTTATGAAGGAAGCAAGTTTATAGGAACCAAGAAGGGCAAAAATTAAGAACTATTCCAGATCAGTCACTATGTACAGGCTGTAGCAATGAACAATAACTTCTTGAATGCCATTTGAAACATTGAATTCCTGGTTCGAAGTCCAGCTGCATACACACTGCACATAACCTTGACATTCTCTTTCTCGACTCGCATTTGCCTCATCTAATTTGTTGCCGAAAAGTTTTATGAAACATTTGAAGCTGGATTTGGCACACTGCTAAGAAACAGCCAAGCTGAAGAAAAAGTTTGCTTCTTATAGAAAAAACCATATAGGCATTGTAATGGAGTGGAGTATGTTACCTAGTTAGCGAAAGGTCTTTTCGACCCAGTAATGCTTGGTTCTCTGTTTCAACCAATGTTTGCGGTACAAATGGAATTAAATAGACTTAGGTGTTTGCATGTGCTATTAGTCGACCTATCTTTTGCGCATTTAGTTAACAATACTTAGGATATGTTTTGACTTGAATTGCGTAATTGAAGTTTAAATGAGTTTACATTTGCATTAACATCTATTTGCATTAAAGGCTTTTTATACCTTCCTTAGTATATAAGAATTTTGATTATAAATAAACGTAGGATATGGTAGTTTGACTTTTCTTACTCTTGAAGATATGTTGCTGTAGGTTATACTTAAATAAATTTAACCGCAGAGGCACCCCGAAGTTGTAAATTTCAATTGATTGCACTTTCTCAGTAGGCACTTAGTATGTAATTTTGAAAAGTCTTTATAATTGTGCATGTTCCCAGCATCAGATAGAGTCGATTTATCTCACCATTGCACAGAATGCGGAAGCATTTTCAAGTATACTTAAAGCACTTCTCTGACTGAATAAACTTTTTTCACGTTGTCTTGCTACAATCAGGCACTACAAATGCCAACAGATTATTCAATTTATGTATGCTATTACATAACACAACGATTGTTTAGATTTAAACAAATAGCTTTGACTTTTAAGCTGATGTTTTATTGTATAAGATACAAACCTAAGTTCAGTTGATGTATATTAAATTTGAATAAATTGATATTTTAACAGTCACTGAGTCCTCAGTTGTAGTTAATTGATAAATTTAAGAATTTACCCTTCACTCAACAGCTATTGTAGATCTAAAATTTAACTTTGTAATTTAAACTTTTTGGTAAATCTTCTAATTATAAATATGTCAAAATAAATCTTCTTCAGTTGCCATGATACATCAATCGACTCTGTTTGGAACACAACCAAGACATCGCTTTTTAGTTGCGCGTGCCCTTTACTTATACGCCGCAAGAAAAAATTTAAAGTTATCGTCGATGTTGTGCGGCAGAGCTCGTTCAAGTCGAGATACATTGCTCGTAACAGCTCTTTCACTTCAAGATGCGATGGCAGACCCAGCACCGCTCGGAGTTCCTCGTTGAGACTAGGCGATAGACCGAAATCTGACGTAAATGGAAAGAGAATGCGGCGCAGTAGCTCGTTGCGACAACCGGCTGACATGGAACAACGAAGACTTGCCGAAATTACGAAGAGTGATTCATTCAGGGTCTGGGACAGAGTTGCCACAAGTAGGAATTCCAGCAAAGTGTAAGAATGGGATTAAGTAGATCGTTGTTAGTATGCTAGAAAGGAATAATGAAAGCATCTGGATTGCAGTAGCCATTTTGCTGGTAGTTTTCAGGGACTGTTTTGGGGAAAGTTTTGTTTGAGAGTTATTGAAATCTTGTTAGATAACAATTTCGTTATTTCATATAATATCGTTTCTTGGTAAAGACAGCCTTTTTAAAATAATTCCCTATACCAAGTCCGATAAACACTATATAAAAGAATATTTGGATAACTGCAGATATAAATTTCATTTAAATATTAACGTACTCTTTTTATTAAATAAATTTTGGATAAACTTTTAAGATTTATCATTTTCAATTTAATCTTTAATCCATGCACAATTCAGTCGAAGTCGACAACCGATTTTAAATAATCAGTGCTTATGGAAATCGTGCAGATTCAATCTACTGATAGCCTCTCGTTTTCAATTGAAATGCATACTTTATTCTTGCAAAAAGCAGCTAGCTCCTTTCCTTGTTTCTAGTCCGTTCCAATCTCACCTCATGTTTCATGAAAGTTTAGAAAATTTAGCATGTTACCAATTGATGTTTATTTTATTTAGACGTCAAGCAGAAGCAAATGTTTGTGATATTATTTCTCCTACCATATTTGGGGAAGAAATTAAAGATGGTGGTTTCAAGGCTTCCTTAAATGAGGAGGAAGCTAAAGACTCAAATGTTAAGAAAGCAATAGTTGAGAATGAAGATGATACAAAAGAACGAGCTGGAAGTTTGCCCCCCATTCCACCAAGAGAGAGGATAAAGAGGCACGAATATACGGAGATCCCTGAGCCAGGGGAGTTAGTGAAAAAGGCTTTGTCGACAGGTAAAATTTCAGATATTAATAGACTGATGTATTAAGGCAGTGTTTCATTAGATCATTGGCAAACTTCCACGTGTTGAATCGACATTAAGTGGCCGAGGATTCTTTGAAATGTGAGAAGTGCCGGCACTGCAAAATTTCCCTTGATTATTGACCGAGGAAAGGGTACAAAATAGGAGTCATATTGATAGTTACTACGGATACTGCCGTATTTGAAGTTGGCTCTTTGCATTTCAGTATGAAACACCTAGTTAGAAACTTGATAAAAATTTTCATTGGCAGAACTTTCATTTTCTTACACCGCCATCTTTCGTAACTTTTTGGATAATTATTTTTTGTTGGTGAACTGCGACATGGTTACTAATTATTCAAGGCCATTTGTAGGAAACTTGGGATCACACATTTATGACCAGATTCCTGATGTCCTACCCGGCCACCGAGTCAGAGAGAGTGGCGTTTATGAGGAAATTCCAGAGTTGCCGATTGCAGGGAAAGAGCGAGCCGACTCAACAGGATCATCGGATTCGAACAGATCCTTTGGCAAGCAGGAATTAGATATGTTACGCCGTGATGATAACAGAAAAAAGAATATTGCAGAAAAAGTACTTCGGAGGAGATCTTTTGTGAAGGAAAAGACAACATTGGGACCTAAGTCATCTTTAAGTGCAATGGCAAGTGGGGGCGTTGTTCTGGTTGGAACTCCTGGGCGATCATCGGAAGATAAAAGATTTGGTGGTGAACTTCCTCTTCCAGTAAATGAAAACAAAGGAAGCATATTAAGGATATTCAGAACACTGAAGCGAAGCACGGCAGCCCCGAAACCGAGAGGTGTGATCATTAATGATTTATTTTGATAGTTGATTTGATTTAGTTGATTTGAATCGATTAAAATTTCATTTAAAATTCATTGGGAATTTGATTCAGATCTGTTGTAGCAAATGCTAGGATGGTTATAGCTATTGTTTGATGAGAAATGTCTAGTGTACTGTTTGATTTGATCAATGGTTTGATTTGAGTGATCTACCTTGATTGTGATTTATGATATGTGATGTTTTAGCGATGAGATCTATAAGATATATTTCTCTTGTTCTACTAGTCGCAAGCCAACGAAATGCTGAGAGTCCATTATCATCCGGTGGAAAGGAGTGGAAGCCATCCACGGAGTTTATAGTTGATGGAGATGATGATCTGAAAGCTTTCAACGATTTTCTCTTCAAAAGGGTCAGTAGATCAGTTGTATACTATAGAAACAAACAGAGATAGTGACACAAATTTTGCAATGTAGTTACTTTAAAACCAACTTTTCCTGCGTATTTTCAGCCCCTAGACTATCAAATTTTCAAAATCCTTGCTGTGCTTTCATTTTGAGAGTATTTAATGTGTTAATTCGATGCTGCGTGTTGGAAAGAAGTGCTTTTAAGCTGAGGATAGTTAGAGCTTTTTAATAGAAGAATAATCAAGGGATGATATTGCAGTTCTCGATCATGGTTCATCATTTTTTGTTTATGCACGAGACTTCCCTGATACCTTTAGCCTTTGATTGAAGATTTTTAACTTATTTTGTTCATAGCCTAAATTTGTTTGTTTGTTTTATTTGTATTATTTATGTCGTTTGTTTACAGATCGCTAACATGACTTCAAGAGGGGAAGACACAAATGCAGTTTCCCTTTTCAAGAAGGCCTTGAGTAACTACCATTCAAATTTGTTGACTACTTACGCTGCTGTGAAGAACGTAAGCCGGATTTTTTTATAAGTTGAAATTTCAATCTAAAGCCTTGTCAGTCTTGCTAATTATCATAATAATTATTATTATTGTTATTATTAATATCAAAGTGTGTCATTTGCGTACCATAATCGAGAATTTATTCTTTGTAGAGCTTTATTGACTTTCATTCATTGGTGTGTTGCTAACAAGCTTACTTATTGTAGCGCAATGGGAAGATACAGCTGGCATATGAAGAAATGTCAAAAGCGTTTAAACGGGTTCTTGAGAAAGAAGTTGAAAAATCAGAGGAGAAGTTACCAACTGATCTTGGAATCAATCTCTTTGGAAGTATTGTTGATGAATTCGTAAAGCACCAGTAAGTTGAAAAACTTCATAGAAGATTTGTTGTTTATTGGAAAATTAGAATTTCAGAAATGTCATCTTTCAGATGGTTTATTAAATTCTACAATATATTCCAAAGATATTTTGCTGTCTTGAAATGATGCTGAATTTGGTTGGCATACTCAAGTCAAAATAGATGATATCCCATCCACAATATTGGTTTCGCCTCGTTATAACTATTTTCAAGAATTTCCTATATACAAAGTATATAACAGTCACAACGAAGGTCTACCCAAGTGGCTGCTTGCGACGAATTGGATTTTTAGAATTATTGGGCTTTTCACGCTATTATCTAATATCTCTTTTCTATCTTTTCTCTTTTCTTTTCTGCTATTATCTAATATCTCTTTTCTTTTCATTTTTAGCGTTCATACAACAAAAAAGGTGAGTTTGATTCATTTACATGCAACAGTACCCGTATTTCCTCTTTTAATTATATTATTTTTTGTAGTTTTGCAAAGGGGATAATTTTTGGTTGATACTAACTAGAGTTCTACCTTTGTTGCCACCCATAGCACGTGCACACTGTTTACCACCAGCAAGTACGAGATATTAGAGATGACATTTGACGACCCGATTACACTGAATCTTATAACTAAAGAGATGCTCTGTTGACTCACTCGTCAAATTGCCTTTTATCTCTGCACTTGTGTTTGGGGGATTTTGATTTATGACTCTAACGATCCCCATGTCCATGTGGGAAGGGAGAAAGGGGAGGGAGAAAGGGGCTTTGAAAAATTGCACCTCTGGTGTAACTTTCTACTTAGCACCCTTGCACCCTCAGTCACGTTCAGCTGTCTATGGGCCTAGTGATACCTCGCTTGTGGCAGATGAGGTTGTTTGTATCCACTCGTATCTGAGAAAGTGCACATATTTTTCTAAGTATGTTGTTAAATTTAATGTATATTTTATCATAGAAATCTGTTAAGTCAGAGAAAAGAGGAAAGAAGCCAGAATACACGGTTTGTTCTTCCTTAGTTTATTGGCAATTATATGGGGTTACTGGAACTTTGCTTTTGGAGTTTTAGTGAATTATTATCTAAATATTTGGTCCTGCTGGCATCAGAAGCCCATGTGTTTGTTAATGGACAAAGTTCTTTTACACTAACTGAAAATGAAGAATGCCTTATCAGCACTTTCTATGAGTTAAAGGACTAGATCGTTAAGGCAGAAGTTAGCATTTAGAATTTCAACTGGAAATAAGAAAACATGGAATTTGGACATTCAAATTGAAGGGCCTGTCATGAATGTTATTACAATGTTTAGAAGGATATAGAGTATGCTGGTCCTATAATATTTAATTAGAAGATGTATTCGAAATCTCACTGGAAGATTGCGCTCTGCGTTTGTTCGTGTTTATTTCTGTGTAGTTCCTTCTATATTCTTGTAGCTTTTTGAGCCACACTGCATTGTATAACCAAACAATCTTTTTGCTACCAGGTTCACAATGGACACAAGTATATAATGGCAAATTTTAGCATCGCAACGTTTTGTGAATTTTGTAACTCGTTCATTTGGGATAGAGGACTTGTTTGCCAAGGTGAAATAAATATTTCTTTTGGATATTCATTTTCTATTTGCATGATTTAAGCTACTTTTGAATAGTATAATTTTCTTTCTTTTTATTATTCTTTGAAAAATAGTTTCACACTCTCTAGATTTACAGCAGAGGCTCTTTCTGGACTCAAAAAATGTTGAACCAGCAGACAATTTAGTGAAAAATTTCACTATTCTAAATCCCTTGCATGTATTCAGCCAATCTTCTACAATTAAGTCCCATTGGAGATTCTTGCAGGACTTGCTGTTTCATTATCATCTTTATTGTTTCCAGATAACTAGCTTTAGATATTTACGAACTTCGCCACAGAAGCACCCATTGTTATATTAAAACATGAAATATCAAGAATTAATACTTCCTTATAATTATAAGACTTTCATTTTGGTTATAGTATACATTTAAATTATTGACAACTGTTCTCTTCAATTTTGCTAGGGTGTAAATTCACTTGTCACAAAAAATGTTCCTCAAAGTACGGAAAAGCATGCGGAGGAAAGGCTTCAGATGAAACTCAGGTTAAATCTGTAAGTTCTGCATATGCTTGTATGTTTTGTAGCTATTTGCCTAATTTACGATCGTACTGCTGATCTGCATGCTTTTGCACGTGAGCTCATTATTCATACCCTTGTGGATTGCTCGAGTAAGTGCTCGTAAGTCGTGCGAAATGATGCCCCAAGACTTCATGTGAACGCATATTTGAAATCCGCCCGCTGCGATTATTTACTCGCCTTCTTCTAATTGTTTCTCGTTCTTTTTCAAAGATTTTTGGTGCTAAATTGTCGCAGATCACAACAGACGAGACTTCAATTCCAAAAACCATCGAGGAGCTAATGCAGGAGGTCGAGAGAAATGGTATGTAAGGTTTGTTATTGAATTTGTAATTACAGATTCATTTGTGAAATCTCTTCGACTTCAATAGAGTGAGCTCGATGCCCTTGAAAACAATTAAACTAGGGCATCTCTTTTTGAACAAGATTGTAACACAGGACTGTAGCATAGGAATTTTGCTCTTCCTCAATTGTCTAATGCACTTATTTATTACTTCTTCAGTCACCTCTCGCCATTCAGTTCTAAAATTTTTTGTTTTGTTATTCAAGGACTCCTCATCGAAGGAATTTATCGAAAACCTGGCCTAAAAACGTCTATGGATTCATTAAAAAATGCAATTTCATCACCTGGTTAGTATATATAAATATATATATATATATATATATATATATATATATATATATATATATATATATATATATATATATATATATATATATATATATCTATATATATATATATATATATATGTTGAGTGTAGATTGTAGTTGGAATCAAAACGACAACGATGTGATGAAGATAAACCATTTTATGCACAATGTCATATTTGTGGAGTCGCTTAATTTAAGTTTTAATGCTTAGATATTCGCATTCTTTGTAATAAAGCACAGTTGTTTGCTCAATGAGAACTGAAGCTATCCTAGGGTATTCTACAGTGATGTCCCCCACAAGACGTCCAGATACTTTTCCTGTAGAATCTGATTGAAGGATGTAGGAAATACACAAGAAGTGTGAAATATCCAACGTGTTTCATAGGACAACCTGATGGCCTACATTTCCCTCTATATTTTACAGTTTTTATGGTCATAAATTGAATATCTGCCTACAGTTATTACTTTTTATGACTTTACTACATATCAATGATGTCAAACATTTAAAGTTTGTTTATTCTTTTCAGCTTGTTCCACTGTTGATCTTTCGCAGTATCGTATCCATGTTTTGACGTCTATACTAAAGCTCTTCTTTCGCCGCTTGGCTGAGCCTTTGGTGCCAGCAGATTTCTACGACGACTTCATACGAAGTGCAGGTTTGTACTAGAGCTTTTTCCTCAATTATATGTGTGTACATTAGCGTTCATGTACTGCGTTGCTACTCAATTTTTGTTGCCTCTTGGTGACATTTCTGTGTACATTTGATTTGATTCAATTTCTATATTTTTTTCATCTCCATTTCCAAACTCCTCATGCAAATTCGTTTATCTTTTCCTGTTGCTCACTCGTTCTTTCTTTTCTTCTATAAAACCATAGCCAATTTTATCTAAAAACTCGTGATAAGTTCTCTTTCAAAACACAGATTCTCTTTAAATCATCTAGTTTCAATTTCAGACCTCCAAACCGCTATGGATATCCAGTCACGCTTGTTTGACGTAATTCATAGATTTCCTAAAGCGAACAGAGAACTTATATCAAGGCTTATCTACCATCTCGCACAGTAAGTACACAGTATACTATGCTTAAACAGGTCTAGCAGCTATATACAACTTCAATATGATTCTAAGCTCATGCTAGTGTCTACAAGCTGACTGTAGTATTTTGAAGCCCAGACTAGAGCTAAGTTAAAGAGCCGTAATTCCTTCAAAGTGTGTCTCAACTACAACAGTATCTCCAATCGGCTGTGAAGAAGTTTAATGCAGCTTTTTAAGCAGAATTCAACTTGTTTTAAGGCTTAAAATAATTTGTTTTTATTTGTGTTTCATGTAGGTGCACCTGACTTCAAGGCTGCTAGCTGAATATATTCTTTCGTTTAAGGGTCGCCATGCACGAAGAATCGAACAAGATGTCTCCAAATAGCCTGGCAATTGTCTGGGCTCCTTGTCTTATGAGATCTGGTGAGGGGATAGACTCGATGGAAGCTCTTGCGCAGCTACCACTACAAACAAAGTGAGTTTCCTCGATTTTTTTGTATCAAGGATAAGAACTCTGAAGTATAGGATTTATTACAAATGCTTAATATTGTATGGGTATCGAACGGAAATAGCACTTTCAGTATGCTGCAAATTGTTTATGTTGTTTGTTTGATAGTGAACTGCTGTATTGCAGGAAGTCTATTTGCAATGTATTCAGTACATCGCATTACATCAGAGTGCAGTGCATTGCAGTGCACATTAGCTAGCCTGGGACGATTAGGCCATGTCATGTCAGTATACAATTGGTAGAAATATGACGGAACATTTCTTTGAATATTTTAAATGACATTATTAACACTGAAAGTATTCGCTTCTGTTACAGATGTCTTGAGGTGCTGATAGAATGGAAAGCTACTAGTATTCGGAGGGCATTATCAGATATTGAAACATTGGAAACTGCAAAATTGGCATCAGAAAAGACGCTGAGTAACATTGACGAGGTAATTTAGGTTTCTAGTTTCACTTTCAACATATAACTCAGGACAAAGTTCTTTTATAGCGAGCCAATCGTGGCTTTAATTTAATAAGAAGGAGACTACTCACATGAAGAAAGCCGCCTAATGTTGGAGAGCTCTGATCAAGTCTATTGTCTCCAAACCTAATTGACCAATCACTATGTAGTATTCTGACCACGCCTGCGTTCCACAGCGAAATTTAGGCCCATTATGTATGATGATTGGTCAACTAGACTGGGAGAAAATAGGCCTGATTAGAGCTCTCAAACATTCTGCGCCTATGCTACTCACTTTTTAAATTTCTCTTAGTCAAGATTCTTTGGCCAAGAAACATTGTTTCAGTTGCAAGTACAGGGTCTTCATATTTTTGTGTTTTTCTACGTTCCTACAGCAATTGACTTGCTGATATTGTGTGTCACCGTTGTCGATGATCGGGAGGGAATTATCAAAATATTTCGAGTTTGTTTATTGTATCTATTACTACCCCCAGGCCAGAGATAGCATTATGCTGAAGGAGCAAATTGAAACAATGGATAAAGAAAGGTGAGTCAATCTGATCATATCGTTTTTAAGGGTTTGATTACTGAATGGAATTTTCAGTTTATATCCCATGTGAGAAACTGAATGGTTTGTTTAAAGTCAACTGTTCTTACGAGAGGGTCATTGCAAACAAAGAGTGTGATACTTTGCTTGAAATCACCAGCCTACCTTTTTATTGATATTTTTTGTTTATGTGCAATACATTATTCTCCTTACACTGTTTTTTCATAAAATCACATTCACTGATACATAGTAGTTTTACGTTTTTAGAACTTATTGCACACGATTTCAAGCTTTTAATTCTAAGACCTTGGCTTTTTGATATTTCAGGGAGAGATTGACTGACAATCTACCGAACTTAGAACGGGTGAATTCGCGCGGCGACGTCAGAGTTGATTCTGATGATGGAATTACTTCGGATGACTGCTTCACCGACAATGATGACTCGATGTCCTTCGAAGTTTCTGGTAAGTACTTTTCCGAAGAAGGCATTTGTATACTTGTATGAAGCTAGAATGCGGAGCAATACACCATTGTGCACTGTGTGCTTGCGCAATAAAGCTTGGAAGAAAAGTTGTTGATTTGTGGTGAATTACAGTTATGAGTGAAAGATATCTGGACTAAATTTCAAAATGCTTCGATAGAATCTGAAAGTAAACAGCTTTGTATAATTTGTTTTCCATTTCATTTCAGTAACCTCCTCATTGCAAAGTCCTCCATTCCCGTTACAACAGAGAAGAAGGGTCGTCCCTCGAAGGAAAGCTGAACAAACTATGGGGAGCGATGGAACAATGTCACCAGACTCATCTTTTGAAGACCTATCTGCCGAGATCGGCGATATCTCGTTATGATTTTAGATTTTTAAATGCCCAGTCCTTTATCCTGTGGTAGGAGGAGAAAGATCAGATCTCGTTAATGCTCAGTGATCGCTGAATGAAAGAGTGACATAGAAGTTAGATATGGACGAAAGCCAATTGATAATTTTTCAAGTAAATTGGAATTGTAGAAATGTCATCATGATGTAACGAGACTTCGAAATTTGCTAGCAGTACCGTGAAAAATAACGATAAGATTAGATATAAAGAACATAGGCTATAGGTAATGAACATAGGTTAATTGTGATGAGCATCGTAATCTAAGTCAAGTATAAGTATACCTTGATGAACTTATGTTAAACACGATGAACATAGGTTGAAAATAATTAGCAAGAGCTAAATGTAGTGGACATGATGAATTTATTATGAGCATAGGTTGGAATGATGATTATATATAGGTTTGATATTATATAACCGATGGACCAAATCCTGACCGTATATAATATTTCATCAAGGTATTGATTGCACTTTGCTGCAGTCAGAGAAGATAAGTTTGCCATTTGAAGGTAACCAGGTAGTTTTCCTACACGCTGTGCAGTCTCCTTTCTAGAGGGGAAGGCATCGCTAGGTAACTGCACACAGAAGACCCTAAGGATTGAACAATTTTAAGAGCAGAGCTGCCCTTTTGATTGGGAAGCGAATGACATTTTGTAGTAACTATAGAGTATTTTCTATTGATTGGAGTATTTAAGTCTCGGGCGTCTATTTTTCAAACTACTTTGTTAGAACGTAGTAATCATAGAGCATAGGGGGAGAATTTCTAATATATGGGGTCATGTATTTTGTGAATTGGAAGGGGTGGGGATGCCATTGATTGGTGAAATCTTGTTCTTTGTAATGATGTATGTAAATGATAGATTTGGTTTACTTTGCAAGAATAGATCCCAGCTTTTGCCCAAGGAAGCGGATGCCTCTCTCATGGCCTATGCCTCTCCCATGGCCGATGCCTCTCTCATGGCCGATGCCTCTTTCATGGCCGATGCCACTCTCATGGCCGATGCCTCTCTCAGGCCGATGCCTCTTTCATGGCCGATGCCACTCTCATGGCCGATGCCTCTCTCAGGCCGGTGCCTCTCTCATGGCCGATGCCTCTCCCATGGCCGATGCCTCTCTCATGGCCGATGCCTCTTTCAGGGCCGATGCCTCTCTCATGGCCGGAGCCTCTCTCATGGCCCGGTGCCTCTCTCATGGCCCGGTGCCTCTCTCATGGCCGATGCCTCTTTCATGGCCGATGCCTCTTTCATGCCCGATGCCTCTTTCATGGCTGATGCTTCTTTCATGGCCGATTTATGAATGATTTTCTTTCCTGAAGGTACGACTTTCCTTTCAAGTTATACTTTCTCTGATGAATTTATATCAGACATCTCTTTATTACTTTGAAATGTAACAAAAATATCTTGTTTTCCTTCACTGTTTGAGCCATGAGCCACTAGAGCAGGGGCCCTTTTGTGTCCTATTTTTATGGCTTGCCCCCTCCACAATTTTAAATTGTCTGAACAGTTACGTTTGTTTGAGGGATTCTCTGCCTTCCCACTCCTTTTCACGTTCCACTTACGTCGCTAAGAATATAGTTATACACATTAGGTTTAGGGGTTTAACACAGGATAGAGATCAAAACTAACTAGAGATTTATATGTGTTACATTGCTCTTTACCACATTATTAATCTCTTTTTATATTTATTAATAAACATATTGTGTTAATGATTAACCTTATTTTCGTACATTTCTGTAGAACATTAAAACTTAAATTTCATGGGATTAGCGTGTACGAACAGAGAACTTCCATCGTCGCTCGTATTTCCCAGCAACAATGTCGTTAAATCGTTAGACGATGTGCATAATTTGTTTTCATTGTAAATACAAATACAAAAGTCTTAAATTGCATTTACATTTCGTCTAACATTGTTCTTACTTTACATACTTCTTATATCATTCCCTTAGATGCATCTTTATAAATTCAGCAGACAAAAGGGTCTCCAACATTTAACCTTCTAATGTTTCACAACACTAACAGAAGACATGTTTCCTTCTACCTTCTTAATCTCTTTTCACGGATAGCCACAAAAATTCATCAACACCATGACTTACTCCCATGACTTACTCACATTGACATATTAATTTTCGTACCCTTGACGATACATAGATTTTAGCTCAAAACGTAATGCTATACCCACAGTAACTACCTCTAACCGACGCAAATTCACGTTGCATAGACTCTGGCCCACAACAAAGGTCGTAACTTCACTATCTTGACACAAATAACATATTTTGTCCCACAATGACCACCAATCACCCATTTTCATTGCAGATTTACACCCACTGACAATGAGCCATTTTTGGCCAACAAGTAAGGCTATAGCCTTGGTATTTTGCCCAAGAATGGCCACACTTGAAATTCATTCATTTTCATTGCAGATTGAAAAGTGATGAAAATGAGCCATTTTTGGCCAAAAAGTAAGGCTATAGCCTTGGTATTTTGCCCAAGAATGGCCAAACTTGAAATTCATTCATTCTCATTGCAGATTGAAAAGTGATGAAAATGAGCCATTTTTGGCCAAAACGTAAGGCTATAGCCTTGGTATTTTGCTCACAAATGACCAAAATTAACATTCATTCATTTTGATTGGAGATTGAAAAGTGATGAGAGTGAGCCATTTCTGGCCAAACAGTAAGGCTATAGCCTTGGTATTTTGTCCACAAATGACCAAAATTGAACTTCATTCATTTTGATTCGAGATTGAAAAGTGATGAAAATGAGCCATTTCTGGCCAATAAGTAAGGCTATAGCCTTGGTATTTTGCCCAAATATGACCAAAATTAAAATTCATTCATTTTGATTGCAGATTGAAAAGTGATCCACATGAGCCATTTCTGGCCAATAAGTAAGGCTATAGCCTTGGTATTTTGCCCAAATATGACCAAAATTAAAATTCATTCATTTTGATTGCAGATTGAAAAGTGATCCACATGAGCCATTTCTGGCCAAAAAGTACGGCTATAGCCTTGGTATTTTGCCCACAAATGACCAAAATTGAAATTCATTCATTTTGATTGGAGATTGACAAGTGATAAAAATGACCCATTTTTACCCAAAAAGTAAGGCTATAGCCTTGGTATTTTGCCCACAAATGACCAAAATTGAAATTCATTCATTTTGATTGCAGATTGAAAAGTGATCAAAATGAGCCATTTCTGGCCAAACAGTAAGGCTATAGCCTTGGTATTTTGCCCACAAATAACCAAAATTGAAATTCATTCATTTTGATTGGAGATTGAAAATTGATGAAAATGAGCCATTTCTGGCCAAAAAGTAAGGCTATAGCCTGGCTATTTTGCCCAACAATGGCCAAACTTGAAATTCATTCATTCTCATTGCAGATTGAAAAGTGATGACAGTGAGCCATTTCTGGCCAAAAAGTAAGGCTATAGCCTTGGTATTTTGCCCACAAATGACCACAATTGAAATTCATTCATTTTGATTGGAGATTGAAAAGTGATGAAAATGAGCCATTTCTGGCCAAAAAGTAAGGCTATAGCCGTCGTAATTTTCCCCAAGAATGGCCAAACTTGAAATTCATTCATTCTCATTGCAGATTGAAAAGTGATGAAAGTGAGCCATTTCTGGCCTAAAAGTAAGGCTATAGCCTTGGTATTTTGCCCAAGAATGGCCAAACTTGAAATTCATTCATTTTGATTGGAGATTGAAAAGTGATGAAAATGAGCCATTTCTGGCCAAAAAGTAAGGCTATAGCCTTGCTATTTTGCCCACAAATGACCAAACTTAACATTCATTCATTTTGATTGGAGATTGAAAAGTGACGAAAATGAGCCATTTCTGGCTAAAAAGTAAGGCTATAGCCTTGGTATTTTGCCCAAGAATGGCCAAACTTGACATTCATTCATTCTCATTGCAGATTGAAAAGTGATGAAACTGAGCCATTTCTGGCCTAAAAGTAAGGCTATAGCCTTGGTATTTTGCCCAAGAATGGCCAAACTTGAAATTCATTCATTTTCATTGCAGATTGAAAAGTGATGAAAATGAGCCATTTCTGGCCAAAAAGTAAGGCTATAGCCTTGCTATTTTGCCCACAAATGACCAAACTTAACATTCATTCATTTTGATTGGAGATTGAAAAGTGACGAAAATGAGCCATTTCTGGCTAAAAAGTGGGGCTATAGCCTTGGTATTTTGCCCAAGACTGGCCAAACTTGCAATTCATTCATTCTCATTGCAGATTGAAAAGTGATGAAACTGAGCCATTTCTGGCCTAAAAGTAAGGCTATAGCCTTGGTATTTTGCCCAAGAATGGCCAAACTTGAAATTCATTCATTTTCATTGCAGATTGAAAAGTGATGAAAATGAGCCATTTTTGGCCAAAAAGTAAGCCTATAGCCTTGGTATGTTGGCCACAAATGACCGAAATTAACATTCATTCATTTTGATTGCAGATTGAAAAGTGATCAAAATGAGCCATTTCTGGCCAAACAGTAAGGCTATAGCCTTGGCATTCCCCCAAAACTGATGAAACTTGAAATTCATTCATTCTCATTGCAGATTGAAAAGTGATGAAAGTGAGCCATTTCTGGCCAAAAAGTAAGGCTATAGCCTTGGTATTTTGCCCACAAATAACCAAAATTGAAATTCATTCATTTTGATTGGAGATTGAAAATTGATGAAAATGAGCCATTTTTGGCCAAAAAGTAAGGCTATAGCCTTGGTATTTTGCCCACAAATGACCAAACTTGAAATTCATTCATTTTGATTGGAGATTGAAAAGTGATGAAAATGAGCCATTTCTGGCCAAACAGTAAGGCTATAGCCTTGGCATTTCCCCCAAAACTGATGAAACTTGAAATTCATTCATTCTCATGGCAGATTGAAAAGTGATGAAAGTGAGTCATTTCTGGCCAGAAAGTAAGGCTATAGCCTTGGTATTTTGCCCACAAATGACCACAATTGAAATTCATTCATTTTGATTGGAGATTGAAAAGTGATGAAAATGAGCCATGTCTGGCCAAAAAGTAAGGCTATAGCCTTCGTAATTTTCCCCAAGAATGGCCAAACTTGAAATTCATTCATTCTCATTGCAGATTGAAAAGTGATGAAAGTGAGCCATGTCTGGCCTAAAAGTAAGGCTATAGCCTTGGTATTTTGCCCAAGAATGGCCAAACTTGAAATTCATTCATTTTGATTGGAGATTGAAAAGTGATGAAAATGAGCCATTTCTGGCCAAAAAGTAAGGCTATAGCCTTGCTATTTTGCCCACAAATGACCAAACTTAACATTCATTCATTTTGATTGGAGATTGAAAAGTGACGAAAATGAGCCATTTCTGGCTAAAAAGTAAGGCTATAGCCTTGGTATTTTGCCCAAAATTGATCAAACCTGAAATTCATTCAGTCTCATTGCAGATTGAAAAGTGATGAAAATGAGCCATGTCTGGCCAAATAGTAAGGCTATAGCCTTGGTATTTTGCTCACAAATGACCACAATTGAAATTCATTCATTCTCATTGGAGATTGAAAAGTGATGAAAATGAGCCATTTCTGGCCAAATAGTAAGGCTATAGCCTTGGTATTTCCCCCAAAACTGATGAAACTTGAAATTCATTCATTCTCATGGCAGATTGAAAAGTGATGAAAGTGAGTCATTTCTGGCCAGAAAGTAAGGCTATAGCCTTGGTATTTTGCCCACAAATGACCACAATTGAAATTCATTCATTTTGATTGGAGATTGAAAAGTGATGAAAATGAGCCATGTCTGGCCAAAAAGTAAGGCTATAGCCTTCGTAATTTTCCCCAAGAATGGCCAAACTTGAAATTCATTCATTCTCATTGCAGATTGAAAAGTGATGAAAGTGAGCCATGTCTGGCCTAAAAGTAAGGCTATAGCCTTGGTATTTTGCCCAAGAATGGCCAAACTTGAAATTCATTCATTTTGATTGGAGATTGAAAAGTGATGAAAATGAGCCATTTCTGGCCAAAAAGTAAGGCTATAGCCTTGCTATTTTGCCCACAAATGACCAAACTTAACATTCATTCATTTTGATTGGAGATTGAAAAGTGACGAAAATGAGCCATTTCTGGCTAAAAAGTAAGGCTATAGCCTTGGTATTTTGCCCAAAATTGATCAAACCTGAAATTCATTCAGTCTCATTGCAGATTGAAAAGTGATGAAAATGAGCCATGTCTGGCCAAATAGTAAGGCTATAGCCTTGGTATTTTGCTCACAAATGACCACAATTGAAATTCATTCATTCTCATTGGAGATTGAAAAGTGATGAAAATGAGCCATTTCTGGCCAAATAGTAAGGCTATAGCCTTGGTATTTTGCCCAACAATGGCCAAACTTGAAATTCATTCATTGTCATTGCAAATTGAAAAGTGATGAAAGTGAGCCATTTCTGGCCTAAAAGTAAGGCTATAGCCTTGCTATTTTGCCCACAAATGACCAAACTTAACATTCATTCATTTTCATTGTAGATTGAAAAGTGATGAAAATGAGCCATGTCCGGCCAAACAGTAAGGCTATAGCCTTGGTATTTTGCCCACAAATGACCAAACTTAACATTCATTCATTGTGATTGGAGATTGAAAAGTGACGAAAATGAGCCATTTCTGGCTAAAAAGTAAGGCTATAGCCTTGGTATTTTGCCCACAAATGACCAAAATTGAAATTCATTCATTTTCATTGCAGATTGAAAAGTGATGAAAATGAGCCATTTCTGGCCAAATAGTAAAGCAATAGCCTTGGTATTTTGCCCAACAATGGCGAAACTTGAAATTCATTCATTTTTAATGCAGATTGAAACGTGATGAAAATGAGCCATTTTTGGCCAAAACGTAAGCCTATAGCCTTGGTATGTTGCCCACAAATGACCAACATTAACATTCATTCATTCTCATTGCAGATTGAAAAGTGATGAAAGTGAGCCATTTCTGGCCAAAAAGTACGGCTATAGCCTTGGTATTTTGCCCACAAATGACCACAATTGAAATTCATTCATTTTGATTGGAGATTGAAAAGTGACGAAAATGAGCCATTTCTGGCTAAAAAGTAAGGCTATAGCCTTGTTATTTTGCCCACAAATAACCAAAATTGAAATTCATTCATTCTCATTGCAGATTGAAAAGTGATGAAAATGAGCCATGTCTGGCCAAAAAGTAAGGCTATAGCCTTGGTATTTTGCCCACAAATGACCACAATTGAAATTCATTCATTTTGATTGGAGATTGAAAAGTGATGAAAATGAGCCATGTCTGGCCAAAAAGTAAGGCTATAGCCTTCGTAATTTTCCCCAAGAATGGCCAAACTTGAAATTCATTCATTCTCATTGCAGATTGAAAAGTGATGAAAGTGAGCCATGTCTGGCCTAAAAGTAAGGCTATAGCCTTGGTATTTTGCCCAAGAATGGCCAAACTTGAAATTCATTCATTTTGATTGGAGATTGAAAAGTGATGAAAATGAGCCATTTCTGGCCAAAAAGTAAGGCTATAGCCTTGCTATTTTGCCCACAAATGACCAAACTTAACATTCATTCATTTTGATTGGAGATTGAAAAGTGACGAAAATGAGCCATTTCTGGCTAAAAAGTAAGGCTATAGCCTTGGTATTTTGCCCAAAATTGATCAAACCTGAAATTCATTCATTCTCATTGCAGATTGAAAAGTGATGAAAATGAGCCATGTCTGGCCAAATAGTAAGGCTATAGCCTTGGTATTTTGCTCACAAATGACCACAATTGAAATTCATTCATTCTCATTGGAGATTGAAAAGTGATGAAAATGAGCCATTTCTGGCCAAATAGTAAGGCTATAGCCTTGGTATTTTGCCCAACAATGGCCAAACTTGAAATTCATTCATTGTCATTGCAAATTGAAAAGTGATGAAAGTGAGCCATTTCTGGCCTAAAAGTAAGGCTATAGCCTTGCTATTTTGCCCACAAATGACCAAACTTAACATTCATTCATTTTCATTGTAGATTGAAAAGTGATGAAAATGAGCCATGTCCGGCCAAACAGTAAGGCTATAGCCTTGGTATTTTGCCCACAAATGACCAAACTTAACATTCATTCATTGTGATTGGAGATTGAAAAGTGACGAAAATGAGCCATTTCTGGCTAAAAAGTAAGGCTATAGCCTTGGTATTTTGCCCACAAATGACCAAAATTGAAATTCATTCATTTTCATTGCAGATTGAAAAGTGATGAAAATGAGCCATTTCTGGCCAAATAGTAAAGCAATAGCCTTGGTATTTTGCCCAACAATGGCGAAACTTGAAATTCATTCATTTTTAATGCAGATTGAAACGTGATGAAAATGAGCCATTTTTGGCCAAAACGTAAGCCTATAGCCTTGGTATGTTGCCCACAAATGACCAACATTAACATTCATTCATTCTCATTGCAGATTGAAAAGTGATGAAAGTGAGCCATTTCTGGCCAAAAAGTACGGCTATAGCCTTGGTATTTTGCCCACAAATGACCACAATTGAAATTCATTCATTTTGATTGGAGATTGAAAAGTGACGAAAATGAGCCATTTCTGGCTAAAAAGTAAGGCTATAGCCTTGTTATTTTGCCCACAAATAACCACAATTGAAATTCATTCATTCTCATTGCAGATTGAAAAGTGATGAAAGTGAGCCATTTCTGGCCAAAAAGTAAGGCTATAGCCTTGGTATTTTGCCCACAAATAACCAAAATTGAAATTCATTCATTTTGATTGGAGATTGAAAATTGATGAAAATGAGCCATTTCTGGCCAAAAAGTAAGGCTATAGCCTTGCTATTTTGCCCAACAATGGCCAAACTTGAAATTCATTCATTCTCATTGCAGATTGAAAAGTGATGACAGTGAGCCATTTCTGGCCAAAAAGTAAGGCTATAGCCTTGGTATTTTGCCCACAAATGACCACAATTGAAATTCATTCATTTTGATTGGAGATTGAAAAGTGATGAAAATGAGCCATTTCTGGCCAAAAAGTAAGGCTATAGCCGTCGTAATTTTCCCCAAGAATGGCCAAACTTGAAATTCATTCATTCTCATTGCAGATTGAAAAGTGATGAAAGTGAGCCATTTCTGGCCTAAAAGTAAGGCTATAGCCTTGGTATTTTGCCCAAGAATGGCCAAACTTGAAATTCATTCATTTTGATTGGAGATTGAAAAGTGATGAAAATGAGCCATTTCTGGCCAAAAAGTAAGGCTATAGCCTTGCTATTTTGCCCACAAATGACCAAACTTAACATTCATTCATTTTGATTGGAGATTGAAAAGTGACGAAAATGAGCCATTTCTGGCTAAAAAGTAAGGCTATAGCCTTGGTATTTTGCCCAAAATTGATCAAACCTGAAATTCATTCATTCTCATTGCAGATTGAAAAGTGATGAAAATGAGCCATGTCTGGCCAAATAGTAAGGCTATAGCCTTGGTATTTTGCTCACAAATGACCACAATTGAAATTCATTCATTCTCATTGGAGATTGAAAAGTGATGAAAATGAGCCATTTCTGGCCAAATAGTAAGGCTATAGCCTTGGTATTTTGCCCAACAATGGCCAAACTTGAAATTCATTCATTGTCATTGCAAATTGAAAAGTGATGAAAGTGAGCCATTTCTGGCCTAAAAGTAAGGCTATAGCCTTGCTATTTTGCCCACAAATGACCAAACTTAACATTCATTCATTTTCATTGTAGATTGAAAAGTGATGAAAATGAGCCATGTCCGGCCAAACAGTAAGGCTATAGCCTTGGTATTTTGCCCACAAATGACCAAACTTAACATTCATTCATTGTGATTGGAGATTGAAAAGTGACGAAAATGAGCCATTTCTGGCTAAAAAGTAAGGCTATAGCCTTGGTATTTTGCCCACAAATGACCAAAATTGAAATTCATTCATTTTCATTGCAGATTGAAAAGTGATGAAAATGAGCCATTTCTGGCCAAATAGTAAAGCAATAGCCTTGGTATTTTGCCCAACAATGGCGAAACTTGAAATTCATTCATTTTTAATGCAGATTGAAACGTGATGAAAATGAGCCATTTTTGGCCAAAACGTAAGCCTATAGCCTTGGTATGTTGCCCACAAATGACCAACATTAACATTCATTCATTCTCATTGCAGATTGAAAAGTGATGAAAGTGAGCCATTTCTGGCCAAAAAGTACGGCTATAGCCTTGGTATTTTGCCCACAAATGACCACAATTGAAATTCATTCATTTTGATTGGAGATTGAAAAGTGACGAAAATGAGCCATTTCTGGCTAAAAAGTAAGGCTATAGCCTTGTTATTTTGCCCACAAATAACCACAATTGAAATTCATTCATTCTCATTGCAGATTGAAAAGTGATGAAAGTGAGCCATTTCTGGCCAAAAAGTAAGGCTATAGCCTTGGTATTTTGCCCACAAATAACCAAAATTGAAATTCATTCATTTTGATTGGAGATTGAAAATTGATGAAAATGAGCCATTTCTGGCCAAAAAGTAAGGCTATAGCCTTGCTATTTTGCCCAACAATGGCCAAACTTGAAATTCATTCATTCTCATTGCAGATTGAAAAGTGATGACAGTGAGCCATTTCTGGCCAAAAAGTAAGGCTATAGCCTTGGTATTTTGCCCACAAATGACCACAATTGAAATTCATTCATTTTGATTGGAGATTGAAAAGTGATGAAAATGAGCCATTTCTGGCCAAAAAGTAAGGCTATAGCCGTCGTAATTTTCCCCAAGAATGGCCAAACTTGAAATTCATTCATTCTCATTGCAGATTGAAAAGTGATGAAAGTGAGCCATTTCTGGCCTAAAAGTAAGGCTATAGCCTTGGTATTTTGCCCAAGAATGGCCAAACTTGAAATTCATTCATTTTGATTGGAGATTGAAAAGTGATGAAAATGAGCCATTTCTGGCCAAAAAGTAAGGCTATAGCCTTGCTATTTTGCCCACAAATGACCAAACTTAACATTCATTCATTTTGATTGGAGATTGAAAAGTGACGAAAATGAGCCATTTCTGGCTAAAAAGTAAGGCTATAGCCTTGGTATTTTGCCCAAGAATGGCCAAACTTGACATTCATTCATTCTCATTGCAGATTGAAAAGTGATGAAACTGAGCCATTTCTGGCCTAAAAGTAAGGCTATAGCCTTGGTATTTTGCCCAAGAATGGCCAAACTTGAAATTCATTCATTTTCATTGCAGATTGAAAAGTGATGAAAATGAGCCATTTCTGGCCAAAAAGTAAGGCTATAGCCTTGCTATTTTGCCCACAAATGACCAAACTTAACATTCATTCATTTTGATTGGAGATTGAAAAGTGACGAAAATGAGCCATTTCTGGCTAAAAAGTGGGGCTATAGCCTTGGTATTTTGCCCAAGACTGGCCAAACTTGCAATTCATTCATTCTCATTGCAGATTGAAAAGTGATGAAACTGAGCCATTTCTGGCCTAAAAGTAAGGCTATAGCCTTGGTATTTTGCCCAAGAATGGCCAAACTTGAAATTCATTCATTTTCATTGCAGATTGAAAAGTGATGAAAATGAGCCATTTTTGGCCAAAAAGTAAGCCTATAGCCTTGGTATGTTGGCCACAAATGACCGAAATTAACATTCATTCATTTTGATTGCAGATTGAAAAGTGATCAAAATGAGCCATTTCTGGCCAAACAGTAAGGCTATAGCCTTGGCATTTCCCCCAAAACTGATGAAACTTAAAATTCATTCATTCTCATTGCAGATTGAAAAGTGATGAAAGTGAGCCATTTCTGGCCAAAAAGTAAGGCTATAGCCTTGGTATTTTGCCCACAAATAACCAAAATTGAAATTCATTCATTTTGATTGGAGATTGAAAATTGATGAAAATGAGCCATTTTTGGCCAAAAAGTAAGGCTATAGCCTTGGTATTTTGCCCAACAATTGCCAAACTTGAAATTCATTCATTCTCATTGCAGATTGAAAAGTGATGAAAGTGAGCCATTTCTGGCCAAAAAGTAAGGCTATAGCCTTGGTATTTTGCCCACAAATGACCACAATTGAAATTCATTCATTTTGATTGGAGATTGAAAAGTGATGAAAATGAGCCATGTCTGGCCAAAAAGTAAGGCTATAGCCTTAGTAATTTTCCCCAAGAATGGCCAAACTTGAAATTCATTCATTCTCATTGCAGATTGAAAAGTGATGAAAGTGAGCCATGTCTGGCCTAAAAGTAAGGCTATAGCCTTGGTATTTTGCCCAAGAATGGCCAAACTTGAAATTCATTCATTTTGATTGGAGATTGAAAAGTGATGAAAATGAGCCATTTCTGGCCAAAAAGTAAGGCTATAGCCTTGCTATTTTGCCCACAAATGACCAAACTTAACATTCATTCATTTTGATTGGAGATTGAAAAGTGACGAAAATGAGCCATTTCTGGCTAAAAAGTAAGGCTATAGCCTTGGTATTTTGCCCAAAATTGATCAAACCTGAAATTCATTCATTCTCATTGCAGATTGAAAAGTGATGAAACTGAGCCATTTCTGGCCTAAAAGTAAGGCTATAGCCTTGGTATTTTGCCCAAGAATGGCCAAACTTGAAATTCATTCATTTTCATTGCAGATTGAAAAGTGATGAAAATGAGCCATTTCTGGCCAAAAAGTAAGGCTATAGCCTTGCTATTTTGCCCACAAATGACCAAACTTAACATTCATTCATTTTGATTGGAGATTGAAAAGTGACGAAAATGAGCCATTTCTGGCTAAAAAGTGGGGCTATAGCCTTGGTATTTTGCCCAAGACTGGCCAAACTTGCAATTCATTCATTCTCATTGCAGATTGAAAAGTGATGAAACTGAGCCATTTCTGGCCTAAAAGTAAGGCTATAGCCTTGGTATTTTGCCCAAGAATGGCCAAACTTGAAATTCATTCATTTTCATTGCAGATTGAAAAGTGATGAAAATGAGCCATTTTTGGCCAAAAAGTAAGCCTATAGCCTTGGTATGTTGGCCACAAATGACCGAAATTAACATTCATTCATTTTGATTGCAGATTGAAAAGTGATCAAAATGAGCCATTTCTGGCCAAACAGTAAGGCTATAGCCTTGGCATTTCCCCCAAAACTGATGAAACTTGAAATTCATTCATTCTCATTGCAGATTGAAAAGTGATGAAAGTGAGCCATTTCTGGCCAAAAAGTAAGGCTATAGCCTTGGTATTTTGCCCACAAATGACCACAATTGAAATTCATTCATTTTGATTGGAGATTGAAAAGTGATGAAAATGAGCCATGTCTGGCCAAAAAGTAAGGCTATAGCCTTCGTAATTTTCCCCAAGAATGGCCAAACTTGAAATTCATTCATTCTCATTGCAGATTGAAAAGTGATGAAAGTGAGCCATGTCTGGCCTAAAAGTAAGGCTATAGCCTTGGTATTTTGCCCAAGAATGGCCAAACTTGAAATTCATTCATTTTGATTGGAGATTGAAAAGTGATGAAAATGAGCCATTTCTGGCCAAAAAGTAAGGCTATAGCCTTGCTATTTTGCCCACAAATGACCAAACTTAACATTCATTCATTTTGATTGGAGATTGAAAAGTGACGAAAATGAGCCATTTCTGGCTAAAAAGTAAGGCTATAGCCTTGGTATTTTGCCCAAAATTGATCAAACCTGAAATTCATTCATTCTCATTGCAGATTGAAAAGTGATGAAAATGAGCCATGTCTGGCCAAATAGTAAGGCTATAGCCTTGGTATTTTGCTCACAAATGACCACAATTGAAATTCATTCATTCTCATTGGAGATTGAAAAGTGATGAAAATGAGCCATTTCTGGCCAAATAGTAAGGCTATAGCCTTGGTATTTTGCCCAACAATGGCCAAACTTGAAATTCATTCATTGTCATTGCAAATTGAAAAGTGATGAAAGTGAGCCATTTCTGGCCTAAAAGTAAGGCTATAGCCTTGCTATTTTGCCCACAAATGACCAAACTTAACATTCATTCATTTTCATTGTAGATTGAAAAGTGATGAAAATGAGCCATGTCCGGCCAAAAAGTAAGGCTATAGCCTTGGTATTTTGCCCACAAATGACCAAACTTAACATTCATTCATTGTGATTGGAGATTGAAAAGTGACGAAAATGAGCCATTTCTGGCTAAAAAGTAAGGCTATAGCCTTGGTATTTTGCCCACAAATGACCAAAATTGAAATTCATTCATTTTCATTGCAGATTGAAAAGTGATGAAAATGAGCCATTTCTGGCCAAATAGTAAAGCAATAGCCTTGGTATTTTGCCAAACAATGGCGAAACTTGAAATTCATTCATTTTTAATGCAGATTGAAACGTGATGAAAATGAGCCATTTTTGGCCAAAAAGTAAGCCTATAGCCTTGGTATGTTGCCCACAAATGACCAACATTAACATTCATTCATTCTCATTGCAGATTGAAAAGTGATGAAAGTGAGCCATTTCTGGCCAAAAAGTACGGCTATAGCCTTGGTATTTTGCCCACAAATGACCACAATTGAAATTCATTCATTTTGATTGGAGATTGAAAAGTGACGAAAATGAGCCATTTCTGGCTAAAAAGTAAGGCTATAGCCTTGTTATTTTGCCCACAAATAACCACAATTGAAATTCATTCATTCTCATTGCAGATTGAAAAGTGATGAAAGTGAGCCATTTCTGGCCAAAAAGTAAGGCTATAGCCTTGGTATTTTGCCCACAAATAACCAAAATTGAAATTCATTCATTTTGATTGGAGATTGAAAATTGATGAAAATGAGCCATTTCTGGCCAAAAAGTAAGGCTATAGCATGGCTATTTTGCCCAACAATGGCCAAACTTGAAATTCATTCATTCTCATTGCAGATTGAAAAGTGATGACAGTGAGCCATTTCTGGCCAAAAAGTAAGGCTATAGCCTTGGTATTTTGCCCACAAATGACCACAATTGAAATTCATTCATTTTGATTGGAGATTGAAAAGTGATGAAAATGAGCCATTTCTGGCCAAAAAGTAAGGCTATAGCCGTCGTAATTTTCCCCAAGAATGGCCAAACTTGAAATTCATTCATTCTCATTGCAGATTGAAAAGTGATGAAAGTGAGCCATTTCTGGCCTAAAAGTAAGGCTATAGCCTTGGTATTTTGCCCAAGAATGGCCAAACTTGAAATTCATTCATTTTCATTGCAGATTGAAAAGTGATGAAAATGAGCCATTTCTGGCCAAAAAGTAAGGCTATAGCCTTGCTATTTTGCCCACAAATGACCAAACTTAACATTCATTCATTTTGATTGGAGATTGAAAAGTGACGAAAATGAGCCATTTCTGGCTAAAAAGTAAGGCTATAGCCTTGGTATTTTGCCCAAGAATGGCCAAACTTGACATTCATTCATTCTCATTGCAGATTGAAAAGTGATGAAAATGAGCCATTTTTGGCCAAAAAGTAAGCCTATAGCCTTGGTATGTTGGCCACAAATGACCGAAATTAACATTCATTCATTTTGATTGCAGATTGAAAAGTGATCAAAATGAGCCATTTCTGGCCAAACAGTAAGGCTATAGCCTTGGCATTTCCCCCAAAACTGATGAAACTTGAAATTCATTCATTCTCATTGCAGATTGAAAAGTGATGAAAGTGAGCCATTTCTGGCCAAAAAGTAAGGCTATAGCCTTGGTATTTTGCCCACAAATGACCACAATTGAAATTCATTCATTTTGATTGGAGATTGAAAAGTGATGAAAATGAGCCATGTCTGGCCAAAAAGTAAGGCTATAGCCTTCGTAATTTTCCCCAAGAATGGCCAAACTTGAAATTCATTCATTCTCATTGCAGATTGAAAAGTGATGAAAGTGAGCCATGTCTGGCCTAAAAGTAAGGCTATAGCCTTGGTATTTTGCCCAAGAATGGCCAAACTTGAAATTCATTCATTTTGATTGGAGATTGAAAAGTGATGAAAATGAGCCATTTCTGGCCAAAAAGTAAGGCTATAGCCTTGCTATTTTGCCCACAAATGACCAAACTTAACATTCATTCATTTTGATTGGAGATTGAAAAGTGACGAAAATGAGCCATTTCTGGCTAAAAAGTAAGGCTATAGCCTTGGTATTTTGCCCAAAATTGATCAAACCTGAAATTCATTCATTCTCATTGCAGATTGAAAAGTGATGAAAATGAGCCATGTCTGGCCAAATAGTAAGGCTATAGCCTTGGTATTTTGCTCACAAATGACCACAATTGAAATTCATTCATTCTCATTGGAGATTGAAAAGTGATGAAAATGAGCCATTTCTGGCCAAATAGTAAGGCTATAGCCTTGGTATTTTGCCCAACAATGGCCAAACTTGAAATTCATTCATTGTCATTGCAAATTGAAAAGTGATGAAAGTGAGCCATTTCTGGCCTAAAAGTAAGGCTATAGCCTTGCTATTTTGCCCACAAATGACCAAACTTAACATTCATTCATTTTCATTGTAGATTGAAAAGTGATGAAAATGAGCCATGTCCGGCCAAAAAGTAAGGCTATAGCCTTGGTATTTTGCCCACAAATGACCAAACTTAACATTCATTCATTGTGATTGGAGATTGAAAAGTGACGAAAATGAGCCATTTCTGGCTAAAAAGTAAGGCTATAGCCTTGGTATTTTGCCCACAAATGACCAAAATTGAAATTCATTCATTTTCATTGCAGATTGAAAAGTGATGAAAATGAGCCATTTCTGGCCAAATAGTAAAGCAATAGCCTTGGTATTTTGCCCAACAATGGCGAAACTTGAAATTCATTCATTTTTAATGCAGATTGAAACGTGATGAAAATGAGCCATTTTTGGCCAAAAAGTAAGCCTATAGCCTTGGTATGTTGCCCACAAATGACCAACATTAACATTCATTCATTCTCATTGCAGATTGAAAAGTGATGAAAGTGAGCCATTTCTGGCCAAAAAGTACGGCTATAGCCTTGGTATTTTGCCCACAAATGACCACAATTGAAATTCATTCATTTTGATTGGAGATTGAAAAGTGACGAAAATGAGCCATTTCTGGCTAAAAAGTAAGGCTATAGCCTTGTTATTTTGCCCACAAATAACCACAATTGAAATTCATTCATTCTCATTGCAGATTGAAAAGTGATGAAAGTGAGCCATTTCTGGCCAAAAAGTAAGGCTATAGCCTTGGTATTTTGCCCACAAATAACCAAAATTGAAATTCATTCATTTTGATTGGAGATTGAAAATTGATGAAAATGAGCCATTTCTGGCCAAAAAGTAAGGCTATAGCATGGCTATTTTGCCCAACAATGGCCAAACTTGAAATTCATTCATTCTCATTGCAGATTGAAAAGTGATGACAGTGAGCCATTTCTGGCCAAAAAGTAAGGCTATAGCCTTGGTATTTTGCCCACAAATGACCACAATTGAAATTCATTCATTTTGATTGGAGATTGAAAAGTGATGAAAATGAGCCATTTCTGGCCAAAAAGTAAGGCTATAGCCGTCGTAATTTTCCCCAAGAATGGCCAAACTTGACATTCATTCATTCTCATTGCAGATTGAAAAGTGATGAAAGTGAGCCATTTCTGGCCTAAAAGTAAGGCTATAGCCTTGGTATTTTGCCCAAGAATGGCCAAACTTGAAATTCATTCATTTTCATTGCAGATTGAAAAGTGATGAAAATGAGCCATTTCTGGCCAAAAAGTAAGGCTATAGCCTTGCTATTTTGCCCACAAATGACCAAACTTAACATTCATTCATTTTGATTGGAGATTGAAAAGTGACGAAAATGAGCCATTTCTGGCTAAAAAGTAAGGCTATAGCCTTGGTATTTTGCCCAAGAATGGCCAAACTTGACATTCATTCATTCTCATTGCAGATTGAAAAGTGATGAAACTGAGCCATTTCTGGCCTAAAAGTAAGGCTATAGCCTTGGTATTTTGCCCAAGAATGGCCAAACTTGAAATTCATTCATTTTCATTGCAGATTGAAAAGTGATGAAAATGAGCCATTTCTGGCCAAAAAGTAAGGCTATAGCCTTGCTATTTTGCCCACAAATGACCAAACTTAACATTCATTCATTTTGATTGGAGATTGAAAAGTGACGAAAATGAGCCATTTCTGGCTAAAAAGTGGGGCTATAGCCTTGGTATTTTGCCCAAGACTGGCCAAACTTGCAATTCATTCATTCTCATTGCAGATTGAAAAGTGATGAAACTGAGCCATTTCTGGCCTAAAAGTAAGGCTATAGCCTTGGTATTTTGCCCAAGAATGGCCAAACTTGAAATTCATTCATTTTCATTGCAGATTGAAAAGTGATGAAAATGAGCCATTTTTGGCCAAAAAGTAAGCCTATAGCCTTGGTATGTTGGCCACAAATGACCGAAATTAACATTCATTCATTTTGATTGCAGATTGAAAAGTGATCAAAATGAGCCATTTCTGGCCAAACAGTAAGGCTATAGCCTTGGCATTTCCCCCAAAACTGATGAAACTTGAAATTCATTCATTCTCATTGCAGCTTGAAAAGTGATGAAAGTGAGCCATTTCTGGCCAAAAAGTAAGGCTATAGCCGTCGTAATTTTCCCCAAGAATGGCCAAACTTGAAATTCATTCATTCTCATTGCAGATTGAAAAGTGATGAAAGTGAGCCATTTCTGGCCTAAAAGTAAGGCTATAGCCTTGGTATTTTGCCCACAAATGGCCAAACTTGAAATTCATTCATTTTCATTGCAGATTGAAAAGTGATGAAAATGAGCCATGTCTGGCCAAAAAGTAAGGCTATAGCCTTGCTATTTTGCCCACAAATGACCAAACTTAACATTCATTCATTTTGATTGGAGATTGAAAAGTGACGAAAATGAGCCATTTCTGGCTAAAAAGTAAGGCTATAGCCTTGGTATTTTGCCCAAAATTGATCAAACCTGAAATTCATTCATTCTCATTGCAGATTGAAAAGTGATGAAAATGAGCCATGTCTGGCCAAATAGTAAGGCTATAGCCTTGCTATTTTGCCCACAAATGACCAAACTTAACATTCATTCATTTTGATTGGAGATTGAAAAGTGACGAAAATGAGCCATTTCTGGCTAAAAAGTGAGGCTATAGCCTTGGTATTTTGCCCAAGACTGGCCAAACTTGAAATTCATTCATTCTCATTGCAGATTGAAAAGTGATGAAACTGAGCCATTTCTGGCCAAAAAGTAAGGCTATAGCCTTGCTATTTTGCCCACAAATGACCAAACTTAACATTCATTCATTTTGATTGGAGATTGAAAAGTGACGAAAATGAGCCATTTCTGGCTAAAAAGTGAGGCTATAGCCTTGGTATTTTGCCCAAGACTGGCCAAACTTGCAATTCATCCATTCTCATTGCAGATTGACAAGTGATGAAACTGAGCCATTTCTGGCCTAAAAGTAAGGCTATAGCCTTGGTATTTTGCCCAAGAATGGCCAAACTTGAAATTCATTCATTCTCATTGCAGCTTGAAAAGTGATGAAAGTGAGCCATTTCTGGCCAGAAAGTAAGGCTATAGCCTTGGTATTTTGCCCAACAATGGCCAAACTTGAAATTCATTCATTTTCATTGCAGATTGAAAAGTGATGAAAATGAGCCATTTTTGGCCAAAACGTAAGGCTATAGCCTTGGTATTTTGCCCAAACATGACAAAAATTAACATTCATTCATTTTGATTGGAGATTGAAAAGTGATGAAAATGACCCATTTTTGGCCAAAAAGTAAGGCTATAGCCTTGGCATTTTGCTCAAAAATGATCAAACTTGAAATTCATTCATTCTCGTTGGAGATTGAAAAGTGATGAAAATGACCCATTTTTGGCCAAAAAGTACGGCTATAGCCTTGGTATTTTGCCCAAAAATGATCAACCTTGAAATTCATTCATTCTCATTGGAGATTGAAAAGTGATGAGAATGACCCATTTCTGGCCAAAAAGTAAGGCTATAGCCTTGGCATTTTGCCCAAAAATGATCAAACTTGAAATTCATTCATTCTCATTGGAGATTGAAAAGTGATGAAAATGAGCCATTTCTGGCTAAAAAGTAAGGCTATAGCCTTGGTATTTTGCCCAAAAATGACCAAAAGTAACAATCATTCATTTTGATTGGAGATTGAAAAGTGACGAAAATGAGCCATTTCTGGCCAAAAAGTAAGGCTATAGCCTTGGTATGTTGCCCACAAATGACCAAAATTGAAATTCATTCATTTTGATTGGAGATTGAAAACAAACGATGCAGTCGTCAATACACAAGACACAGAGAGCTCTGGCAAACAGTCTTTAGTCATAGTGCTAACTCGACGTAGTTCGTTGATTAATATGATTCACACATCACTCCGTCTGGAATGGAGAAGAAGAAAATCTTGCACTATGAGCAATTGCACACAGAATTGCGTGCACAGTCACACGAATAAATCGCCATACAAAGGCCAATCTACAAATATAAAAACAGGCCTAATTACGAAGCCGCTATTAAGTCACAACTGGGCTGAAATCTCCTTTCTATATAATAAACTACAGACCAATCATACCACATACACAAAATAAGTAGGAATATACTCGCTAAATCATAAAGATTCGCTCTGTCGTTTCTTGTTCGTGACTCCACTTTCCATGTATTTCGAAATCCTGGCGCCAATGTTCACACCTTCCACGACAGGTTTCATACATTGATAGAAATCGCCCAATCAACATTCACACCTCTGTTTCCATAATTTCTCAACAAGCATTGTATCCCATTGAACACTAACGAGCCAGCCGGCTATAAATGGACGGATTTCAGTGTGAAGGTGTTGTTTTAAGATCATAGCTGGTTAAAGTGTAGGTAGCAAAGTTTCGCTAGTACAAAGAATTAGATACGATAAAGAAAGGAGCTCAAATTCAGCGAATAAATAGCCGCCATCAGCAATATCTTGGAGAATTAACGTGAAGAGAAGTAAAAAGGACTACTTAATCACGTTGGAAAGAAGGATATCTTAGAATGGATGTATTAGCTGATAAATCGGTACGTGAATTTCTACATGTTTGCCTTCAAAGCGCTGAAAAATTACGTAAATTATAAGATGAAATTTATTTGTGCGGAATGTAATTCCGTATATGTTGGTGAAACATCCCGACACATATCAACTCGTGTTCATGAGCATCTTTTTTCAAATAAAAATTCTCATGTATTTAAACATCTCCAAAGTTCTGATGCCTGTAAAAATTCTTGTAGTGAGACTTATAGACTTATAGATGAAGTTATAGATTCAGCTAGAACACACTATCAGCTGAAGATTAAAGAGGCTCTGCATATTATGTGGGAGGGACCCAGCCCTAATAAACAGGTTCTGCACTATAATTTCTCATTAGCTTTCTAACTCTTGTGCAACGGCTCTTGTTCTCTTCTTTTTTCGAATAGTTTTTTCGCTTGATCTTCGATTGACTTTACAACATATGGTCTATTAGTATTCATTGTTAATTTCAGCAACTGACGATGGATTTGAGTAAATCCAAAACATGTCTTGTAAATTGAAATCAATTGTCGTGTTTTTTCGCATCATTTCTGATCTACTTATTGTGAGAAACTTTGGAAGATGAAATTTACTTTGAAATAAAGGAATTGCCATTTAAATAACAAAGACTTTTGATAGAGATAAGCTAATTGGATGGCCCTAAAATACATGTATCTATTATCTTTTCTTGGCTATAGGGCAATCTAGTCTTAGTCTCCATTTGCCAAGAAAATCATTCTTATATCTTTGTGCGGACCTACAGAAAACTGCAATGGCCTCTTGATCTAATTTCGGGGAAAATATTGCTGTAATCCCTCATCATGACACAAATATATGAAAAGGAACAAGGGGTGCTTGTCTCTCCTTCGCTCCCTCTCTGGCGTCCACGTATTTGAACAAAGAAATAAATTCAGAATGGCTATGCTTACCATAAAGTCCTTTTCTATTTGATACAGTGGTGCCAAAGTTGCCTCAGACGTGAACACTGTAGTATGCGAATGGAAAGAATCTACAGACGACACAGATACCATTGCGGGTATGATCAATACAAACTACATTGGCATAGATACAGGTAAGGATCCACGAACACGTCCAGTATATCGCGTTTTTGTGAGTGTATGATAAGAGAATGAGCTATGATGGTGATTTTAAAAATAGATAGGTGTAATACCGTGACTTGATTTCTCCTATATCCAACAAAGTCAGCTAATACCGTGTGTTCTAATTATGATGCTCCACATTACAACTCACTCAATATTGCACCATCAAACCACAAATTTTGCTAGCAAAGAAACCTTTCCGCAATGCCTGATACACGTCGTCAGATTGTAGAAAAATGGCTTAATGACAGCAGCTGAATGACAGAAAGGTGAAAGGAAGTGCAAACCTATTTGGTATGGAGAATAGCGTGAGTGAGAACTGACCAAAAACTGACTTAAGTGTATTGAATAGCGTCTCCCTTTTCCAATGTAATATTGAAATTCTATCGTGCCAAAAATTTGATAGCATGATAACGATATTTGATAACAAATAGTAGTTATTCTAGCCATAATGATCATAACAAGTAACATTTTGCATAGATATACTATCATGATATTCAAGTGGATGGAAACCGGCTCATGTTCTAATATCAGTATCAGTCACAACATTATCATTATCATAGTGATTATAGTATAATATGATTATTATAGGAACAAAAACGACGAACTATGGAGACCATGGGAAGAAAAAGAAGTTGACGTAACAGAAAATCAGAACAGCTTACACAGTATATCCCACTTCGCCTCTTTCAGCGCTTGTGGCACGCCGCTCCAGTCTCCTCCTCAGTTTAAGCACCCAGTCAAGTGAGTACGTTTAACTGATCATTTGTATACGTAATATTCTTACTGAATCTAGAAGAAATAAAAATTGGGAAACGTTTAGCACGAATATCACTTCGTAAGCTAGCCAGGTTTATGAATAGATACCATAGATGGCAATAGAGTTAGGTGACATATAGAACAGGGGTGGACAGGGAAATATTTTGGCGAAAAGCGAACATACAGGAAATTGGCTATTGAAAGTTGCTTTTTGTTGCCTACCTTAAAGATTTTGCTGACATCCTCTTTTATAAACCAACGGCCGTGGAAGTTGTAATGTCGCTATTTCTTTTCCCATGTCCATTTCAGAGAGCATTGCATGTCCATTTTACCTTCTGGCACTTTTTGCTAGAGGATTGCTAGTTTATCAACAATCCTGGGGTTTCGACAGGAACATTGAACACATAGAAACTGTCAAATATTTCGCTCTTCAAGTTCTATTCAAGTAGTTTATCACATCCATAGCTATTGAAACTAACTAGTCCTAATGCGGTGTGATCATCGCTTTATGAAAAATTTAGTTTTCAGTAATACATCGGTCGCAAACGCCGCATTTCCGACGGATTGCTAAGGGAAAACATCAGCAGCTCAAAAAATATGTTGGGTATTTCAACTTATCTGCTCATGTGCAGCTAGAACTCTTTGAGAGTTTTTCACTTGTTACTTCGTACGACTACATGTACGCGGAGGGTGCAAGGCTGCTGAGAGAAAAAATTCCAGCCCCCTCCATTCTTTGATTAGCAAGAGCCAAAGGAAAGCACCAATAGTGCTATAGACATATGGGATAGCTGATCTAATTTTCTTATCTGCATTCCGACATCTTCGAGAGCTTTTCATTCATGTTTGTCATTTGAACTTTTTAGATTGGTGTGGCCTAAGAAACCATACGACTACATGTACGCGGAGGGTGTAAGGCTGCTGAGAGACTTCCCAGTTCAAGCGACGCTAGAATTTGCTGATATAGATTCGGACGATGGAGATGATGATGAGTATGATGATGATAAGCTGAACAAAGGACGAAGGCAGTCAGCAAATCAAGATGGCTTAGATGAACAACACACCAGAGCATAAGTGTAGAGGACTACGATATCGTAATAAATCCGAGATGGATTTTGTCGTTAATATTTGCCGAATCTTTGCTAGCAATATACACAAAGGCTGACAAGCCATTATATTCAACGGTCAAAATGCCTATAGATATAGGTCTTATAGAATGCTAAGTTTAGCAAACTGATTCAAAACACGCACGATATCAAAATCTACTAACTTTACACCGAGCACACGTTGTCACTAGTACTTGTACAACCAGTTGTAATACCTAACCAAACATATTCTAGCGAAACGATTCAACCATGAAAACTCGACACCTGTTCTCATGTATTTTAACGCTAGTGTTCACACCATTTTACAAACTCAACAGTGCTGAAAATTGTAAAATTTTCGTGATTAAAGCTATAGTTCGCCACCGTAGATGATCTTATTCTCAAATTTAGAAATGATAGCATTTAAATGGCTAATTCTTTGCACAGTTGAGTCTAGTGTATCAAAGATAGTCTAGTTTTTCCATGTTGTTTTATCACAGTTGCAAATTTATCAATAAAATATTCGAATTTTCTAGCTAGTTGCAATTTTATCATGGATATTCATAATTGACTTTTTTAAATTTGTCAATAAATATGTGATTAATTATAAGCATACATTGGTTCATATGATATTCGAAAATTTGTAGATATTTAAGAATGATAGTAAAATTATTTATTAGCAAAGGTAGTTGACAACTAGCAAATTTGTATACTTTCTGTTCTGTGGAATCTAGCAAATTTTAAAAAGCCTCATAAAGAAAATCAGGACAGTTCACTCACTTGGAGACTGTCACGTAAAAACCACCCAAGAGCAAAATCAAGCAGTGACATAGAACGACACGAAGGAATGGGTGTTATCCACACTTTAGAGAAACTGCTAATAAATATCAAGGAAAGAGTACAAAATATCTTAAAATTCTCTATTCTATTAATATATGGTAAATATGCCACTGGTGAGATGAGATTTAGAGTAATAGAATCCACAAAAATGTTGCGTTTGCATCTCCCAAGTTGATTTGCAACACTGAAATAACTTATGTCCAAAATTCTGTTGTTGCTATTGAAGACCCAAAACTGCATACTACATTGCATCAAATGCAATTCAATTTCAATTCAACAAATAGCAATGGTACCTTGTATTCACCAGTGTGGCAATACAATGTGCTCAGGCTCCAATCATCTGGTCCAAAATGTTAGCAAGAAACTGAAGGTCAGAATCCCTTGACAAACGATGGTCACCATCTTTTATGAAATGTACAAATGTACTCTTTGATCTCAGCCTCTGACATAATTTCAAAGAATGTGAGTATGGAACAGTATTGTCATCCATGCCATGGACCAAATGAACTGGCCCATCAAATGCTATCTCTGGTTTATTCAAAAGCAAATGTTTCTTGGCATCTGTAATGATTTCAAATGGCAAAATGTATGGTTCTGTCCAATACTCTGATGGCATTGAAAAGTAGCCAGTGCTTTTGATTCCATATTTTTCCCTATCAGGTAGGCTTTTATACCTTTGGTAAAGTAAATCTGGAGCTGGTGCGATCCCAACAAGACCTTGCACTTTGGCTGGGTTTTCCAAAGCAGCAAGAAGCATTATCCATCCACCAATACTTGAACCAACAATAATTTGTGGTCCTAGGAAAAGATTTATCATTAAAAACATGTCCAAAACTGAAATCTCTCACCTGTAAAATAATATTCCAATACCCTTGTAGTTCCCTCTAGAACCAAACATATTTCAAAATAGTACCCCTAATGAAGAACAGAAGAAAATCTATATTAGTGAAGAATAATGATGAAAGAATGGGAACTGAGTGGCTCAATACAAAAAGTGCAACCAATGCAATAGAATCACATACTGAAACAGGCACTGGTAATGCATGAAGGATATATGATGTAAAACTCTTCCTTTAAAAAAACTACCCTAGATTGCTAAAAAAACCTCTCATTCCCTTAAAAAACTAATCATCATTATAGAGTAATAGTGTATAATCTATCTCATAAGGCAACTGTTATTGGCATTTGTATGTCATTTTGCAGAGCATTAAGATATAATTGCTCTTATACTAAAAGACAAACAGCATGTTCAAGAGACATGCTCCATACATGCCAAAACACCTTCCAGCCAGTGGCATGCCAAAGGGTAGGTGAGTAGGAGGTGTGGCAAAGGAGCTTTATCAATAGGTCTAACAATGCTTGATGACTACCAACAAGGTACCATAACTAGTGACAAGCCACAATAATTATGGCAACTATTACTGGTGAGCCAAAGTTACTCATGGCTTCTATAAGTGGGTGATGTGACACTTGCCATACCTTTCACATTGGCACGCTCCTATCTGCACCCCTCCCTTGTCAGAATGTTTAATTCAACAAGTGCAAGCATCAAGATATGAGCACTGCATATACCAAATAGAATGATCTAGCCAGTTCTAATGGTTTGTGAAAACTATTCTCCAACTGAAAACTGTTCTTTGACAAAGTGACAACATTTGATGTTACAGTCTTGAAAACTGAATATGTTATGCAAAGATGCCGGGAGGGCATGTTTTAAGAGGATCATTAAATTTTGTTTGGGTGGTGTCTATGATTTCTTAAGTTGATTGCTGGTGTGCATTGCTCGGAGACAGCAGGAAAGCTTTGCTGTCAATGACTGCAAAGTATTCCGTTAGCTTTTTCAGCCACAGGTAATGTTAGTAGATGACTGCAAATACATAGATTCCAGCCAATTTACAACTTCCATTTCAAAGAATTGTCTTAATTCTGTAAATAGTAATTCATCCATTAAAAATGGCAATTTGTATAGCCAGGTTGCTTTCCAGCAATCTAAAGGGAGTGGTAGACCAAAAATTCTCCCAGAACCCAGTGCAGTTTGCTTTGTTCACAGCCCCCCCTCCCCAAATATCAATTTCATTCTGCGGCCCGGCTTTGCTGCAAAGCTATGCTCACTGCCACCCAAAATTGACCTATCTATTGCAGCTTTGCTTAATAGGACATTCACATGCCACTGATTTATCATCATTACCACTGTCATGCTGAAGGGATCTTGAGTAGGGGGGGGGGGGTATAGCAAAAGAGACTTGCTGGCAGGTTTGAACAAGGCACCATAATCACTAACAAGGCACAATCCTTATGGAATCTTTTGCCTTCTTTGACACACCACTGATTATAGCTATAGGCCTAAACAATGTGCCCTAAATGAAAATTACTGTATATAGTGGTTACATATGCCCCTCACATCTGATTATCTATCATATGCCAAGTGTCTCAGTTTCATGGCACAAATCTGTGTTAAGTAGAACAAATTCAATTCATATATTGAAATGGAAGGACATCAACACAGATTAACGGAACTGAATGCAAATGCACTTTGGACACTGTACCTTCAGCAACTTTTCCCAATATTTCCAATGTATTTTCTTTCCATAAACTTATTGTAAAGTCCTCAAACTTCCCACTAGACTGCCCATGTCCTACATAATCAAAACAAACATATTTCAGGTTCCTTTGTTGGCAGTAATTGTCCAGAAACTTCGCTTTGACTCCATTCATATTGGACATCAATCCTTGACAAAAAATAATTCCGACATCTGTACAAGGGGTATTTGGAGTAAATTTTCGATAGGCTATAAAGTGCTCCTTACTTTCCCCAATATGCAATCTTTGGATCGCGCTTTCTGATTTCTGAAACTGTGAGACTGAAAAAGCAAAGGATCTAGCGAAGTGAGGCCAAAAACTTACAAGAACATCTGGTCTCTTAGCACGTTTTATAGTAGATACCAATGCTGTAGCAAACATTTTAACTGATCTTACAACTCTCTAACACTAAGCTGCAGTGACTAAGAGATCCGATGGTTCCATGTCCAATGCACATTGTACGCCATTACACAATGCACATGGTACGCCATTACACAATCCATCAGCCTCGGTTTAAAGCCCCCATCTATCATTGCTTGGATTGGTTTAAACGATTGCTATCAAAATCGAAAGCCCTGAGAATCACATGACAACACGTGATGATACAACGAAACAAAGGCTCACACTGGGTGTTTTGGGTATCCACAGCTTATCAGTCACGAGACTAGCATCTTCTAACAATGTTCACAAACCATACTTATTGTTGTGTGTGTGATATCCACATGATTTCCCACACTTTCTGCTCTATAAAGCTAGACCACTTTAAGCAGTGAGTGAACATCCCAACGCTGAAGCAAAAGAATCAGAGAGCAGTAAGGTTTCCAGACAGACAATATCATGGCTACTTTAACAGCATTTACCATCATACTCCTCGTCTCAGCTGGATGGTTGGATATTGCTAAGATCTATGGAATGCCCATGAACCCAGAGCCAAATAACCGACCCATTATTGCAGTACTTTCACAAGAAATAACTCCAGGTTTGCTACCACCAAGAATCAAAGGAAGGTCCTATATTGCAGCGTCATACGTTAAGTATATTGAAAGTGCAGGTGCAAGGGCTGTGCCTGTTACCACAACAATGACGAAAGAAGAGATTGAAGATATATTCAATTCAGTTAACGGTGTATTATATCCAGGAGGAGATGCACCGGTCTTTCACTCAAAGTATTATACCAATGCGGAACACTTTTACAATCTAGCTGTGAGCGCAAACAGGAACGGAGATTTCTTCCCTGTATGGGGGACATGCCTTGGATTCGAATCGTTAGCTAGCATAGCGGCTGGAAAACCCATTTTGTCTTCCTCAGTTGCCATAGACCTTGCACTTCCATTGAACTTGACAAGCGATGCCAAAGGAAGCAGACTGCTGAGAGACGCCCCAGAAGACCTCATCACCAAACTGAGTAGGGAAGGAATAACATACAACTATCATCACGAGTGTGTAACGCCAGAGACCTTTACTTCGACAAAAGCGTTAAGGGACACATACAAAGTTTTATCATACAATAATGACGTGAATGGGAAAACATTCATTTCAACAATGGAAGGTTAGTTGTACCTCTTGTAATGATTTAAGCTTGCTCTGCTTCAATGATATAAATTTCGATTATATACAACTGAAATTTAAGCTTCGCTGAGCAATGTACCCTAGACAAAAATGAGACTACAAGACTTAAGAGATGTACGAACCTATGAGAATTTTGGGAAAGTCCCATCCCCCCCCCCCAATATTTTCAATGTTGCATAGTGCCTTTAAAATGCTACGTTATGCCCACTGTCTAGAGGAAGAACCATGAGCGAGCCCCAAGGAAAATCAGAGTGCCGTCCCTCCTGTGTTTCGAGAGAAATCACGTTTTCTTACGCTCCTTGTCATTCTCCATTTGCAATAACAAGGTAAATGTAAAACGTCATTTGGTGCGCTTTCGTGAGTCTTAAAATGCAGGGCGTGGCATAAGTGCCTTTAGTTCCTATGCCCCTCCACCTTCCAAATGCTTTCTACTTCTCTGCTTGAGAAGAAAAGATCAGAATAACCAGGAACACTTAGCCTGGATAATGCACATAAAATGAACTAAAATCTATTTCACATTTCCGTGTTTTTGTGGAGGTCTGTTGACTGTTCTGCTGTAATGATTGTTTTTGTTGCTAAATCTGTCTTGGGTTAGTGGGCGTATTATTGACACGGTTCAATATTATTCTCTATATCAGTATGAAGTTCATATTATGAACACAACCAGCTAGTGTTTGTGTCAATCAATAAGTATCAATTTCTGTCCTAGGGCGAGACCTTCCATTTTATGGAACACAGTGGCACCCAGAGAAGAACAGTTTCGAATGGAGTGAAGAGAGGAATATTAATCATTCAAAGGATGCCGTGGAGGTAACCCAATATTTTGCAGACTTTCTTGTGAGTGAAGCCAGAAAGAGCCAACACAGGTTCCCTTCAAAAGAGATGGAAAATAAATATCTTATATACAGGTACAGTTCAGTGTATACTGGGGATTCAGGACACTTTGAAGAGTGCTATATCTTTGACTAGATTGAAAGCAGAACTATGTGACGATTCCAGATTAACAACGTTAGACGTTAAAGTAAGAAACTTACATTTTGTTGTATACAGCCCCCTGTGAAACCAAAGTTTTCAGACAATCCTATACTTGGGTATATCAGGGGTATAGTTGCGACAGGGATGTCTTCATAAAAACTTAAGCAGGGGACTGTACTTCTTCTACCGCCACGCAAGCGACGACTCCTTATATTTAATTCGAAATGCTCAGATTTAAATACATACAGGGTAAAGCATAAGTTAAAAGAACTTTTCAGAAAATCTACACAAAGTCACATCATGGGCTAGATTCATTCTGCAAAAGCTAGGAACTCGCCAGACTAGCATTCGCTCATCGGAAACGGGGGTGATCCCAAAACAGAGTTCCTTACTTTTCCTGAAAATACCATACTATGTAAAATAATGATTACTGAGGAAAAAATACCAAATATGCTCTGAACAGAATAGACAACGACAAGGATGAATAGGAAAACCAGTGAATTAGGAGACTTTGATAAGCACTAGCAGTAATTAGATGAATCAGGAGATCCTAACTTTTCCTGGAAGCACTTTAATATGATAGGGTTTGTGGTGTCCTCTAGGGTAAAGGTTAGTCCCATATACGATTCCGTACGTTGGGGGAGTGTCTGTTAGAGAGTTCATTCATTCATTCATTTCATTTACAATTTCTTTATACAGGGTAAGTTTCAAATTTTAATATATTTGATTTTCAAACAAGAGAGGACACTTATCCTGAGTCGTCGGCATAATGAGGTAGGGTGGCTAGTTCCTTTCCTCGCCGCCTTTAACTTCCCCATTGTTGCCACCAGCTACCCATTTGCTGCTGGATGGACAGTGAGCGAGCGGTCCAACTATGATCCAAGGGTTCGGCTCGAACCATCGGTGTCTCGCCGATATTTCCTAAGTAGTGAATAGACATAGAAGAGCTATTATGACAGAACCCAATATTCAAGTGGGGATTTTTAATCATGATCTTAAGTAGAAGTTGTGATGTTTGAATCATTTTAGTAAAATGCACTTTGCCACGCCATTCAATGTGCAGTGTTTATCTGTAAATCTTTGGACTTAAAGGCACTAAACCTGCACGGTAAATTGGAATATGATAATGTATTTCCTTTTATCATTATGTTGCACTTAATTGAAATCGTTGAGGCAATTTACTTGAAACTAAAATTAAGTGTTACGAGAAATTTCCATCGTCTTTCTTTACATGGTTATCCCTCTCTTTCAATGACTTGGCAGGGCACCACCACCAAATAATGTTGGAGGAAAACTTGCACTCTGAATAATAGCAGAACTGAACTCAAATAAACTCGACAAAGCAAACCACGAAAACCACTCAAAGATATACGAATATTGTATACGTCCCAGTCCTCCTGCGTAAACTGGGACATACGTGTTTACCTTGTTTACAAAGAATGTGCCCATAAGATATGATAATTCTATGCCCTCGCTGCTTCTTGGAACATTAAGTCCAGGTATGCACTCATGCGTAACTTTCTCAGGATGCCACTGCAAAAGGGGTAATGCTTCCCTGGTAAATAATAAATGATTACTCGATGCCTTGAGGAAAATCAATAAAAGGTTGGGAATTGAAGCTATCTATTAGAATCGTAAATACCGAAGAGAACGAAAGGGGTTTTAATTTTATGAGCGGGCAAAGAACTCAAATACAGGATGAGCCCACTGATCTGATCAGTGGCTGAATCATGGAAATGCCAAAGTGAACAAGTTATTAATTGTCAGTACGTGTCAATACAGTAACAGCAGTGAAACAAATACTTAAAAATACCAACGACAAATGTAAAGAAAAATCCTGACGTTGCATTGAAAAGCAGGAAGGGCTATTTGCTATGGATACTGCATGAAAACAAAAACCCCTGAAGCTAATGGGACAAGGACATCATTCATCCCTTGTTTTCCTTACGATGACTATTCCACTGTTACACTTTGTAGCAAAAACCTTCTTGAGTAGCAGAACCAAACAGGGCGTCAAATCAGAATTCTGTTCACATAATTATAAAGCTGTGACATCGTGTATCTCTCTAGGCAGGGAGACGGAACAGTAAATATTACGGAGTCTTTCTCATTCCAAACTTATCTCAATGAATTAGAAATCTCATCTCTTTTTCCAACCACAATTCAACTGCAAAGTTCTATATACCATCAAAGTCAAATTGGGAGAATGATCCAGTCCCTATAACCACGTCTACCAATATGGAGGAACTTCCCCTAGGGGGGGAATTTAGCTTTTAAGGTTGGAATGGCAAGCTACCACCATCAATTACATAAAGGCATATTTTATATCCTGACCAACACGGCCTATTGCAAAAGATTGCTAAGAAAAGTAGCCACTGAACGTGGAAACTGCCTTCTTGTGTCATGGAGTGTATGTAAAGAGAATATGTAAACTTCCAGTGACTTTTAATACCATGACCCAATACAGGCTGACTCTAAATTTCTAATCAAATCACAGTGGCTATCGTACTTTTCTGTTTGTGGGACCTTTCAGCAAAGAGAAGAAAAAGTATTGTGCTAGTGTGCTGATTTTGCAGCAAAAAATAAAAGAGGGAGCGATCTTTGAAGACGAAGATTCTATTATGATTTCTACGCATATTAACCCAGATTTACAATGAGGCAATCCATCACAACTTTGCTGACTACAATCACCGAGAAAATTAGTTACGTCACTGAAAAAATTACAGCCACGTACAATTGACAGGAAGTCGAGGAGGCATACATAACACAGCTGGTGCTAGCAAGTGGCGCGCAAATACAAATTGGCAGCTGTAGTGTCACGAAAATGTTTACTGCATGAATTGGGCCTTGTTTCATAGAGGGTTTTGCGTTGAAACTTCCAACGTCTTTAGTATCCTGTCTAAACGTGTAACACCTACAAGTTCCTAGGTAGTGCCAAATGCGCAGTTAAAATTAAGGAACTATTAATGAATTTTCAGTAATGGACTTAAAAGTGCGAGAAAATAACTCATTTGAGCGGGATTCAAACTCACGACCCCTGACTTTGTACCTCAAGTGCTCTACCAACTGAGCTATCCGGTCACGCTTTCAAATCCAATGTTTAGCACTAAAGTGAGGCTAAATAGATTTAAAAAAGGAACTTTAAACATTAGGCCTTTTGCTAGGATCCTTATACACAAAACATATACACGCTTTTTATTTCATAAGGAATCACTTTATAAGGAACCTATATATAGAATGCCGAAACATTTAAAAAACTCATAATACTAAAGGAAAATTCTCTAAGGAACTTTTCAATTTGAAAATTTTTTATATCAGCAAACAATCAAGAAGTAGGAAGCCGGTTCCATCCATTTGCAGCCAAAATCAGCGTAGATTGGTTGCTATTCTTGTGTCAAGTGTTTCATGCTCCATTTGTCTTAAGTTATAGCCAAAGTTAAAGGCAAAATTCAGAACTTCAATGTTTACTTGTCTGTGCCATATGTATGGCACTAAATGTGGAGTGAAAATTAAGGAACTATTAAGGAACTTTTGGTACTAGAAGTTGCTGATTTGAGGTCTACAAATAAGGAACTTTTAGAACTAGGCCTTGAGGTAGGTTCCTTATAAAAAAGCGTGTAGTCTTCAATACACAAGACACAGAGAGGTCTGTCAAACATTCTTTAGTCATACTGCTAACTCGACTTACTTCTCTGATGAATATGGCTCACACATCACTCCGTCTCGAATGGAGAAGAAGAAAATCTTGCACTATGAGCAATTGCACACAGAACTGCGTGCACAATCACACGAATAAATCGGCATACAAAGGCCAATCTACAAATATAAAAACAGGCCTAAATACGAAGCCGCTATTAAGTCACAACTGGGTTGAAATCTCTTTTCTATATAATAAACTACAGACCAATTATACCACATACACAAAATAAGTAGGAATATACTCGCTAAATCACAAAGATTCGCTCTGTCGTTTCTTGTTCGTGACTCCACTTTCCATGTATTTCGAAATCCTGGCGCCAATGTTCACACCTTCCACGACAGGTTTCATACATTGATAGAAATCGCCCAATCAACATTCACACCTCTGTTTCCATAATTTCTCAACAAGCATTGTATCCCATTGAACACTAACGAGCCAGCCAGCTATAAATGGACCGATTTCAGTGTGAAGGTGTTGTTTTAAGATCATAGCTGGTTAAAGTGTAGGTAGCAAAGTTTCGCTAGTACAAAGAATTAGATACGATAAAGAAAGGAGCTCAAATTCAGCGAATAAATAGCCGCCATCAGCAATATCTTGGAGAATTAACGTGAAGAGAAGTAAAGCAGACTTAATCGCGTTGGAAAGAAGGACATATGAGAATGGATGTAATGGCTGATAAATCGGTAAGAATTTCAGGCATATTTAACATTAAGTTGAAACTTCGGCAGAGATATTTTCATTAGGAGAAAATTTATGAAAGAAATGGACATACATTCGTCTCAATGGCAAGGACTTTGAATCGAATCACACTGTGCGTAATATCTTTTCTTGATTTTTGGGCAAAGAAATCTAAGACAACATTTCATGTATTCATCCTAGAAGGAATTAATGAAAGCCAATAATAAAGAAATAAAACAATCCTCTTTATGTATGTGAGTTTCTATGATATAGTGAAAAAGACATAAACGTTTTTTTCATATAAGAAACAAACTTTCTCCCTTCAGCCTGGATGTTTCTTGATATTTTGTCAAATCCAGCCTTAAATGTTTCTTAAGTGTTTCTTTAAATTTTTGAAATTTCCTATAGTAACAAAGGAACTGTGAGACGAGAAATTGAAGTTTTAGTTAAAAATATTTGAGAGACGGATGTTCTTTGTATTTTGTTTCCAATTCAGTTAAAAATTTTCTCGCAAAAATAGATTTTTCAAGTTCACTTTTGAAGCTCAGCCTAACTGTTTCGTAATTGTGTCTTAATTTTTGCATGATCTGAGCCTCATGTTTTTTTTATATACTTGTTTCTTATAAAAAACGTGTAATTATTTTAAAAAAGAGATAAACTAAGGAATGACTTTGTTTACAATCAGCCCCTTTTCTATTTGATACAGTGGTGCCAAAGATGTCTCAAAGGTGACCAGTGCAGTAAGCGAATGGAAAGAATCTACAGACCACACAGATACCATTGCGGGTATGATCAGTACAAACTACAGTGGCATAGATACAGGTAAGGATCCACGAACACGTCAAATCGACCAACAAGGCCAGGCCAATTCAAGATACAAACATTTCTATTCTAAGCAGTTCTAACCAAAATCTAATCAATTAAAAACTGTATGAATGGGCGCGAAACTTTTGTAACATACTAACTATATTGTTCGTCTAAAGGCCACCAGCCAGAGTATACATCTGGGGGGGGGGGGTCATATTATGACCGAAGGGTGAAATGAAATATGAACTTACTCAACGAATAGAACATACGATATTGATATATAAGATTGATATAATTTATATACCAGTATTAGTGCTGACCTAATGATGTCATTATTTCAAAAATGGAATTGTTTACAACAGCTTTCGTTTAAAGGAGAAAAACACTGCAACAGCAGTTAAGCCTAATCCAATCAAGAAATGCATATCTTTTCAGCAATCATTTAGCCAATCGTTTGTATTTTACTTTTATTTCCATGCTTTCTATATATTAAACAATTTCCATATTGGAAATCATATTGCGATATGTGAAATTGTGTATACTGCTGAAAATGTAAGAGTTTTGAGGGAGGGTCCATTGAAAATCAGCCTATGTTGATTCCAGCACTCTGCTATTACAATTGACATGAGATCTTAGCATCAGTCATGATTTTATCCTAATCTTAATGATTATAAAGATATTATAAGTATAATATGATTTTTACAGGAATAAGAAAAACGGACTATGGAGACCATGGGTAGAAAGAGAAGATGACGTAACAGAAAATCAGAACAGCTTACACAGTATATCCCACTTCGCCTCTTTCAGTGCTTGTGGCACGCCGCTCCAGTCTCCTCCTCAGTTTAAGCACCCAGTCAAGTGAGTACATTTAACTGATCATTCTTACAAGGCTTGTCTATGTTGGATCTAGAAGAAAGAAATTGAGAAATTAGGAGATTTCTAACAAGAATAGGACTTTGTAAGCTAGCCAGACTCATGAATAGATGCCAGATGCCACAAATGGCAATAGAGTTAGGCGACGTATTGAACATGGGTGGGTGGTGAAATAGATTGGCCACATACAAGAACCTGCCGATACTGGACTTGGAAAACCAATGGCCCTGGAAGTTTGAGCACTTCTTAACAATCCTCTGGCAAAGTGCATGGTATCTCCATTTTACACTATGATGCTTCTTGATAGAGGGTTTTAAGTTAGGGCCAAACCAGGAAACTTGTTAAAGCAACATATCAAATTTCCCTCGTGTTTCATTAATGTTTCCTAGATTGACACACTTGTCATACAACAAACTCCTGCAACATTTGTCATAAAAAGCGCTTCATGATTTTGAAAACTATAGATGCAACAAACGTCTCATAGTTTGGAATATACTAATAATCCTTGGTGTTTAAATTCATGCATTGCGTCCACAGTTCTAATACTGTTGAACATATTACTATACTCTAAGAATGGGGAAAATTAAGACTTTTTGCGGCTTCCAATAAACTATATCATCAAGTCCAAACAGATAGAAGTAAATAGCCTAAAACTGATAGACTTGTTACACTAAGAAAGGCTACTGAGGAACAAAATTCCAATCCCTCAATTCTTTGATTAGCAAGAGCCAAAGGAAAGCACCAATAGTGCTATAGACATATGGGATAGCTGATCTAATTTTCTTATCTGCATTCCGACATCTTCGAGAGCTTTTCATTCATGTTTGTCATTTGAACTTTTTAGATTGGTGTGGCCTAAGAAACCGTACGACTACATGTACGCGGAGGGTGTAAGGCTGCTGAGAGATTTCCCGGTTCAAGCGACGTTAGAGTTTGCGGCTGATTCTGATATAGATTCGGATGATGGAAACGATAGCGATGATAACGATGATGGTGATGATGTTGTTGAGATGAACAACAGGCAATCGATAACTCAAGACGATAACTCATAGAACCACACACCAAAGTATGTGAGTAGACACCTGTCTCACAATGAATCCGAGGTTGATTTGATTGTACTCATCTGAAGATGCTGGCTATTGAGAAGAGGAAACAAGAACACCCAAAAACATATAGCTGGCGGATATGTACAACACCGAAATCTTTTTAACTTTACACCGAGAACACCCTATCTCTATGGAGAACACGCTGTTACTAGTACTTGTACAACCGGTTGTAGTAGCTAATCAAATATATTCTAGTAAAACGATTCAACCGTGAAAGCTCGACACCTGTTCTCGTGTATTTTAACGCTAGTATTCACGCCATTTTACACGAACGTAATAGTATTAATACAATGAACATTCCTGACACAAAAGTCAACAAACCCATCATTTACAGACCTTTGAAGATTTCATTCCAATATAGATTTGATAGCAATTACCAGGCATTTCCCAGGGAAGTTTAGCAAAGAGTATCAGAATTTATACTACATATGCCAGTTGATTTATCACAATTTCAAATCTACCAACAAGATACTTGAATTTTCTACTTAAGAGCAATTTTATCATGGAAATTTATCACGGGAATTTTTTAAACTTCTCAATAAATATGTGAATAATCGTAAACATCATACATTGGTTCATATGATATTGGAAATTTCTATAGAATTATAGTAATTATCATGCATTTATTTAATATTTAAGGCAGTGAATGATTAACAAGTCTGTTTGCTTTCTATTCTGTGTGACCTGCCGCATTCTAAAGGATATCATAAAAAAAACAGGAAAGTTCATTCAATTGGAAAATATATCCCCTTAAGCTACCGAAGAGAAAAGAGCAGTGAGAAAGAATGACCTAAAGGAAATTAAGTCTATCTGGAGTCTAGACATGTACGGCGTATTATTAAAAAATCAAACTATCCTTTTTATAAGGACTAGATAATTTTGTTAAGGCTCGAGTGATTTATTACAAATATTTGCGAAATTAGCTATAATATACAGCATGCAAGACGTTAGGCCAGAGCCACTTTCGAAGTTTAAGCAATGGATGCTAGTGTCTATTAACAATCTCATCAGAGTTCATTTGCTATAACAATGTGAGCAGCCTGAGTGCTTGTAGAAATTTCCCTTTGAGGCTATGTTCTAGCAGTGTTCATATTTCTTATGGTAAATCGAGATTCGGACAGATAGGATTTGGAAGCAAAATAATTAAGAGAAATAAGCGATGAACAATGGAACAATGTAGCTTGTCATTTTTCAAAAAACAGCCTAGCTTGATATGCACCGCAGGGCATCGATCTAGTACAAATACACCGCAAATTCTACCAGATTCAATCAACCAAAAAACAATAACTTTATTTTCTATTTAATTCTCGCTCATTTCATGTCTAGGTTCCCTTCGTCAGTCACCCCCATAACCAACTCCGCAATCATTCCCTTGCTATTGTCTTGATCTATTCTCTTCTGACGTAAATCTTCAAGTTTTCACCTATATACACTAGTAAACGCTATTACTTTACCTCATAACTACAAAGAAAAAACGTACAACTCACATATATATATATATATAAATATGTGAGTACGTAACATAAACAGTAAATAAAATGCACTGGATACGACTGGACAATCAAGAATGCCTTCATCTACACGGCCTAGGCAACGTGCGAAGAGCATAGAAGAGGGAAGCTCGGTAAGTTTGTCATCTAAACATGCTATAAGTAATGTCACAAATTGACATAAAGGTTGGAATTGCCAAACCTTTGCGTTTAATAACACAACATGCCAATGCATTTAACGGTAAACCAGGTTGAGTTCGGAGCTTTGCCAAGAAATTGCAAGTTACAACCCCTAAACAGCTGCTCCTCACAATCTTCTACAAAATCCACAAATGAGTTTAAGTTCTAACGAAGGACTTATCATATTTATCCGTTCAACCAAGCATCACACTAACAACCATTGATATCATCATAGATATAAAAAGCATATAAATGTCAATATATGCAGAGAAATTTCCTATTCAGCACACTGAGACCTCGCACACCACGAAATCGTTCTGTTGCCACACCGATCCTGTCTGTAATGGTCCCAAAACCCAAATGTATGGTTCTTTTCAATACTCTGGTGGCTTTGAAAAGAAGCCTGCACTTCTAGTTTGATAGGCTGTAGGCACTATAGAATTTTAATAGTATTGCACAAAAACACTCTAATGGCATACTGACAGTACATTTTCTATCCGACGCTCATAGTATAACGACCGAATGGTGGGGCCATATGTCTTACTAGTTGCGATGAAGTCGCTGGACAGAAGGAATGCTGCATCCAAATAGCCCAAGGGGGATGAACTCTTTGTGTCTACATAAAGCAAGGCTTTGAGTGTAGAAGAATTCCAAAGCACTTCCTACTTTTAATTATTTTATTTTTACTTATCAGACAGGTTCTTTGTCTTTGGATAGTAATCTCATGGGCATTCTAAGCAGCACGGAATACTACCCACTCTCCACTACTTGAACAAACACTTGTGGCCCTTCAAAAAACTTATCACTAACAATATATTCACAATTACATTAACAGCTGGATAAAACCTTTCAACTACTGTAATGGAACGACAAAGCAGGCACAAAATGTTATGCATAAAAGGTATATGATATATAAATCGCCCTTCACACTAGCTAACCTATAATACTACATAACCTCTTGTCTGTATACTAGAATCACTCATCACAAAAGAATCTGTGACCAATCTTGCATAAAATTCTACATAGAGTAGGGTTTCAACTGTTCTCATACTTCAAGATAGACAACAGCTTCACAAGACACTCCCAAACAACAGAACAGCTCTGTTACACAATTTTCTGAATAGACAAATGAATGCATAAATAAATGAAAATAATGAAGAAAAAGATGCAAATGATTATCATAATTTTCTAAGTAGAAAAGGATGGGACAATCAGGGATGCATGGTGAGGCCTGCAATTTCACTAAGCCCCCCTATGGCACTTAATATTTTGAGGACTTCTATGCACAGATGGCACATTCATAGCTTGCACTTCCATATTTCTCTACTATATTGCCATCTCACTGAGGTTGAGCCCTTACATTTTCAGCCAATCTGAAAGGTGTGGTCCATTAAAATTTTCTCAATTCACATGCCATCAACTCTTTCACCAGTAGCACCTTTCCCTGCCCTAGTATTTCTTCCCTAGGGCCATCTCAGTGGCATGCCAAAGGACTTGAGAGTAGGAGGGGGTGGCAAAGAAAATTTATCAACAAGTTTGCATCAGCTTCTATCAACAAACAAAGAAAAACTACTGGGGTATCATGTCCCCCACATTCCCTTCCTTGGTATGCCCCTAGTAAACATCATTCTGGAAATTACTACAGTCCTAGAAAATGTGCTCCAAACAAATATCACTGTACACATTAGTTGTACAACTGATTATCTATCCTATGCTCAGTGCCCCCAGTTCGATATCACAATTCTCTATCTACTAGAATGAATCAAAGCCATAGTAGGATGAAAGGACTTCCTCGAAAATCAACAGAACGTGATGCATAAGCATTTAGGGTACTGTACCTTCGACAGCTTTTCCCACCAATATATCCAGTGTATTTTCCATGCATAAGCCAAGGCTACGGTAAACACCTCAAACTTCCCAATTGACTGTTTGTATCCTATGCAATCAAAACAAACATACTTCAAACGCCTTTTTTGGCAGCAACTGTCCAGGAATTGTTCTTCGAACTAAACCCTTGACAACAAATAATTCCGACGTCACCTATGCACAGTACGTACATGGGGTGCTTGGAGTGTATTTCTCATAGGTAATAATACTTCCTCCAGGCCAATGGAAAGGTGAAGCTGAAAAGCTAAACTACACTTCATTGTCTGCTAAAACCTACAAATGCTAGGTGGGTCTCGGATCCTCATGCCACGTACAAAATGTCAACCAAATACGACCATTCGTCCGCCATTACACGTGCACAATCCTCATAGTAGTAGCCTCCTATACGTTTGTTATAGAGAGGCTATGCTGCAAGTGTGTTGAAAGTGGACACTCATAAATCCTTAATCTGCATTGCAAGTGATTTTCCAAGAGATCCTTACCATATGGAAGTACTGACCTTTTCGCAATTGGCAAGACTAACATGTTAAGAAAACTCCCATGGAGTACATTTATTGCTTATGTCTGACAATCACACTATTTCCTGTAGGAGTGATCATCTCAACGCCGTGAAGTGGAAACGAACAAGAATTCAGCGTCTTCAGAAGTTCCTAATCATGGCTACTTTTACAGCGTTTACCATCATACTCCTCGTCTCAACTGGATGGTTGGATATTCCTAAGATCTATGGAATGCCCATGAACCCAGAGCCAAATAACCGACCCATTATTGCAGTACTTTCACAGGAAATAACTCCAGGTTTGCTACCACCAAGAATCAAAGGAAGGTCCTACATTGCAGCGTCATACGTTAAGTATATTGAAAGTGCGGGTGCAAGAGTTGTGCCTGTTACCACAACAATGACGAAGGAAGAGATTGAAGATATATTCAATTCAGTTAACGGTGTATTATATCCAGGAGGAGATGCTCCGGTCTTTCACTCGAAGTATTATGCCAATGCCGAACACTTTTACAATCTAGCCCTGAGCGCAAACACAAAAGAAGACTTCTTTCCTGTATGGGGGACATGCCTTGGATTCGAATCGTTAGCTAGCATAACGGCTGGAAAGCCTGTCTTGTCCTCCTCAAATTCCGTAGACATTTCACTTTCATTGAACTTAACATGCGTTGCGAAAGAAAGCAGGATGCTAAGAGACGCCCCAGAAGACCTGATCAACAAATTGAGCAAAGATGGGTTAACCTACAACTATCACTCTGAGTGTGTAACTCCAGAGACCTTTACTACGACAAAGGCGTTAAGTGACACATACAAAATCTTGTCATACAATAACGATGCTAATGGGAAGACATTCATTTCGACAATTGAAGGTGAGTTGAACCTTAGTCCTTATCACTTAAACCTGCATGTGAAGCCCATATCTCTATGGTGAAGCCCTGTTTCAACGATACATGCTTAGATCCTATGGCCAGTAATTGAATTGTACACATCGCTCAACAATGTAGTCTACAGGTGGCAGCAAGGAATTGCATACAATATACAATGAAATTATTAAACAAAAAGGGGAATAAAAGGCATAGGAAGAAGTCTTAAGTCTCATAGAGACCGGGACGGAAGGAATTGGCCTGCAGTCTGAAATTTTAATTCAAGATGGTACTGGGGTATGAAATTTGTAACAACTTTCAAGCTGGAGTACGAAGTAAAATTTCAGGAATAGCCAGAAATGGTAGGATACCAGGCAGATACCTGGAAAATACCGAACTATTATTGAGCTGCATGATAATCTCAACAATTGCACTCAATCATATTTGCATAGCAGGGGTATGAAGATATTTTTAATCCTTAGACTGAGACTCTAGAAAATCTTGGAAAGTTTCTTTGGGGGACTTTAAGAGCTATATTTTGATTTTTTCAGTGCCATTCTCCTTTATACTAAATGATTACCCCCTTAGCGATGCAGAAATGACAGTGCAATCAACGGCTTGACATGCACCTGAATATCAAAGAGCATTTTCTGAACAAAGCTTAACCTGAACTAAGTCTTCGTTGGTCCTACTCTAGTGAGTGCTTTGTGAGGTCTGTCTTTAGCTAATGAGTTATATTTGAAGGAATGTCCTGGCTTCTTGATTGTTTTGTGAAGCTCTGTCTTGCATTTGGTAAGTGTTTAATCAACTGTTTTTTAGCCAACTTTAAATATATTAATTTTATCCTAATACGATTTTATCCTAATTTTATCCTGTAACCATATTCTTTTCTCAATTGTGGATATAGCAGTAACTGATGTCTGTGTTAATCAATGTGTACGAATTCTGTCCTAGGGAAAGAACTTCCATTTTATGGAACACAGTGGCATCCAGAGAAGAACAACTTCGAATGGAATGAGAAAAGAAAAATTGTTCACTCATATAATGCAGTGCAAGTGGCCCAATACTTCGCCGACTTTTTTGTGGGTGAAGCCAGAAAGAGCCAACATAGATTCGCTTCAAAGGAGTTGGAAAACAAATATCTCATACACAGATACAGCCCTGTGTATACTGGAGACGCAGGGCACTTCGATGAGTGTTACGTGTTTGACTAGATTGTAAGCAGAACTATGTGGCAATTCAAGATATGGATGTTGAATACGTTTTCCTCGTAGGATTTTTAACTGCAGTTTTCCATGGAACTTGAATGGATGGGTAGGTAAAATAAACTCTGTCGTAATTGAATAGCACAATAGTTGTTGGAGCAACATACCAATCCTAGCTATGCCATAGGGTGTATTTGCAATGTTAAATAACTAATTTTTACTGAAATTCACACACCTAATAAGCTGAAAAGATTAGTAAACAACAAAAATGAATTAGAAAATTAGGACAGTTGGAAGATTTTGAGAACTAGTAAGACTCATGTGAATTGGAAAAAAATTAGAAGTTCATGAAAGTACCGTTAGAAGACGAACCGGAAACTCTTGCTCTACAAGTTTTTTATATTTAATACCTTAATAGAGAACTCAAGGCTGAGAATACATTAGAAAATAAAAGTTCAGATGAGGAACAGATAGGTTTGCTTAGGATGAATTATGCTAAACGGCAAAATATGAAAAAGATGTTAAAACATTTTTAATATAGCAAAGTAGGTTCTACACCAGTAGTGTGATCTAAGGATATAAAGTCAAAGCTGCCATCTTGGTACAATACTTTGGATTCATTAGGTAATCATTTAACATATTAGACAACTCCAGCGTACATAGTCGTGTTAGAACTTTTATAGGATTACACAGGATACGGAACTTTGAGCTTCGCTTCGTTAAGTAGGTAAGGGAGTCCAGCCTTAATCACTTTGTATTCAATCATTTTGCAAATAGGATTTGGAATGTATGCATATGTCAGTGACAAACACTTTGCAACCCCCCCCCCCTAACCCCCATTCAGCTTTTTATGTATTTGTAAGATCTGCATTAAGGTATATTACACAGATGCCATTCCCAACTAACTGTATCATCTCGGTGCTAACCACTCTAAGATACTTTTTGTTTCACTTCATTGCATTCATTGGCCATTTTAAGACAATTTGCTACAACGTGGATTGATAACGAAAAATCTTCTTTGTCTTCCTTTCAATGTCTGTCTTTCTTCTTCAATGGCTTTGGGGAGCACCACCAGGGGTGGACTGGCGGCTTTTTCCCAAGAATTCTACTTTATGAAAGGAGCCTACATTTGGTACGGCCATCTGTTTTCCTTAACCCTCAAGTAGAACCACGTTGCTGAGGATAGTAGGGGCCAGCAAGGAAAATAAGCCAGGTGGGCCTCCCGGCATCCCTCGCCAGTCCGTTCCTGAGCACCACCATCTAGGAATGTTGGAGGGAACCTTACAGATATAATGAAATCGTCACGGTAAATAATGAAAGTCAGTTGAAGACATAAGAATATTATATACGTCCTAGCTCTCCTGTGTAAACTGGAGCATAATTATTAATAAGGTATTTTTCTTTCACTTCCTTTGACGGGAAAGAGTGGTGACTTTTCTTTGCCTCGTTTACAAAGAACGTTCCCATGTGAGATGACAATTCTATGGCTTCGCTGCTTCTTGGAACATTAAGTCCAGGTATGCATTCATGTGTAACTTTCTCAGGGTGCCACTGCACGCCATAAAATGGGTAGTGTTTCCCTAGGAAATAATAATTGATTACTAGATGCTTTGAGGAAAATCCATTAAAGGTTGGGAGTTGAAGCTATGAAATGGAATAGCAATTATTGAATAGAATGGTACAGTATAATGTTCAAAATTGGCTAATAGGGAGAAAGTGACTACTGTAGAAAGAAGAAACGAAACGCAACTTCTGGTTAAACTAGAGGTAGCATCATATGCAGCGAGGTTACTTAGAATTGGACAAGTTAAATATTGGCCAAGTGATTAAGATGTGTTTGGCAAACTAATGATGCAACGCTTTAAACAATTAAGAAGAAAAGTCCTGATGTGGAATTTGAGACTAGAAAGTAGAAACAGTTTCTTCACCTGCAAATCAAAGCCCTTGCATGAAATAACGATGTTGATACGTAGGCCCTGTGCTAACGCTTTCATTCTAAAGCTTCTTAGAGACTAACCTTCTAATATTGAGACAAAAATTCGTTTCTGTCTGTCCTCATCGAAGGAAACGATTGAATATCTGTCTGTTAGACCTTTCGATTGGAGAAAGGCACTTTTATAAATGCATTTTCTATGAAAATGATATTTGATTGGCAAAGCTGACAGTGATTCGAACAGGCCATCACGAACTGTAGAGAATATCCGGCTGGTCCTTGCACCATGTGTCAACTTAGCTGGCATCGCTAGATCAATAGCGTCAGCATCACCAAGCAACGAGGCTCCTTCGTGTGCAACGAGCATCGCCTCAAGACCTAAACATGTTCCCCAGACAGGGAAGTAGTCTCCAGTGTTATTTGCATCTTCGGCTAATTTGAGTATAAGTTTCACGTTATGCATGAACTTCGAATTCTCTAAACTTGCTCCACCTCCTGGGATTAAAATACCGTTAACCGAGTTGAATACCTCTCGTACTTCGTCATCATCCCATTCTGTCAGTATAGGCGCTACATCTCCTCCTGCGGTCTCTATGTACTTCACATAAGCAGAAGAGATGTACGCTTTTCCATCAATGCTCTCCGGTATAACATTTCTCGCAATTTCCTGGGCAAAAAGGCCTATCACTGGCCTCGTAGTATTACACATAGCCTACTTTACAAATGCAGGTAGCACAACTGTGCTGTGCAAAGCCCAGACAATAAGTGTCAACTCAAAAGGCCAAATATTTTCTGCATTACCGTGAATAGACGCTAGATATGAGCTTAGATAGTTAGCCTAAATCCGCTTCAATACTGTCAGTCGTAAACACCTTACTGTTCTTTGCCTGTTCTTTGCCAATTAAACGTTCAAGCAAAATGAAGACGGACGCTTAATAGGAGCAAAGCAAATACAAGGAAGATACGATGTGATCTGCAGAGTCACCTTTTTTGGGTTTCATTAGACCTGACTATATACGGCTGTCAACTCCAGTGCCTAGATCTAATGTTAGTGTCACTAGCTTTGAATTTGAGACAGTGGTTTTAGAAAGCAAAATTAGCGGTGTAATATAAAATCACATGAAAATCTCTGGTCAGATCAAATCTTCCTATCTAATAGGTTCTCTCTAGTTGATGTTCGAAAGCATAGATTGATTGTGGTGCCATTTTGAGTCGGTCTTAAGGACTTAAGGGATCATAAGTAGCAGTTCAACTCGCCCACGAAGTCTAAATGGCGATATTCGGAAGATTCTTAGATTAGGCAATAATTGAATCCAGCTTTATGCTCCTTTGCGGTGAAAGTTTACGATGATTTCAAGGCCTCAGTTTGGCCATGTTTATGTTATTCAATTCACTCAAATCCATAAAAATATCTCTGTTTCCTTTTGTAAACATACTACAACAGAGAGCGATGTGCTTGTTTTGGACAACTCCTGAAAACAAATTCAAAAAGTTCACAACTCCCCCCCCCACACCGAAGATATTGCTAGCTTTGCCAATTTATCATCATTTGCTCTATAGTTTTCCAGAAACAGGAGATGGATTGAACACAAGTATGCAAGTTTCGAAATGTAAAGGATTCCATCTTCAAACTCAAAATGCGAATGAGTGATGAATTCTCATGACTATGATAAAATACATAGGGCATTTACAAACTTACAAATTCAGAACTGCGAAAATTTACATTACTTTTTAAGAAACAACCATTAATTCAACCACAAAACTTTATGGATTTAATACTTTAACTCCCTCACTTAGCTGCGCAAACTTAAAGAAGCTAAGCTCTCTAAGATTGGCGTATCAACAACTAATCACCACATACGTCCATATATGGACACTGGAACTTAGTCTATTTTAGTCTATACATCCAATTCAATGGGTGCAATCGTCTTAAGACGTTCATTCACGCACAAGCAGATAGGTCTTTCGATTCGTGTTTTAGAACAAATGTAATGAATTTACTAAACAGAAAAGGGACCATGATTTCTCCTTTTGGCAGATAGTCTACTACAGTGGCTCCCAAGACTTCTCAAATTATTTTACTAGCGGTTCTCTACAATATAATTTTTTGAAACAGAGTCCCGTGGAGAGATAAATATAGGTAATGATAAATATCCTTTCACAGAAAACAGACATCAAACAGTGATACAATTTAAACAACAACACGACAGGAACCTCTCACGGCCTCCATGAGGGGCTGCGGACCCAAGTTTGGGAACCACTTGTCTGGTATGAAAATAGAGTATCTAAACAGAATTGGAGCCATAATCAATCCTTGTGGGAAGATAGTGTTGCTAAGTGTACCCAGCCGAAGGAAATTTGCAAGTAGGACTACACGTTGTACGCAACTTACTTGTCAATTTCTATATACCAAAAAAGCAGTTGGCTAAATTCCCATTTTGCTTAAAGAAACAATTACTCATTTCAAGTTTTTGCCGTTCGTAGACTAAGGCATACGCAAGAAACGGCCCAACTCAATTATTTTAATGGCTCGAAGTCCTCTGAACTTTGGTGGACAAAGGCAGTTGTTCCAGGGCAGACTCGAGCAACACTCGAACCAGCGATTTTCCGCAAAGTGCTCAAACCTGCCACCCATTCAATTACTGCTTCTCTCTAGATCCTTAAGAAATATATCCAAACCTCTCCACAAATGCCAGTAGCGACATGTAATAATAATAACCCACAATCGACATGTTCAACAAGCCTCAAGATCAAACGCGAACAGTTGCTGCTGCAACTGAGATATTAACGAACGACATTTTTCAAAACATCTAACAACAGCACGTTAACAACAATAAATAAACGTTTTCAACATCAACTTTAGTGAATTTCAGCCGTAACTTTAAGGAACATGGTATCCTCCAGGATATACTTGCTGCTTGCGAGCTCAGTCTGTGATATGAAATCATCAAAGCCGATTATAAACGATTTGCTGCCTTGCTTCGGTCTAGGAATCCCTCCTTTACTTGCCAGGGCAGTATCGCCTTTCTTCGATATTTCGACAATGTTACGAACCTTTACGTGGTCGCGTTTCTTGTTCGGATCCGGGTTCTGGTCGATAAGTGCAAAAGTATAAATAGGTTTGATTGGCCAAGGCAATATCGCATCGTACTCTCCACATAAGGGGCAAACATACACAGATATGCCCCTACCTTGGAAGTCCGCCCGTCCATTTAGGTACACCCAAGCAGCCATTTTATATCCATAGGGGCCGCTATAGAATGGTTCACTTATTGCTACATTGTCCGATGAGCCAGCGTGTATTCGAGTGACTTTCCTGGTAATTCCTGTCACCCTCCATATTATCTGTCCGGTGTGTTTTTCATGAACACTATTGGGTATGGATACACAAGGACTCATGTTTGGCATGCTTGTAGCTTGTTCAGTCAAATCCATCGACAGTCGTTCCCCTAACGAGTTAACCTGTTTCTTCATGGCTTCCTGTGCACGCTGTTGGTCCTTCTTTTGGAGATCAAGCTGCTTTTTTAACAATGTCAATGCTTTTGTCTGCTTTTGCGTAGACAATAAATGTTCTTCTTTAAGCGCAACTAATTGCAACAACATATCCCCAAGTTGCCCGTACAGTTCTTCTTGCTTGTGCTGCTGTTTTTCCAAGTCAGCTCTTTGAAGCTTGAGAAGATCAAGAATGTGCTCGGTGTCGCCTCTTTGCACAAGCTAAAAGACAAGTTTAACCTCAATTGACTCGGTATGCATATATAACATGTGCACAATACTGAAACAGTGTATTCGTTTTGGCCTGGTCTTAGCGCAGAGCTATCTAGTTTGTATACTATGTAGGCCTCAAGTCTACAATAAATTGAGCTAATATGGACAAGGCCCTGATGACAGGCTATCTTCAACATGGTATCAGGAGTGGATCTAGCAGAAATTTAACCACCAAACGAAGGTATCGCTAAAATACAGGACGTAGCAAAGCATAAGATGTCGAGCCTGAGTATATGTGGGATTTCTTCACGAAGAAATTAGTGGAATATACTTTTAGAACTAGGCAACTTTGCAAGCTTCCAACTGATAGATTACAGAGATTTGGTAATAACTCATTGAAATTTAAAAGAAGTCTACTTTGGAATAACCTCGGCGATGGAACTAAAGCTGCACAGAGCTTAGCTATAATCAAACAAAAACTCAAAGCCTGGAATGGTACTGAATGCACGTGCAACTTTTGCAAATGCTAACTACTAATGCACTTTGCATTTAAATGACATAGCTGATTAATTTAAGAAATTCTATTTTCATTTGTTGGTTTTAATTAGCTATTATAACTATTGTATATTTCATTAACATTAAATAAAGAAATGAAATGAAAATGAAATGACCCTGCATTTGAATAAAACTGAAAACAATCAGGGGTGTTAAATCGTTAGAGATTCTGATGTCAAGTGAGAAGATCTTCAACCACCTTCACCAGACGTATTCAGTTGTTGGAAATGGAAATTCTGATTGACTTTCTCTATCGGACAAAGGCCACCTGACGTCCCCAATTCTCGGAACTCCAATGACCAGCGTGCTCACTCCTTCTTCTCTGTCTTAATGATCTCCTCCATCTTTGCTACACAAATAAATTGCACCACAGGAGGAGACTAACCCCTGTATGATTTGACATACCGTACAATCCCGAATAAGCCCATTGGGGGCTTATTTGCTTTTGATGCTTTTTGGGCGGGGGGCTTATAAAATTGTTTGACACATGACACATAAAAAGCTCATTGTCAAAGCTCCTTTTCTCCATACTACTAAAAACACAGTTTAAATTTAAGCATTAGTCTTTATCAAAGTCTTCATCATCAACTGAGGTGGGGGCTTATTCGAGGGGGAGGCCTATTGACAAATTGAAGTTCCAGCATGGGGGCTTATTGGAGGGGAGGGCTTCTTCGAGAGGGACCAATTCGAGGATTTACGGTATGTCCCAGGCTTGAGACTAAGATTTACATAGACGTTTCCTGGACCGTACTCCTGCCAACCATCTTAACAAAGTCCCCTTATCCTTTTGAAATCTTTTACTGCTACATTAAAAACTGATTTCCGTAGAACCCTCTAAATAGCTATATATAATGTAGAGACAAAAGACTTCATATTGCGTTGTGGAAACCAATCTTAGTCCTAATTTCCTTTCACCTAGACAATAATTATATGATAACTTCGTCTCCCAATAAACAAGATAAGCTATTTCAGCTAAAGCATCTCGGATATCGAAGAATACAATCAATGGATCATAATCAAGATCCGCTTTGCCTTCTACCTACTATATCTACGGTTTGAACAAAGATGCAGTTAAGCTCCTGTTATTTGTCATAATACAAAAAGAATACACGAGATTTTAATGAGATTAGACACTACAGGAGAAAAATATCAGAAATGGGAGACGGCTAACGGCTGTTTAAGTCAAGAGTACTTTCAGGTTTTAGATAGACCTCGTGATGGGAGAGCTGCCCGAAAACCAAACGACACACAAGTAGTTCTGTTTGACGTCATGCTTGTACAAGATTCATGGAAATCAATTACCAGGAATTATTCCAAGAACTCTTTATTGTGGATATCGTTTCATTTAAAACATGTTCCTTTACTAAACAAGGCAGAGCCTAAAATTAGGGAGTTTTACGTTCAGGGATATTATTTAGTAGGTATAAATGGCTTATTGGCAGAGACCGGAGGCAGGCACGTAAATACCGTGGGGCGTAGAGGGGGTGTGGCACCCCTCTAATCTTTATCTAATCAGAAAATCTGAGGGCAGTCGGAAAAAGCTAGGTTAATCGGAGAAATTTGAACCATTCGTGAATTATATGATGGCTAGTTATAGTGAAGCACAAACATAAAGTCTTTCTGCTTAATCTTCCAAATTTAAGAAAGGCACAAACTTTACCATAAAACTGGATAACTGGAAGAAATTCTCAATACAGAAATTATTTATGAGACAATCAGTAAGGTTATGTTAGTAAATGCTCATTAAATTTTAGATCATGATAGAGAATGATTATTGACTTTTCTCAGTCGGAAATTTTGAGGTCATAAGCTTCCCCTCCCTAAAAGTGACCGTCAATTTACGTCCCCAACAGGTGGAAAAATTTCCAGGGTCACATCCATTCCCTAAAAGAAACGGTTCTTTAGTGCAATATATGCTTTATTTCTTCTGCTCATTTTGCAAGAAACTTCGTGGCTACTAATTTTCATTTTCAAGATGAGTATTACACGCTTCTTTGGAACCACTTTATAAGAAACCTAGATGTAGAATGCCAAAATATCGAGAACCGAAAAGAACTTATGCTACAAAAAGAAAATTCCCCAAGGAACTTGTCAATGTGAAAAACTTTTATATCAGCAAGCAATTAAGAACTAGAAAGCTGGTTCCATCTATTTGCTACCAAAATCTGCATAGATATTTCCTATGCTTGTGTCAAAGTATTTCATTGAGTATGATTCTTTATGGTTCTAACACATTCTGGTATTGTGCTTTAACATATATAAAACTTCTTTCCTACCTTCTTAATGTATGTAGTCTTCAAATTACAGCCAAAATTACTGGCAAAATTCACTAAATGTGCAGTGAAAATTACGGAACTGGTAAGGAACATTTAGTACTACAATTTGATCATCAGATGTCCAGAAATAAGGAACTTTAGGAACTATGCCTTGAGCTAGGTTCCTTGTAAAAAAACGTGTAGTGGTCAAGTAGGCTCTGAGACAAGGCCGAAGCCAAGCACATAGAGGTCCTTCAATTAGTTCAAACTGCAAAATTAGCCTTGTAGGCGGGAGATTTGAAAGAGAAGTCTTTTATCCATTAGCCTCAATTTCGTGGTAGGGCTTGCGTTTCTATAGCCTCCCTTGTCTGACATCCACAAATATAAAACATACACTTTGCAAATATCACCATCATATGGACATATGACTCAATGTCCAATGGTATTGTAAAGACTATGGACTTTGACTAAAGCGAGAGAGAAACAGTTTTTGATCACGGAGCTTAAAAGTAAACAATTCAAAATCGAACACAACAAGAACCATACAAATCACGTGACTTACCTCCTCGTAGTTATCACGTCGAATCTCACTGGGCACTGGTCCCTTGCATCCGAAGTAGAAGCTCGTCAATGAAAGGAACTTACGAATCGCATCAACTTCTGCCTTTGTGTAACGTTTTAGCGGATCTTGCAGGCAATTTGAGCTGCTTCTCTCAAAATTTGGGCAGCTGTTTGTGTTTCCAGGTTGGAATCTAAAAACAGGTTTGGCGCTTGTCATTCCAGTGCTCCTCCGTCTAGGGGTAACTCGTTGAAATGGCGACTGCTTTAGGCCTGATGTAGTTCTGAATGCCAGATCACTGTTTGACAAGGTTGAACAGGGACTCCAGTCAGTGCTCGTCTCACTGTCGAATCCGTTCTTCGTCTTCTCAAAAGCATCTTTCAGCCTCTTCTCCATATTATGCTTAGTTGATTCGTCTGGCAAGAACGAGGTTAAGTTTCCTTTTCTCGTAATGCTAAGAGACTTGGTCAGCTCACTGAATCCAGAATCGTAATTCGTCGCATTTGGTGATGTTGGCAACGAACTGTTGCCTGACAGAGAGCTCACCCTCCTCTCGCTTTGAGCAATGGCTATATCGTTGCTTTTGCTATTCATGTTGTCGTTTTCCGTTCCGCTCTCGTGCTCAACGATGATATGACACGATTGGCTCCGTAGCGGACTCTTAAATTCTCTGTTCTTCGTATCAACAGCATCACTGTTTTGATGCAAAGTCTGTTCCATCCCTGCATCACTGGTTATCTCTTCAGAAATTCGCTTCAGTAGGCCACGGATAGCCGAAGAGGGTTTTGATGAGCTTGATAGTTTCTGCATAAATTCTTGCAAAACGTCTTCGGTGGATTTCTGGGGATCTGACAACTCTTTGAAGACATCAAATTCCGATTCTTCACTGCCTATATTAAAGAACAAACAGATTTGAGTTCATGCTGGTATAAGAAAAAACAAACGAGGCTATTCAAAAGTGGCGTCAGTGCCAAAAATTGGGATAACAATGATACTTTGTACGGAGGACAAAGGTACTCGCAAGCATTGTTGGGCGTATAGCATTGACACTCACATTCAAGTTACCACATGATCATAATTATTTGCAGACCAACACAATTAAGAGGTCCAACACCACTCAGGGATTCAAATAGTTGACAAAGAAAACTCCTAGCTTCCTTGTTGAGCCCGTCAAAGTCAAAATCTACCATCTTGTTGATAACAACTTGACAATTTTCTAGAGAAAGCTAGATTCTTGGGATTCTAGCGTTAAGACCCTTATGGGATGTAGCTTGTTTGTGCTTGTCTGGACTGTATATGATCTCTTCTTGGCGAAAACAGATCACACAAAGCGAAATGAAATCAGATTAGAAACAAACCGTAAAGACAAACCAATTCTAGTTGCCTTCATTTAATTAGCTACTTGAACGTAATCTTGTTTGAAGAATAGTTCGCTATAAGTAAGCACATCCATTGAGATACTCTCTCATCTTGAAGGGAATTAAGTAAACTATATTGTGGATTTGTACCTCTTAATTGAGTTCATTTGCAATGGCCTAGTCCGCCGTATTATTTATAATAATAATAATAACACCATATTTTAACAGGGTAATTCAATCAGCTTAAATGAAGCTGCTATCAATAGAAGCCCTGTTGAAAAAAAATTTATAAACCTAACTCGTGTAAATACCTTAAACATAAAACAGATGAAAATATAGAAATAAATAAGACATATAAAATAGAGTATACCAGCGTTCAGTAAAATGTGTAATCCTTAAAATGTTCTCCTAAAGCACTCTTGAAATCTATGTGATATTTCTGAGTTTTTATAAGTACTGGCAGAGCGTTGAAAGTTTTGTTCCGCTGTAATAGATCTCGATGATATGGAAGACATGAAAGAAAGGACTGAGAGGCATGTGTTCTGTGAAAGGAAGTTTGCTAAATTGAAATATAGCTTTTCACTCGTAATATCAGACGAGACAGTTTGCTGGTGAACACATCTCTGCAACTTAGTAATTATTAACGTCGCTGTCTGCTAATTAATGGTAATTATATACATGTGCTATCACAATTACCACCTTAATCATCCTTATCATCATGATCCCCGTTATCTTGATCATCATCATCATTTTCATCAATAACATCTTCATTACAATCCTCATCACCATCATCATAATAATTATTAGTATCAACATCATTATTAGCATCACCATCATCATGATCATCATCATGATCATCATCATCACCATTCCCAATCTCGATGTTGGCTTGTTTCCCCTTAGAGATTCTCCTATGTCTACTAATCACCATCATCACCATCATCATCACCATCATCATCACCATCATCATCACCATCATCATCACCATCACCATCATCATCATCATCATCATCATCATCATCATCATCATCATCATCATCATCATCATCATCATCATCATCATCATCATCATCATCATCATCATCATCATCATTATCACCACCATCATCAGTGACAGCAACAACAGTGTCATTTCATCATCATCATCACCATCATCATCACCATCATCATCACCATCATCATCATCATCATCATCATCATCATCATCATCATCATCATCATCATCATCATCATCATCATCATCATCATCAACAACAACAACAGCATCATTTCATCATCATCATCTTTATCAATACTACCATCTTCATCTTTATCATCATTATCATCATCATTATCATCACCATCATAACAATCGGCTTGATCATCAGCATCATCAATGAAATCAATTCATCATCATCACTATCACTCTTACCATCATCATAATCTTTCTTTTCTTTGTCATTAAACAGCTATACACAATCTTCGTTCATTTACCAAACTTTTAATCCCATTAAATATATCAAATATTAACACTCTAAAATGTTCATAAATAAGCTTTTGCCCGCTACACACAGAAGAAACCCGACCCTTGTGCATATTCCATGAAATTATCATGTAGAAGCAGTTAACATGACATTTACTAATAAAACAAAAAAGCATGCCCTTTTAACTCTAATCAGGCCGAGGGGACCGACCAACCAATCCATTTATACTAACGTTTGATCCTCTTAAAGCAATAGACCGATCATGACTGACTATTCCACGAAGCAGTAAATTTCTGATTAAAAAACGTAATCCCACTCAAGGAATCTGGAAAGTAAGACAGGATTTCTTAAGATACAAAAGGCAAATGCGTGTCGAAATAAATGAGACTACTATGGGTATTATGTGTAGCAAAATTTCACCAAAGTACTCATTGCTGGCAAGAGGTACATTTCAACTGCATCCTAAAAGATCACTCTATAGTTGTTTAAAGAAATGGAAAGCTCTGGGAGCTGTTGTAGTTCTTCATAGAATTGTGAAGTGAAATTGTGAGAAAATTAGTGACTCAAGCGGGACTCGAGCTGGCGACCCTCAACTTTGTATCGCTCAGTGTTCTGCGACTTGGCTATTGGGTCACCCTTTCAAGCCGTTGCTAAGGGGTTGCTCTGCCCGTCTCTTAACCAACTTGCGCAAGGGAACAATTACGGCTCCATTACAATGTACACTGGACTTGATGTTTACCTACTTTCTTCCTATGAATATCTTGCTTGATGTCTAAATCTACAAGTGCACTTTGATTCTGTACTTAATTTGAAATTGGACAAGCATTTTAGTACAGCTAACACAAAGAATTTTGCATTGCCTATTTATCGATCCTTGTAAAATTGACCAGAAACTAAACGCAATATGACAACAAGCGCAACTTCATATAGTTCTGTGTGATGCTTGACAAAAAAAATTGTGAAGTAAAATAACAGACAATGGAACAGATCTTTGCCATCCAACCCCACTATTCTGTTAACCTAAAATGATGCAAATATCCGCTAAGGTATGCCTCTCTCGCACAAGATACGACCAAAGGTTGGCTCACCCCCTTCATCCACCTTTCCACGCCATGTCAACTCCTATCATACTTTGAGACAAATATGAATATATGCAGTGGTGGGATTCAAATATTTTAGGAACAGGTTCTATCTTAAATATTAGAACTACCAGGGTAAATCGGTGCATCCGCGTATCGCGGACTTGCAATTTTAGTAAGCTTATGATCATCTTTCTATATGTATGTACATCAATGAAAAATGAAATCAAATACAAGTGTCACGTTTTCCAAGATTTTAGTAACCGGTTCGCAAACAGTGTGACTGTCTAGGAACCGGTTCGCGCGAACCGGTGCGAACCGGCTGAATCCCACCACTGAATATATGGAACATCTGGCTTACACTTTATACCAAAGATCCCCCCTAGCAGCTTGGGCAAGGCATTGAGGCTCTGTTACTAAACCGGTTCCGAACACATCAAGGTACTTTATGGTTACTATTCTCCATATCAGAGAATTCTTTTCAAATTAAGACATAGTGATTAGAGCTTATTGGTTACGGTGGTGTACAGAATATGCAAGATCAACAGCATGATTAGCTGGCTAAATAAGGAATAATGTCTGACAGGGTTATTGACTTTAGTATTCAATTTTGTAACAAATAGAGTCCGGTTGAATATGAGCCTTGAGGTGAATTCGAGCACAGAGAATATTGCCTGCCTTCTAAGTCCAATATTTCCAAGTGACATGCCAATGCCGCTTCATTTCAAATACCAATATCATACAATCACAACTGTTATCGTCGCCATCTTCTTTTCTATGAGAATTTCTTCATGTAGATGTTAACTGACCCGGAGGCACGTTTGACCCACACTTGGAGCGTCCCACACTCGGAGCGACGGAAAACAATAGTGGTGGTTGAACGCTGCTGTACAAGCAACTAACAGGCTACAGTCAAACAGGGCCACACACTCATTCACAAAATTTTCTAGCTCACAAGAACAGCTCACTGTTTATCTCTCGACAAATAGTTAATCTTGGAACAAAAAGCACTATTCTCCACCCTACATACAGTTCCTCTTCCCAGGAATCATCCATTGTAACCAACAACAGCCACTAAAATCTCTAGACATGCATTTTTGCTTCTTAGGCACTGGCCTGTCTATCTGCAGCCCAAGCCTGCCTTGCACCAATCACATCTGGATCAAATCAAGTACCAGTCCCAGACTGTTATTCATCAGTGGTAATTTCAAAGGGAATACTCAATATGCTTACATGCTCTAATCATTCAGCTATTCGCCTTGTTACTTACTTCAATCAGGTGCTCACAAATTATAGTCATACAGTTGCACAAATAAATCCCAATTCAATCTGTCATTCATTCATTCATTCATTCAATCATTCATTCATTCATTCATTCATTTACTTCTTCAATTTTACAGTCAAAATCTGATTGATTCTTAAACCCATATATACATATATGCTTACATGCATTCATACATACATGCATGCATTCATTGATTCACTGTCAATTTAATTCATTTACTTATCTATTCTATTCGTAATGGTGTCGTCCAGTATGTAGGTAACATACAATTTCAATTTGAACCTAAAAATATGGTGCTGTATTCTGCATAAGAATCGAGATTATCAAAAGCCTTTTAAATTGGACTACATCCAAGTTCATACCTCGCACTGTATATCGACCTCTGAGCATGATTGCCAAATGTGTCCACCTAACCTCTCTTGGGTCGCTCTTGCTATGTTTGCAAAAACTAGGATATCGACCTCAACAATATGCAATACTACAAGCGCACCAGCTTGAAACGACACTTAACAGTTTCTGTTCGAAAGCTCCCTCCTTTTATTCCGAAGACTGTGATGTATTAAACATCTGCAACAGCCAGCCGCAAAAGCAATGGAAATATCAATAAGTGCTGTAACAATCTGCTGACAAGACGGGGGTAGCCTGTGCCAACAGATGTGAGCCAAGCGGTCTTAACTACAAGAATAGGGTCTTTCGGATCTTAATAGCTCAGAGTGTATGCAAGTAATCAGATTTCATGAAAACATTTTACGAACATCTAATGCACGTGACAGCACATGCACACGTACACCTCTTTTAATGCAGGACTTTTTCACACAGAAGATGCACCCGTCAGAAATAGTGGCTCGTTTCTTTAAACAAAGATCATTGAAACTTTTAACATTATACAATATGTTGGCTGGATTTCGTAATTATCTGCATGATCGCATCTACCTCTGTCTTATCAAAAGCTATTCCGATAAGGTTAACCATTCACTTCATCACTACTCCTAACATCTATAGAACTCTTTCACAGAGGCAATTTCTCCTCCAATGCAAAGTTTTTAAGATGATTTCCGTAAAACTAACGTGAAAGGAGATATTGTTGAAATGCGCCTCCGCAGTATTCTCTAAATCGTGCATTATGACATTATGACACTGCGTGCGACATAGCTCGAAGGGCATCTCTTTTCACTGTTTCGAAGCGAAATATGAACGGTCTGATTCTTGATAAGGTTTAAGATAAAAAAAGCCAATGTCTAGTCTGATAAACAAACTTTTTCCGGACGCTTCGAGCCTTGAGGCGCTTTCCCACTGCTGTGTTGGATTTAAAAATAGATGTTTTCCAGTAAAACAAGTTATACAAGTCTGCAAAAGAGGCCCGGCCTATTCTGTGAGGAAGGCTTATGGTTGTCGTGGAGATAAGAGGAGAAATTAACAAGGCCAGCTTACAAAGGAGTTTATCAATAAGAACGATTAATTCAAGTATATTTGACTCTAAGGTGAGACAAAACAGTCAGCTGTTATCATGTTTGTGCAACCAGATTTCATAACTAATTCAGTTTTCATACGCAAAATTTTACACGATCATGGAACTGGAATTGTGTTAGTTATTAAAGCCAGCTAACAAAAATGTCATTGTACAGTCCGAATTGTAACAATATCCTGGTGTATAAAGTATCCGCAGGATAAATTAAAGCCATTAGATAAAGAGAGGAGTGGAAGATGGGTACCAAAATAGATGACAGACAATACAGCAATACTGGCAAAAGCCGGTGCTGAACAGGGGTATACTAATTATCAGAATATAATTTCCAGGCTGATATTGTTGGACAGAGAGCCACGAATGATTTCTTGGTATGAAATCGAGGTTGCACACAAGGCGACAAAAATCAGTTGAGGCCGCAAGTAGTCAAGGGCTATCCATATTTACTATCATTTTCACAAGTCTACTATCTGTAAGCTGGGGGTTACGAGTGGGAGAGGGTAAGGCCTTCTGTACGCTGTTTAAAAAATAAAAGTGATGATCCAAACTGTAGTCAAATTCGTATCGCGCACTTCTGCATTTCTGGCTTATTAAGTATTAGAGGTAACATGTCACAAAGGTAATGATTTTTAACTCTTTGCATTGTACCCTCTGAGATGAGGAGGACTTTGTGAACTTATGAAAATAATTGCAAAAATGGGCAACCCCAAAAGCAGCTAGATATGCTCAAATACGGGCTAGGAAGACTACTGGGCAACTTAATAAGAAATCGAGGTTGCACATACGGTTGAGGCTGCACGTAATTAAAGTACAATTGTACAGTATAATGAAATGATAGCTAGAGAGAAGCAATGACGCCGCTAGAGTAAAAACGCTTGAATCTTATAGGAACATTTCATGAGCATAGCGTGGTTTGAAGCAAGAAATGAAGTCAGTGATTAAACGTAAGACTGTGTAGCTGGTCATACACGTATAAGGGACCACTTTACTGGAACCAACAAGTAGAAGGCCAAAAGTTTAAGGAACTTGTACCACAAAAGACAAAATTACTAAGGAACCTACCAATTTTGACTATTTTTATCATTGCATGCAATCATGGCTTACGAAGCTAGCTGCACTGATTTGTGCGTAATCCATGATGTAGTTATCAAAGAGGGTTTTGTGTTGAAGATTATAATGTCTATAATACCCTGTATTAGAACGTAACACTTTTAATGCCTAAATAGAACACAATGTACAGTTAAGACTAAGAAAATAGGAGTGGGTTTTAGTAAAATAGGGGGTTTTAAGAGGTAAACTTTGAGCTACCATCGCTATAAACAATTGTGCAAGCATTGCTATAAACAATTGTGCAAGCATTGTCACAAACAACTGTGCAACTACATGGTAGTACCAGTCAGTTCCATTCAATCTAAACAAGTAGAGGCAAGCTTTCTAGAGATTGGTCAGAGCTGAGTGTGCGCAGTTCAAAGTAGTTGATTTATTGACTACATTATTGTCAACACACGTCCAAAATCAAGGAACCTTTAGAATTAGGCTATGCGCTAGGTTCCTTACTAAAAGACGTTGATTGCGAGTTACTTCGATTTTTTGGCTTTCTACATGTAGTTTCCTTAAAAAGCGATTCCCTACAAAATAAACAACATGTAGTAGTGAAACGAACTACAAAGCATCTTTTCAAATCCCTTCCACTTTCGAGCAATACAATTCAATTCCACAGAGTCTCGCCATCTTCAATGACTGCTGCTATAGTTTCCACGTATCACAGAGCTCTAATTCTCTGTTTGGTTAATAACTAAAAGGGCAAATCCAATCCCAGCTGACTGAGCCATCTGCACTAAGAATATCAGAGTGGGATTTATAACATGAACTATCATAAAAGAGACAAACCACAATGTTTGCTTACTTGCGGCCTCCCTAGAATCTGACTTTGCAACTGCTGGCATCACTCAGAAACAGTTGTATATCCCGTTGAAAGTTCTGCAGATGCTAACGTCTTCCTGGAAGCGGTGATTTACAAGCTCCCTCGAATGGACAAGTCCCTCTTATAAGTAAACGACAATGCCCAAAGCACCTTCCTCACAACTAAACATTCCGCAGTCACAACAGTCTGGAGATCAATTAATCAGTGCACGATAATAACACACAGAAATTGCATAAATACTCCTTTTTGTGAGAAACTGCAGATAAGACAAACGTCTTCAATGTTATGTGGCTTGCTGATCCGAATTTTCCTAAGAGAGTCATAACCGGATCAGGTCGACTTATATGTTTCGCGGGTTCTTTATGATGGGAAAAATGGCAGGATGGTGATTTAAAGAGCCAATAAAGTTTTTATCAATCACATGTTACTATTGAACACTGTGCACTACATATCAACTCAAGTAATTCCCACAACAGGTGAGCATGAAAATAGCTATGCAGACTTCTCAGGAGCAAGGCCTAAAACAGTGGTCCTCAAAATGAAAATTAATGCTGTAATAGTTAATGGGCAAGGAAATTACGGAATATTCTCGCGAAAATAACAAGAACACGAAAGTAAATTACACTGGAAATGGGTTTTCATTTTGGAAATGGATCTGGTCATAGAAAATCTTCGTGTGTAACATTAGTATACTTCAGCTCCTGCTCAGGAGGGCATCTCTTAAGAGTATAGGACAATTATGCCAAGCCCATACAAGGCCCCTATCCCATTCGCAGCCATGTTCGATCTGCACGCCCAAAAAGAGGCCACCCAATAGTTCCTTGCTCATTTGCTCGATCTACTAACACACGAACTAGTGACCATTTAGAATTTGAGGAAGCATACTAAGGTTTTTAAAATGGCCCTAACTAGTATGCCCCAAGAACAATAAATCGCGCTTTTCACAGGAGAAGGGAGAGGGCTCACTGGGCCAATGGCCCAGATCCCCTGTTTCGCAGTCGACGTCATGTAAACTGATAAATGTCTTATTTGCACAAAATTATCATCCACCTGCTCTTTCATATGGAACATTGCTATATGATGGTTGATTTATAATGAACACAAAGGAATTCCATGATCATAGGGCACATGTTCCTTTATCAATATATAGGTGCTACAAAGCAAAACCTCGTGATAATAGGTGTAGATAACTGCATAATAAATCAGTTTAAAGAGGCGTGTTTCAAAATCATTATGATTACAAATTATTTACTTTCGCACAAGTCATCAGTTTTCATGAGATGTGGCTCGCAGAAGAAAAATGGATAAAAACTCAAGAGTTCAAACATCCGGTCTGGATATTGTTTTTGTTCTCAACTTTTCAAACGAAGAGTCAATCCAGCGCTGTTGACATTTTACTTCAAGCATGGTCATCGAACGAAAGAACTCGCGGAAAGCTTTAAATGTTAAAGCTGTAGTAAAAAGAACTTTGATGTCGAGCTAGAGTCCAAATGCTTTTGACAAGTTAATTTCCGCATGGATTCATGCTCACAATCCCTTTATCCATTTGTCATAAAAACTGATAGGTCAAACAGCAAAATGGCTGCTCTTTTCATCTTAATCTACGATGTGGTTCCAACGTAAGATAAATACTCCCACAAATGTCGGGTATGATTTTTATCGGGAAAATCGCCTAAGTCTACCCTATTACACATGATAAATGTTTCCTTGCTAGTGGTCGTGTGCTTAGCATGCTTCGATCGCTCTCTGGCATTGGATTTCATGTACATGTCAAAAAAGCGGAAGATCTTTTGAAGAAAACTGTTGGAGCAGGAGCAAGGTCTCCTAAATCCTGATCTACTTGAAAGGAACATTGCTAGATAATGTTACCTGATATCAAATATTTCTAATGTCTGCTACTGAGCATGTTTATGTGTCCAGAACACCATGATCACCTATGAGTTTTACAGTCTCATGATAAAACCACATGTACATGAAGACTGTAGCAGGCCCACCAGGCCTATACTGATAAATATATGACTGAACCTGCTGACTGTCATCTGCAGTCCGAGTGACAATTTCAGAGCCTAATACAGTTACTACATCGAGAACAGAAAAACAACATACCTTTATTGACTGCCGTTACGTCAGCACTGTTTTCATGACAACAATTCGACATTCTTGCTTCTTCTTCTTCTTCTGTCAGACTGTTCCCTTCTTCTTCTTCTGTCAGACTGTTCCCTTCTACCTCATCGGCCAGCTCTTTGTAAGTCTGGGTCGCGTCCTCTGTCGGGCTGTATGAATATGAGTCCCTGTTGGCTGGTGGTTGGATACGAGATAGCAAATCAACAAGAATCACGTTTGGGTCTCTATCTTTGCTTGTTTTCCTCGTGCGCGTGGTTTCCAGTTCGTCCGCAATCTCGCCCAGAGTATCCTGGACTTTTTTAATAGCGTTGGAAATATCAGACTTTACACTGCTGTTATCCATTTCTTCTCCATGCTCGTCTGTGATTTCACCGATTTCTTTATCCTTTATCCCTGTGTTGTAGCAATCTGACGTCAGCTGACCCCGTGTTTGACTTAGCCGATTCAATCGTTCTGCTATATTCCAGTCACTACCTTCAGTAAGCGAGGCGTAAAATTTCTCTGTCCTAAGTTTCACGTGTTCCTCATATAACGGGGAATAAACGTGTTCTGAGTATTTTGGGAAGTTCAGCGTGTAATATGTCGAGTCAGTGTTGGCAGTTTCAAATGTTGTGCTCTTATCTGTGTCGTCTCCCATAATGAAAGGTTCAATTAAAAACTTTTGAATATTCTCTACGTCATCTTTAATATTATCAGTACTGGCAAGCTCATCTGTATCAAAAATTTTTGTGGGTTCCGTTTGTGAGTCATGTATGATTTTCAAAGGAGAGACATTGGATATTTCCTTATCTGTTTCGTATGGCTTTGCAATGAATAAATTTTCCTGCTCACTTGAGGTACAATCCGATTGCTTGTCGGATGGGTTGTCCGATTGTTTGTCGGATCGGTTGTCCGGCTGCATATCGTGTTCATCAATACCGTTAAACAAAGCATCATCAGAGCCTCCGTAAATTGAAGAACTGTCGTTCTGATTATCACCTTGATTCCAAAACAGAACTGAACGTCGAACCCAATCGGAGACGTTTCTCATGTCTGAGTTGCCCTGCTCACATAAACAACCGTCTTCATTACTGAAGTTTTTACATTCGTCTGGACTTTGTTTCTCCTCCATAATATGCGTAATTGAATTTCGGTTTCGTCTATTACTTTCTGAACGTGAAAACAAAATAATAACACAGCCTAACTGAGTATCTACGATATCTCTTAACTCAGGCGACTAGAGAAAAGCCAACTGACAGTTTTCGTGAGGCTACCTATAGCAAATGCCATGCGATTATTTCGCGCGAGTGTACTCCTCTTCTCCACTGGTCATCCATAGTTCATATAATGTTAGAATAACAATCCACGCAAGAATGATGACTCACAATATTTTTATATCTCTAATCAATAATACTGCTTTACATACGTGTCAAATACACGGGAAGGTATGCGAAAATGCTATAATTCCGAGCAATCGTCTTGACGAAAATTAACACAAGGCTTCGAAGAAATCCAGTTCCCTCTGAATCAACTTATCGACTGATCAACGATTGTTTTCGAACGCTGTCTTTCCTGTTTACTGTACATTAATACAACTCACTTTGTCATACTTTTGCTTTTGGCGTTGAAACGACAATTTATGATCACAATTGAGATGTAATTGCATTACGGGAGCTCACGTGCAATGTTTGTTCACGAACACATGGCGAAATGGTCAACAAGACCAGAGGACAGACACTCCATCCCAGGTGTATTCGCCATGTTTCCATATGACATTCCAAACATATGTTTCTCAATGCAGAAATACTTCAAAGGGCGATTATATTTGAGAATCCTTTGATATTAGTCCTGCCTCCACATCAGGACAATTCATTTTCCTTTTTAAGACGCAAAGGCTTAATCCTGCAAATACAACAATACCGATTTGGATTAAAACCTTTTTGTATAGCCGTGAATGAGTCACATAACTAATTGTCTAATTCGGGTGCATGGCAGGCAGTTAAACGGGAATTTCAGTACAACACAATGCCAGCACCAACCATATATCTAAAGCCTATTCAAGAGCAACGCATGTCATTAATTGAAAAGTGAATCAAATTTCTGGTGGTAAAGAACAGTTGTCTAAATCCATATTACGGAAACAAAATATGTGTTTACGCTTGCCATTTGTGAGGGGTATACAAAATGGGCGTGGATTTCATTGTTCGTGCCAAAATCACTATGGGCATTTGGTTAACAATCCCACATAACAGCTTTTAGGTTGATGTTTGGGGAAGGGACGGTTGGTGATCTTTATTTCATTAACAGCAGGTTGACGTTTAGGGCCATGGTGAGTAACGCATAGGATATAAGAAATAGTACTCGACTGCTAATTAAGAACGTTCAGTACTGGGTTTCTAAGAACTAAGGAACGGGTCATTAATTACTTGCGGGGAGGGGGTGGAAAATATTCTCATATATTTAATGGAATTTTCGTCCCCCCTCTCAGATTTATGTGAATATTTTGATCCCCTTTCCAGGATCTCAGAACAAACTCCATAGTCCTTCTCCTGAAATGCTCTTTATTTTTCAACCCCTCCCTCTGAGTGTGCTGGATTTTGATCCCCCTCTCAGATGCCTTCCACCCCATCCCCTGGAAGACTTAATGACCGGTCCATAAGAAAGTTAAATAGATACACACTGAGTGCTACAAAAACTCGAATATTTGAAGAAAGTTTCAGTACTGAAATCATAAAAAGGCTAGGAAAGTTTCATTACTGGCGAAAAAAGCTTTCTTATGCAAAAAATCGTGTATTATGGCCTTTAAATGTTATAGCCACATACTGTGAGATACACGATTATTATAATATAAGGGACGTGCATTTAAAAGGTAGATTAAGGAAATTGTACTGCTAAAAACAAAATCATTAAAGACCTATTCAATTTTGAATAATTTTATCACTGCAAACAATCAAGGATTAAGGGGACTAGCTGTATTCATTGCAAACAAATTTGCATGAACTTGTCGTAAGATTTAACACTTGTAATATCTATATATTTCTAAATGTGCAGTGAAAATCCAGGAGCTGTTAGGGAACTCATAGTACTAGCACAGTAAATACAATGTGATCAAAATAATCAACATTAAGAACTTGGTATTGAGCTGTGCTCATTGTTAATTACACATGTAGTCAAAGATTGACTCAGCTTGCTTGAGATTAGCATGGATTGAGTAAAGGATTATGGTTTGATGCTGGAGAATTTATGAGACTGAAGAAGATACCGGTGAAAGTTCGAGATTGATCCGCTATGACTCTATATCTATAAAAATCTACCGCGATCTGAAATTTAAGCAAGCTTGATATAGAAGCTTTTAAGTAACTTGTCGATCGTATGAAAACTTTCTCCGTTGTAGGACCTAACAATGGTACATCCTCCCACTTCACAAGGCGAAACTATCAGCTCCCCCATGTGTAAACTCATGGCGATGCCTCTGTTACTTAGCTTGAAACGCAAACCGTAATAACCAACAACAAATGAAATACAAACAACAATAGCTGTAATAAAAAATTTGAGGTAGAAGATAAAGGGTTGAAGAAATAACAAGAGCCCCGTGAGTATCCTTACAGTTTAAATGCATTGTGTTGCAATCGAGAGAGCGAGAATTTCCTTTGGTATCAATGGATCAACTTTTCTCCAGGCAAGACCTGCTATGGGAAATTACTAATGAGAGAAATGGCTACTGCTAATAGGATAATGTAGAGACATATAAATGAGAAAGTAACTCATTTGCGTACTTCCTGCTGCATTTCTGCCCAGAGCTAAAGGCAATGTTCCTTCCTTTCTGGAAAATCTATCATTGGAATGAGGCTGGGCACCAGGTGTCGTATACTTAGGATATGACTACATGTATAGGTCTAAGTATATGAATGATGATTTACATGAGAATTATTTGCTAGCATGTGGGCATGACAAGCATGGAGCTACTGAGGGAGAGCCTTTAGCCACCTTCCACTACTTTCCCCTCTCTATTAGAATTTTCATTGTACATTTTTCCTGGATGCACGCCTGAGCACCATACTTTTCAGTTAGCCAGGTAGATGTCTCTTTATCCATTCCACCATGTTGGATCCAACCATGATGGGTCCCCCTATGTCACTACACGCAGTCATTACCCTCAGGTATACACTCTTGCTGCCGTTCCTGCATAGTCATTTATAGAAAGAGGACAAATAACATTGTACTAGGGTAAATTGCAAATGGCCCTTCAGGGTTTTAGTGCCAAGTAAAAATTGTCAATCAATAGGCCTATCAGCCATTAGGAAAAGGTCGTGCTTTAAGGAAACTATAGAAATATACCCGAATATTGTGGATTAAATTTGCAATTACCTACAGCAGGTACAGTTTCGGTATATTCTTAACCGCTGATGCCCGAACTTTACCTGCCAAAGGTAATTGCAAATTTGCTCAACAATGAGTGATATTACAATGAGTATCTACAAAGACCTTACAAGATAATGATATTTCTCATTGGTAGCGTTATCATATTCAGACAAAAGCTAAACAATGAAAGAAAAACTTATCAATGGTAAAGGCTATTAATAGCATGTGTTTTGAAATTGTCCAAATGCACCCAAAAGAGAGCACACTGCCCCCTGAACCTAATCCCACCTACCCCATCCCCCGTCCCAACGGACCTGCGTGTAATACACGACTGCTAGCATGTTCCCTTTAGTAACTTGTAACAAAGGATTTGACTAGCTCAAATCTGTCGAGGCATCCGTGACTTTTGTGATTAATCATCTTGATGCGATTACGATCATCAAGCGTATGATTATCCTTCAAGCCAATCAATGTTGAAACCACGTGAGGCCTGTAAGGCGCTCTATCCCAAATTAGAAGAGGCCTATTACATCAAGTCGTACATTAGCGTGCTTTTGAGTACTAGTTAAGCACTCCATTGATTAATTTAGCTTAAACAAGCTGGCCTAGAGAATTTGTTCGCAGTAGCTGCCCCAAAGGAAAATCGTTGAAAGTCTCAAGCTCTTAAATATCTTTGTTTGTCCATGCAGTTTATAAAATGTCGTGACGACCACGGGGTAAAATGCAAGCAAATATTAATGCAATGAAACACTTATGTAGTGAGTTGGTTGTTGAAAAAGATATTGGTTGTATGCATTTCAATGATGATTATAACTGTATCTCAAAAGTAATTTAATTTAAAGTTAGGCATGAAAATTGCATATAACAGTAATATATATATATATATATATATATATATATATATATATATATATATATATATATATATATATATATATATATATATATATATATATATATATATATCATACCGGCATATACATTTATCTTTTGATTGGAGTTATAATAGGGAAAGAAATCAAGATATCCATGACGAGCAATACCCAACTAATAGCGAAAACTTTGACATGACTTTACTTCAATAGAATTAGAAAAATATCTGGTAGTTTAAGAGTAAACAAACCTACCAATACATAAGGAATGCGAAACTGACATTTGGTATCTCTCAAGTTCGCATAAATGGAGACAATAAAGCAAGTGGTATGAATTCGCTGATGGGTTTTCAGTTTAAACATTTAAACATATTAGCACTGACGTCAGATCAGAAACAGAAATGTAATTTTACAACTCAAAAGTCGCCTTGAAAATACACTTTCACAATTTTTGAAAATTTGTTAGCATAAGCAAATGTAAGTGCAATTAGCAAGCCTATAGGCAACATTATATCAGCCCTAAATTATTTCATACCATGAAACTGAAAATTTTCAAATGTTAATAAGAAAACAAGCGAAAAATTTAAATTTTTGAAATAGGACACCATGGCTGATCTTTTGTGACGGTTCTAGTCCCAACACTGTGTAATAAAAACATGTAATTGTTTATCAAATATGTCGGCAAAGGAAAAATTATCAGACAGGTTATCTAGCAACAGAAAATATCGGTTCAAAAATTCAACATACCTTCAGTAACTGTTAACTTAGCTTTCTAGCTTTACTTTCTGAATCCAGTGAAAGCCACGCTTCAGGCCTGCCACGCTTCCCCGAAGATAAACAGAACGAGACCAGAACGGAAAGTAACGGCCGTCTACAATGGCTTTCCCGGAGTTGATGGTTTTTCTCAATGCCGACGCCTCAGGTCAAAGTGGTTAAATAGAGCACGTTTCCACCTGTAACCGAGAATGATCCTATAGTAGAATGTCCATGGTGAAAGGTCAATAAAATTCCATCTGAAAACTTGTGTGAGCGCTGTATCTCCTCCACATTAAAATACACTTGGCTGCAAAGATTTACCAGAGGTTAAAATCTGTGGCGAAAATGTGCTACTTAAATTTCGTAACCGAGATTGGACAGTGGCTGGAATGCTGTCTATTTTCAAAGTAATATGCCTGTTTTGCAAAGCAATTAGATTCTCTACTACAAAATGGGTATTTTTCACCTCCCTGGCAAGCTGCTTTGAACATGACATTGCTAGATTCTTCCAACTCACCTTTCCTCCAATTTTTTTTTAATAAAACTAAAGCAGAAATAATTATACATCACTTTTAAAACATTGAGGGCACCCTTCAAAGATCCAGCCTTTAAAGGCTATTTTATTCTTATTGTTCGAAAAACATCCACGAAGATACTAAATTGCATAACAATGATGCAAGGAAATTGTGTATTGATGGAGTGATTTCTGTTGTGCCCACTGATCAGTGGTTGTGTCTAATGAATCATAATTAAGTCGAACAAGAGCATATTGTAGCTACATACATGCAAGGCAACACAATATCATATCTGCACAACTGTCCGTAAATCCGTAAATTAAATCATGAAGTGAAGAATAACCGCCATTATTTCTCTTCTTCTGGTACGCAACATGCCGAACTCGCCTTTAGATCTTTGTCCCTAATTGGCCATAACTGTTGAAAGCGTTTGGGGCTAATTTAGTAAACATGATAAAACAGCGAACTCGTTTGTTTTCACAGGTCAAATCAGTTCAGCTTTATAACACTTTTAAGTCCCAACCAGTGGAATTGCTGCGTAGGCCTGCCCACTTCGACAGTGCAACATGGTTGGAATAAATCAGACGCAGTCTATCCTTCAAATGACTGTCATGGAAGCCATATCGCAATCTACGTTTTTTTGCAAAGAATCCCTTAAGAAGCTGCACTCGAAAAATTGTGTGTAATTATTGTAGTTAGAAGACTTAAAATATATACAAAACTAAATTCATTGTTAAAACTAAGGAAGCAGTGCGGAACACTTTGTACTAAAATGTAGTCAAATGCGATACAGAAAAGGAACATTTGGAATAGATCTTTTGCTAAGTTCCTTAAGTAAAATACGTTATCTTCATAGGTATAACAAATCAGTATAAATACAGACGTTAAGGTGTTTTAAAATATGAATAACAATCATTGGAAGAAAAGCTTCCATCTTCTTCACTTCAAGTAAACACTCGACTCAAAATTTTATGAGAAGTCACAGAGGATGGGCCTCAAAATATCACATTTCCCAAAACTCAATTGACAAAATGGTGAATAGGAATCGAAGTTCGATAATCGACGTCACAGGTTATTGTGTGTGGGATTTTTTCATAAAAAATAGTAACTAACAATATGGCTTGAAATCAATTCGATATTTGGGGGCAAAATTATGGAATGAATTACCTACTGCAATAAGAGCTTCTCCGTCAAAATTTACATTCAAAATGTCTTTAAAACTTCATTTCTTAAATGCAATGTAATTGCATTGGAACTACCATTACGACTTAGTTTACTTTTAATGCAAATTTTTTAATATCCCGTGTGCTAAAGCTAAAAGGGGGGCCCCTTCTCGTTAGTTAATCTACTTAGGAGATTCCCCCTTAAGAAATCTTTTTTTATGTTGTGTTTCATTTTTATTATTGAAGTTTGTACTTAGAGGCAGAATTTAAAAAATTATGATGATGATGATGATGAACTAAGCCGTCTTATGTTAAAGTATGCATGAACATTTTAACTTAAACTACTTTTTCAAGGCCAACAAGCTCATTCATTTAATATGATCTTTGCAATCAGACATGTACGGACATCAAAGAGTTGCATCCATTCATACTCTTTCCTAGTTTCAGTGCACAATTCACGAGCCCTATCATGCCAATAATCATTCATCCTACGACCCTGTAGTGTGAGCTATAGAGCGTTTTGCCTTCCTCTTCCTTCCCAGATTCCCACAACTGGTCTTCTTTGAAATCTAAAATCAACAAATTTGATCTTATCTTCATCTGTACTTAGCCCTTCTTCCTTTGTTGATGAAGTTGTTCTTAGAAAAAGATCTTGATAAATAACCACCATTTATACAAATGAAGGATAATACTTCCAACGATGAGAAGAAAGCATCTCTCAGCATAAGGTGCAACTCTCGGTGCAACTTTCATGACTATAGTTACACGCCATCAACCGACAGTGTAAGCAGTTGAATTGGGGAATCTCGACAGAAGTTTGCCCTTGCATGGCCATGAGACTAAGCCTCTTTCGTGAAACTAAACCTCCTTCTCACCCACTATTTGTAACAAAGAGAGCCTGGGTCATAATCCAAGCTTAGTAGTAGCACTCTGCAACACTCTTTCTCTGGAAGTAACGGAATAACAGAATAACAGAACTGAGATATGAAGGCCTGGAGTGGATTAAGTTTGTTAGATTTAAGCAACAAGTAATAAAGGGGAATTAGTTTTTCTTTACGCCCGGAGGCATAGAAACTCCTTTGGATTAAGTTATTGGTTTACAAAAACGATAAACATTGATAAAGATAAACCTATAACTGAAATTAACATCACCTCGGGTTATTTGCCGTAAGTCCAAGACAATTGAAGCACTCTAACAGGAGTCTGATACGAGGCGATTTAGGCTCGCTGTCTGATATGGGATTCGGCAGCAGAAAAGGTCGAAGACAATCGAACAATTTGGAATTAGCTTTGAAAGGATGAGATCTTAGCTCAAGTTTAATTGTGTCTATGCATCTGTTTGGTATTCTAAAAATACTTCGGTTAATCTTTAGAAGAGATTATGATTAATCTAAAGAAGAGATTTGTATGCGCATCACGAAATTGCATGGAAAACTGGATGATGAGAAAACATTTGATTAACGGAACCAATCAATTTTTTTATTAATGCCTTGCATTCACATCAGTTACCTGACCCAAGAACGCCAGCAACACGGGGGTAATGGGGGCAATCGTCCCCTTGCCCTGAGCCAACGAGGCAGACAAGGGTGCGAGCTGTACCTTTTGAGTAATGCTATTCATTATCATGCCTAGACTTCAAGAAACCATTTCAACGCTTCAGTTATAAACTAACAGCTTACATGTATTGTTTTGGAAATACTTAAACGGAAATTTTACATATACAGAAGATACTCTTACTATTCATCCCTAAAAGAAATCAGGGATAGAATATGAGAATCTGTTCTTCTTACTAATAACTTTTTCATTTATTAACACAGATCTTGTTTTGATAATGTAGCTACATTTTTGAGCTTCAACCTTCATTTAGACCTAAGAAACTGCTAACTCGATCTTGCTAACAGAACTTCAACGAAAAGGCAGGAAAAGTTTAGTGTCATGTAAGCGGGTTTCTCATAAAAGCAAGTAAATGTGAAAAGTCTGTTGGTACTACAGAACTTCACTATAACACGAAAAAGCGGGAACATTGCTTTAGCATACTGAAAGCTTTTTTCGTCCGACACTCGTCAGAGTATGAAACGTCGGATAGCGACCGAAAGGTGAAACGAAATATATAGCCAGATGCGGGTACACGTGATATGGTGAATAATGCGTCTATTTGGCTCTATGATTGGCCAATTAGCACCTATTCACCATTGTTTACTTGAAGAGTCCAAGTGAAAAAACGAACTCTTTTTGTTTACACAAGACTGGGTTTTGAGTCTTGATGTAAACCGATTCCAAAACACCTAAATGAAAGGACGATCTTGCTTGCCCAATGATCCGAAAACTATCGTCTGTATATGTTTTGGCGCATTCTGGATTTGTAATAAGATGTTGTCCTATGGCCGAATCACTTTTCATTTTAGAAATAGAGTTTTTACACATACGAGGTGGCTGTTTTCTTGTTGTTGTGTTTTTCGTCCTGATGCTCGTGGGGACATGTTGTTTTATTCTGTCTGCTAGTCTCTGCGTGGTGCGCCCTACGTACCGAGCTTCACATCGGCACGAAAATTCGTAAACTACACAACTTTTTTGAGTGGTAGGAACGCTATCTTTTTTAGCAGATGGTAGCATGACCCTAGTGTTATAAACCGCACGGGGCTTCACAGCATCGAAGCAAGATGTAATGGCTTTGTTAATTTGGTTTTCAAATTTTGAAGAAACATTTCCAATCCAGGGCAATTTTAGGTAGACCGGGCACTTTTCAGGACCAAACTGTTTTTCTGATGAAATATTGGCTAGTTTTTCCTTAATGCAAGAAACAAGGACATCTTCTGGATATCCATTGTCAATAAGCAGTTGTTTTATTGTGCCCAGCTCATAATCTAACTTGGTAAATATAAATATAAAAAGCAAGTAAATAATATACTTTTACATGCATTATACTACATATACCATATTACATTGCATTTTTTTATTATATTATATTATATTATATTATATTATATTATATTATATTATATTATATTATATTATATTATATTGTATTATACTATATTATACTATATTATGTTTGATTTTATCACGCTAATTTATTATACCATATTAATCCATGATATAAATTTTATTACATTCAAATCATTACACGTTTCACAAAACTGTCGACTTTTACATGTTAGAACTGTCAAATATTTTTGCTGTAAATGTTCACTTTGGTGCGGTTTTAACGCAAGTCCTTCATCGCACAATGATTACATCAATTGTGCGGTGTTCCCGTTGATCAACAGGATCAACTATTGCAATAATCTCATTGTTGAATTGGATAATCTCGTTTTCATATTATGAGAGATCCGAGGAGTATTGTACTTAGGTTTTAAATGTCATACGTATATGACGTCACTCTGTAGGGGAGGGGTGTGTGGTTAATGCTCGATGTTTTCAACGAAGAAGAGGGAAGGGATTGTTATACACATTTCGCTTCGACTTTTTCACAGTTGAGATGTTCTCCGAAAGATCTCTACTATGGTAACTATAAACAAACATTTGAAGTAGTCACATTGAACACAGCCTAGCTCATTCAGCAAAAATCCTCAATTTATCAACAACATAAAACTAAATATGGTATGATCGATTTGGTTCCCACTCTGTTAAAACTTGGTCTGGTTTCTATTCATTTACTTCATTTGCGTGAAATGGGTGTGGGGAGGGAGGTTGGATCAAAACTTGATGCCATATATCACCTGGGAGTGGGGAGCTCTTGGCCGGCGTTGTTCGATTAAGGGAAGGACGGGATCGAAATAGCTATCGTATTGATGACGTCATATATGTACGATCCCTTTCCAAAATCACAGTTTCGTAAATTGGTTTCCTTTTGGAACCAATTCCGGTAACTGAACTCGGATCGGGACTAGTTTTGGCAACTCATTGTTCATTGGCCCAAATTCTTCGTCACAACTGGTGGCCTGAACCTGGAAAATGTCACCGATATCAAACTAACAACAGTTGCTCTCCCATAGCTTCCTTGAGCTGTAGTATGACGTCAGGGCTCTCAAGAATTGTCTTGAAAGAAGACTTTTTTGGTTATTTGAGTTTTATTTCGAAACTAAGACTAGTGCGAGTTTCACTTACCTTCTTGTCTGGGAGTCATTATGCTATGATGACTCAGCAACTCTTCATGTGGAGTGTCAGTTGCACATGTTTTACTATGCGAATGTAGCTTTTATGAGTATTAAAGCTCAGAATTGCTGAAAGTGAAGAATAAGTCAAAATAATCTTAGGCCTAAAATAAAAACTTTTTTAAGAATACTAAGGCTCTACAAAAGTTTAGGTATTATTTTAAGAGTGTATATATACATGAGGTTGAGTGTATATATATATGAGGTTGTTGCCTCGATTCTAAATGAAAGGAACTCGATCCAGATGATGAAAGTCAAACGTACACAATAGGAAATTGGACAGACAGTTTAGCTGAGCCAACCATCGGACAAATGTACCCCGGTCAATGAGGGTCCCGACTTATTCATGTAATCCCCGACTCGCATTCCTTGAATCACCTCTTTCTTTAAATAGTGAAATTATCTCAAACACGCATTACTAGGATTTTGTTTTACTTTCAAGAGATTATGGCATAGATAATCTAGCGCTGTTAATAATTTGTAAATTTCGCGAACCACAATTCATTCACAGTCGCTTTTTCGACTGTGGCCACAAATTGATGTCTGCATCCGAAAGTGATCCCATACGTTAAATAATAATACGATTTACGTACATGCTCCAACGCAGCAAATTCCATTACGGTTTCCGTCGCAAAACAGTCTCTCCTTTTGACAAAATCCGAAACGACTTGTAAATCGAGTCGCACATGAAAGCGAAGTTGGCTTGCTGCACGTATCCTTCATGGAATGCAAGTAGGAGATAAATATCGTTGTGGAACTGCGAAGGGAGTTTCATATTTATTTGGGACATTGGGGTGGGGTGGATAAGACATTGGGGTTGGGGCTGGGTGGCCAGTACTCCAGTTATTCGCTAATATTGTATTTACAGATGCTCTAAATAGTACAATGGCACTACCACTTCATCCCTGCCCCCCTCTAATCCGGCTTTAACCTGGAGGTCTTTGGATGGATACTTATTCGAGGAGAAGGTCTTATCAAGGGGGTAACTTACAGACTTAGCTGACACATGCCACATAACAAAGACTCTTTCAAAATTCCTCTTCTCCAAAATATAGAAATAACAGTCTAAATATACGCACAGGTCTGTAACACAGTCGTCATCATTCACTGCAATGGAAGCTCATTCGAGGGGGAAGGGGTAATTCAAGGATCTACGGAAACCTTTCCTATGCATTCTGTCACAAGATAAGCCTCAAGTAAGGCCATGGAAAACTGTAATAGAAGAATGGGGAAAACAATAAATCTTACTAGGCATCTTTTCATGCTATGCAACAGAGAGCCAAACTGCTAAAAGTGTTCATTCCTCCTATTATATTAGAATTAGGGCACACTCTTTAATGCCAAGGCTTGATTTCGTGAAATATAAGAAGATAGTAACGTCATGGCCCCTGGTAAATATGCATTTGGGAGAGAGGATAACAAGAAGGTAATAACTCACTTAGTCAATAAACGATGCAGGTGGAAAGTTCCATGCTAGTCTTAAGTCTTAATAGTCTTTGAAAAGAAATGTGCCTGGTTGTAGAAAATCCATTGCTGAGTTAAGAACATCATAGCAAATACTCCAGAGTCAAGTGCTCCAAAAGAACATAAGATCATCAAATCTAGGCAAACGTTTTATGCCTCTTGTATAAAAAATGAATTTATTTCTTGGAGTTCACATCTCTTTCCAACAATCAATGAAGAGATGAAGAAGTAAATGAGAATTAGCTACAGCGATCCTAACCCGTCATTCCATGTTCATTGTGAAATATAACTTTAAGATGCATAGGGGAGTATAATGATATCATGAAAATGCAAGTTGATGCAGCTCAACGCATTCACTAGGAGCCAGGAATGTTGTCTACCTTCGCTTTTGAAGCTTTATTAGCATTCTAACCAAATGTACTCCATGAGATTTTGGAATATTTGGAGCTGTTATCTTACGCTTTGCGTTAACACAATGCTATGGAGGAGCTGTTGTTATTGTTGAAATATTTTGCTTCGTGACTGAGAGGTGCGATTGTGCTAATGTGGATTTTACGTAGGTTTTGCCCAATGGTCACTATGGCCATATGTAGGCGCCCCCAGGAGGGTAAGGAAGGATAGCAAAAAATATCAAATATAGATATAATGTATAGGCTCAAAAATTGCTCGCAGTCTGACCAAATATTGGCCCCGGATGCCCACAGATCTGCTAGAATTGACCTTCGGGCTGTACGCAGCCCGGGATAAAAAGTAACTCTTTCAGTCCAGCCTAAATGCTAAGATTCTTGGTCTCAATAGAGAATTTAGAAGAAAATGTGAATGAATGGTTTTTTGGGCACACAATGAATGAAGATGTAAATGAATCAAAACGAAAAATGCCTTAATCTCAAATGTGGATATACCACAAGTAGTCAGATAATCGGCTTCGTTTATTGTGTTATCAATGATAAGAAATGAATTTCTGACTCACAAAGGTGGAGACACGCAGCAAACCCAAAAGCGTGGCAAAACAACAAATTGATAAATGGGCAATCTTTATCGATTCTTTCTGCTTACGTAAGGACAAATACACACAAACTTTTCAATAAAAGTATAATCCATAAGAATGTTAAGGCTCAAAATCATTGATATTTGAGAATGATTTAAGAGTAATGCAAGACTCAAGCTTAGTGAAGATTTAGACTAGTTTGTTGTTTTTTAGTTTTTTTGAAAATAAAATAAATGTGAGTTTACTTTTCCAATTTGTGGGAGTCATTACACTATAATGCGACTCAGCAATTCTTCGGAGAGTGTCTGCTGCACACTTTTTATCGAATATAATCTATATAAATATTTATGTTCAAAACCGATGAGAGTTACGAATCATTATTTAAGAATAATCTAAGGCTCAAAATTAACAAGTTTTATTAATATTAGATCTCAGCAAAAGCTTGGGTATTCTTATAAGAAAAAATGTGTAGCCAACATGAATATTGATTGGTTTATATAGAAAACGAACCCAATGCATTCTTTGGAATAAATTGTGTATTGTATGTTTTATTGGAGATTATTACCTTCCAGTATGTTCAGTTGCTTGATTGTCAGTCTCATTGAAGATTCATGCAAAAGCAAGGACTACAACTCAGAGATTTAGTACATGTTGAGGATAATATCTGATGAAATGTTACATGAAAAGTTATACAATAAATGCAGTATATTTGCTGCGGCGTAGGCGCGCATGAAGTTTACTGATTGTACACAGTCATTCAACTGACTTGTGCTACGCACTCGCAGCGTTACCGAAATTACTTCGTTCACCCCATCCCACAGAAAATTCTGTCCAATCTCAGATATTATCCAATGAAATGAAAACAGCAGTGTTAATGGTAATGGTGCATAGTCTCGTTCACGAAACAACTTGTTTCTTAATCGAGGTAAAACAGATGGAACCAAGAGATGTCAAAAGCATCAAACATTCCCCCCTGTCAGTGACGTTTTCGAGATAGTTATCATCTATATGAACATAACGCTAGATACAAAGCTTAGTTTCACAACTCATGTGCAGTCACTTTGCACAAAAGCAAGCCAGAAGTTGCACGCATTATATCGAATTTCGATTTTTCATGGATTCAAAAAAGGTTAAACTGATAATGACTACCTTTGCATTGTCACATTTCAGCTACTGCCCTCTTATATGGATGTTCCATGAACGTACAGGAGAGGGCTCTTAGAATCGCATACAAAGATAGCACTTCTCAATTTGAGGAACTGTTAGAAAAAGATAATTCGGTATCTATACATCAGAAGGACCTACAGTTGCTGATGATTGAAGTTTACAAAACCGAAAATCAATTGAATCCTCCGTTCCTGATAGAAATTTTTAATGAAAAAGCAGTAACATGCAGCAAAGAAACATGAGCAATCTAAATCTACCAAAAGTAAGAACCACATACTATGGTACAGATACAGTAAGGATCATGAGTCAAAGAGGGTGGGCAAAAGTACCAACAGAAATTAAAACTTCAAGTTCTTTGACAGTTTCTAAAAGACATTTGAAGTCAAAGAAATGCGGGCATTGCAACTGTATGATCTGTAAGACTTTTGCTTGTGGATTAGGGTATTCAAAATTTTCATACATTTTTTGTCATCTGTTAAATCTTGTAAATAGATGGCCTGAATTAGCTATTGTAAAAGCCAACTTTGAATTAAAGAGTTTATCATTAAATTATCATTATTATATGATTTATCTAACTATACCTTGCAGAATCTGCTGCTAAATTGTTATATTTCAGTATTCTGCGATGGACTTGCTGTCCTTTCTCTGATTAAAAAAAATGCAGTCGGAGTTGGAAATTAGAATGCATCGATTTGGAAGAACTTTTTAGATGCAAACTAACAGGGACGTGGGAAGTAAGCATAGGTTTAACAGAAATTTCTTCATCAAGTGGATTCTACCATTATCTAAAAACAAACCCAAGCATTCTCATGTGAAGTTAGAACCCAATTTTTAGGACAGTAGTTCCTGCAAGCAATTTGAAAATTTCTCAAAAATTCAATTTTCAATTGAGTTGTAAATCATACTTAGAGTAGCCTTTATTGTCAATAGAAAAGATGAAAGTATTTGCATTGTATAAAGTTAATAACTAATCAGAAATGAGAATTCAGGATGATATAACCACACAAATGTAGAATCAATTGGCTGAAGAAATAAAGTGCCACTGACTTTTCTTCCAGTATATTTATATTGCACATTTTTACAAGAGACCGCTTTACATTGAACGTACATGCAGAAGATCCTGTAGTTTAAGAAACGTGTTCTGCTAGAGACAAAATCCCACAGAAACTTTACAATTTCAGATATTCTTATTACTGCACACAATCAAAAAGAAAGGAGCCAGTCCAATTACTTGCAGCACCACCCCCTAGGAAGAGTAGCCTGTTTACATTGCCATATATCTTTTTGTAACTTATGGTTACTAGCCTTAGTTTGGTATGGCATCGTGACTAAAAATTAATCATTATAAGTAATCTACATAGTCAAATGCGCATAAACTATGAACGGGCTAACGTTGAAGCCTACAATGTTTACAGTACCATATCTTGATACTTAACACTTACAATGTCCATATACTACTTTGTCCGCACACGTATACTACTACATACTGCGCAGTAGAAGTTAAGGAGCTGTTAGGGATCTATGAAAAGAGTCCAAAAACAAGGAGCTTTAAGAGCTAGCTAAGACTAGGTTCCTTTAAAACAATCGAGTCATCTATCCAGCGACTTTCCTATGCTGTCCATACAGGCTGTTCGTGGCCAAAGGCGTCTCATTTTCCTCAGAGTTCTCTTCGCAATGAATAGTCTTATTTGGGCACAGCAACCTTTGTTTTGGCAGTTCATCTCCTTCGCAACCAGGCTGTTTATAGATACGTTTAACTAGGCCAGGATCGACATTAAGGACAATATACGTAACCAGATATAAGCTACCAAAAAAGTTAAAGATTGTCACTACCGTGTTGCATACTGGGCCATTGGCTTCTCGGTCCTTTAAGTTAAGAAATATATATATATATATATATATATATATATATATATATATATATATATATATATATATATATATATATATATATATATATATATATATATATATATATATATATATATATATATATATATATATATATATATATATATATATATATATATATATATATATAACAGTATAATGACAAACGCCAATAATGTTACCCAAGTCTGATTTCTCTATCTCGATTTTCTTTGCGCAGAATCGCAGTGACAACGATGTTGAACAGTGATAGGCCAACATTAAAGAAAAACACTGCGCCTGGGTACGTTGCCAATACACTTGAGTAAATAACAGGAGAGATCAAAGATCCAAGCAGTATTCCTGTTGTCTCAACAATAAGCAATGCCCCAAAAATCAATCCAATGGCTGATGCAGGAACAATTTTGGACAGCAACGATCTGATGATGCAAGTGCTTAGTGAAGCAACAGAGTGCAGGAGTTGGATTAGATAAAGTAAACGGAGTGATTGAGCAACGGAAAGTAAGATGAAGTAAAGTATATAAAAACAAAATGCAATAAGGAGAAGAAGGTGATCATTAATTTTGAGGATTCTTGTGAAGAGAAAGTTTAAGATAGCCATTCCAAGGATCGCTATGATGCCGCTTTCATAAGCTAAGTAAAGGCCCAAGTCTCGGGAGCTGAGAAAATATGGCCTATTTTTCAAGTAAAGTGCCATAACTGCCATCTCACCGCTATAGGATATAGCAGTAACAAACATCAGAAGATACAGGATCAGCCCATTGAACATCTGGTTCTCTGCTTTAAGTAAATTGTGGACTCGTTTGAAGTTCTGGATTGGATTTGATTCCTTTAAAATATGGAATAACTTGGAACAGCTTGAAACATTCTCATATTCCATTTTGGAAAACACCTCAACCTGAGGCTCAAGAGCTGCCGTATCGAAATTTGGTGTGTTAGTGAAATGTCCCGTCGTTGGCTTGCTTCCAGTCTTAGTAATATCTCCCTTGGCATATTGATCCGTTTCATTACTAAGTGATAGAGGTCGGTTATCATCATTAGTAAAGTTTGTTGTTGATAACACATCGTTACTTTGCATCGTTACTTTCTTCTCACCATTTGCTGCTTCAGTTTTATCATTTCTCTCCTCTTGTACATCATTCATCAGTAAATGCCAATTGCCAATGTCCGAATCAAGCTTCGTCTCCTCTTTCTCCGCAACATCTCTATGATATGCAATGTCTCCAGTAGTTGCATGTTCTCTCCCTCGTGTATTTCTAGGTGAACTTCTACAGTCGTCAAGTGCTCCATCAGACTTGTCTGTTCTCAATACGTCTTCCACTTCTTCGACATCAACTTTCTCTCTCACATCTGTCGTCGCGATCTGTTCTCCATGTTTTTCCATATGCGAACTTACTTCTTGGTTTTCAACATTCGCCTGCCTTGAAGACTCATCTTTCTTATTATTCACTGGATTCACACAAAATATCAAATACAACAGGGCTAACACCAGGAATGCAATATTTGTCACAAATATTCCAACGTACCCATACCCTTCAATTATGAATCCACTACAGAGTGTAGCTGACAAACCAGATAGCATTGCTGCACTATCTAGTAAGGTTATTCTCAGTGTTCGTGTCTTCTCCGATGTTATGTCCGATATATAGCACCCGGTAAGTACATACAAGCCGCTCACATCGCCAACCAACCCGGGTATGAACCCAGGCAATAGTAAAGCCCAGGTTGGGAACTTGAGACCATTCAACAAAATTCCAAGCATTACTAGCGACTGCACAAGCTGACTTACCGGAGTCAAGAACATCGCTGTATACCTCCCGAACTGATCCGACACTGTGCCAACAAATGGAAGTGTCAGCACTGTGATGAAGGTTGCAATGACTAGCAAACCTCCAAACCATAACGTCGACTGTTCTTGTACAATGTCGTAATCTTCTTTGTAGGAACCAGTAAACATTGCAGCACACTTCGTATCATTGTGTTTATGAAGGCAGACATTATCTAACGTGATCTGGGGAAACGCAACCAACGAGAGGAAAAATACGTGCATACACAGAAACATGAATGGCTCAACGGTGATCATGGAGAGTTTGAAACGCATCATGTTATCTTCTAGCTGTCTTTACTCAAAAAGAAGACAAATGACGTTACTGTTTGAGATGATATGAGATGTTTCCAAGTGAATCGAGTTGTCACTGAAACAAATGCACTCAATTCGATCCTAACTAGTGGTGCATGCGCAGAAATTATGAAATTGCGGCCCCTTCTCAAGTTTCCGGAAGTTGAAATGAGCTGAACTGTTCCACCCATTGATATAATCCCTAGCCCATTAACTTGCAGATATGAGAATATTAATGAACCAATGCAGTATTAGTATTATTATTATTATTATTCTTGCTTTTTCTGCCTATAGAGTGAAACTTTGCAGCATACTACAGTATCAAGCTGTAAAAGCTATCTCAATCATGGACGATGAAATTGGAGGCACTATTTGGTTCTCCTGTGTCTTTAAAAAAGCTTGTTTAATGGGGATACTGTTAAAACGGATCTCATCTTGCACAATAAACATAAGAATACTTTATACATCCTTGAAATTACGGTTGGTGTTGAGAGTAATCTCAAGGCAAACAGTGATCGTAAGTCATTCAAATATAAGCCCCTTCCTGGCTCTATCTATCGTCGTTATATAATGCGGTAAACTTTGTGAATGTTCCAATAAGCGCTTTCTGTGTGTTTCCTGGATAATTCGTGTGATTCACTGATCCAGATGATGAAAGACTTGAACATATCAGAGACCTTTCAACCCCGTATAATTTCGACGATTATGAACATAGCTATTCACTGTAAATATTATATATTTTGCTGCCGCAACAAAGACTGGTCTATTCCAGAATTGATGGACTTCTAACCGTAACTATTGTTTTACTTTTTTTCCTCTTCTGTTTTATTTTTTTAGTATTCTGATTTCTTTTTTACTTTTAACACATTATCTACCAACGTCAAAACAGTCAATTCTATACTACCTGTTATTTGTGAGGTGTATAATTGTAATTTGATTATTATGAAAGAATGAACATGTTAAAAAAAATATGATTTGGAACTTGGCATTGAGCATTGGACGTAGGATGTACATTGCGCATGTCTATAATGTTATCAATATATCTTGCCTGATTACACACTTGGAAGCTTAGTATTTTACACACTAGTTGGAGCTTAGACCTTCTATCGTTATGACTCGACTAAGATAATTGAATTTCTTCGTTATTTTTACCACATGTTGTTTCTGTGACAAAAACTTCGTTACATTAGGCCGACATACTTGGAGGTGTAAAAGCAGATTGGATAAGAACAATGAATCAATTTTTGCGAACACAACGACCACCAACAACACAAGTAATGACAATATCAAGCATATTTGTAACAATACATCTTTAAAATGTTCCTGTGGGAATCTTGCAAAAGAGTAAGGGGCCTCAAAATACACCGGCGTTCAGGTCGAGTCATTCGAGCTTTGCAATCGGAAACACTGGAAAGACTGGAGGATGAATTAGTCCAGAACCTGAGTGAAAATAATGATTTGGATACTTCTGAGCAAGTTCAAAATAGATGTGAAAATTTGTTTGTGATGCAAGGGGTAAAGCTACCAAAGTCACCACAACAGTGGCAAGAGCTAACGATTTTTTTAAAGCGGCATTTTTGAATGATCCAATAGGAGCAGCTTCGTTGAACCACGTGATCTTTAGAATGAATAGCGTCATCTATGATTATTACAAAGACCACTTCGGCTTCCTGAAAAATTCATCAAACCCCACATTTGTAACCAAATACAAGGATGTCTGTGCCAGGGATTTGAAGATAAAAATTAAAAAGTTGAAATCTGAAGGTGTTGACATCATTGAAATAAAATACGTGTCTCGTCTGTTGCAAAGTAAAATAAGTAAACCAGGAAAAGGATTTGATTACACAGAAAGTCTGCAATCACGAGGAATACATAACAAAAACATTTTGGAGCTATGTAATTGCAAAGAAAATATTGGCAAAGCAGAGATATCTACTAACGTCATTTGATTGACAGTGTTGCACTGATTTCTTTAATAAATTTTTCACTGCTATAAATAAATCTAAACTCTTTCACATTCGAAGCTGGACATCTCATTTCCATTCACCACAGACTCCTTTCAGTCTTGACCCTCCTTCATATCAGCAAATCACAAACATTATTCAAAACATTAAATCACCTGATTCCTCTTGTCCGTTAGATCACATTTCTATCCTTAGCTTCAAGCGCTGGCCGCAATTAGGGATCTATATAAGTAGATTATCAAGGTGGTCTAGTCTTCTGGTACTCTCCCAAAGGAATGGAAAAAGTCTGCACTGTTCTTGATCACAAAAAAGGAGACAAGTGAACCATCTAATTTCTGTCCAATCAAACTGGAATCAATTCCTCTCACGATGTCTACATCAGCTCTTCGAAATTCTATCGTACGCAAACAATTATATCGAGCATAAAATACAAAAGGGCTTTATGCCAAAGTTGCCAGGAACTTTAGAACATACCTCGCTGATGGCTTATATCAGAAATAGTGTTAGACAACAATCTCTTGTGATTACATTGCCTCATGTCAAAAATGCACTTAGTGAAGTTCATCATGGTCTAATAGGCGAAATTCTCCGATATCATCATATTCCTACTCACATCAAAACTTTAATAAAAAATCTTTACATTGATTTTAGAACATCTATCATAACATCTGAATATCAAACATCTTGCCTTCCTGTTGGTGGAGGTGTACTGCAAGGTGACTGCCCCAGTCCTCTCGTCTTAAACATGTTCTTTTTAGCACATTTACTTAGTTTTTCAAAGCGTAAAGATTTCATCAGTTTGGAAATTCTAATAATAATGATTGAGGTCTTTCGTTCAGTCCAGTTCACTGGTTTCAATTTATTGATTATGCGGCATTTATTACCGGGGATGAAAGGGAAAACCAGTTGCTTCTAAATTGTCTTATACCATCTGGCGTGGTGTCAGTGGGCAGGCATGGTCATTGGAGTCGATAAATGTGCCACTTTTGGTATGAGAAAAGGATCAACACAAACACACACACACGCACACACACACACACACACACACACATATATATATATATATATATATATATATATATATATATATATATATATATATATATATATATATATATATATATATATATATATTTATTTATTTATATATATATATATATATATATATGTATATATATGTATATATATATATATATATATATATATATATATATATATATATATATATATATATATATATATATATATATATATATATATATATATATATATGAAAAGTCTGTTGGTACTACAGAACTTCACTACATGAATCTTTTGGAATCAATTTACATAAAGACTCAAAACCCAGTCTTGTGTAAACAAAAAGAGTTCATTTTTTCACTTGGACTCTTCAAGTAAACAATTTTGAATAGCTGCCAAGTGGCCAATCATACGGCTAACTGGACACATGATTCATCATATCACGTGTACCCGCATCTGGCTATACATTTCGGTTCACCTTTCGGTCGCTATCCGACGTTTCATACTCTGACGAGTGTCGGACGAAAAAACACACACATATATATATATATATGTGTGTGTGTGTGTGTGTGTGTGTGTGTGTGTGTGTGTGTGTGTGTGTGTGTGTGTGTGTGTGTGTGTGTGTGTGTGTGTGTGTGTGTGTGTGTCCAACCTCAGATATTATCCAATGAAATGAAAACAGCAGTATAAATGGAAATGGTACATAGCCTCGTTTACTACAATACTTGTTTCTTAATCGAAGTTAAACAGATGTAATATAATTAAGAGGATGTAGTCCAGAGCATCAAACATTTCCCTCTCTCTATTCAGCGAACCTTTCCACAAAGTTATGATCTATATGAACATACAACGTATCTAACTATAAGTGGTACAATATGCTGCTAAATTGTTATGTTTCGCTATTCTAAGGTGGACTTGCTGCCATTTCTCTGATTAAGAAAAATGCAGTCGGAGTTGGAAATTAGAATAGATGGGTTGGAAGAACTTTTTAGATGCAAACTAAAAGGGATGTGCGGAGTAAGCTGAGGTTTAACAGAAATTTCTCCATCAAGTGTATTGTATCATTATGAAAAACCAGATGGAAGCCAGGGTTAACGATGAAACTTACAATGGTTGTAATGCCCTGTCCTGATACTTATTACAGTACTTATAATGTATATATATTACTTACTGGGCAGTAGACTTAAGAACTATTAGGAAGCTTTTAGAACTACAGTGAGGTCAAAAGAGTTCTAAAATAAGAAGCTTTAAGAGCTAGGTATAAAGCTAGACTAGGCTTCTGTAAATAATGTGCAACCATTCAGCGACTTTCCCATGCTGTCCATACAAGTTGTTCGCGGCCTCATTTTCCTCAGAGTTCTCTTTGAAATGAATGGTCTTTGTAGCTCATTCCATAGCACCCAAAATTTTCATTCCTAGGCTTCTATGCAACAGCCTGTAGGTATCTATCACTTTAATTAACTCAGTAACAACGCTTTTGGCAGGACGATATCTGGATGCTGTTCTGCTACTCTGCAGTTCCTGTCTACACAGGGGTCGAAATAAGGATTTCGAATTGAGCCGGCCGTTTTTCATGAAGAAAGAAGAGTGCCTGTCAGAGAAAAAGGCGAGTGTGCGGAGGGTGAAATTTGCTGAATGAATCAGGAAAGAATCAGGCTTAAGAAGAATAAATGGGAGATTAGCACGCAAGCATGGGTTTTGACCTGTCTCGTGTGGATTCCAAAATCGAACTGACAATGGATGAGCTTTTTGGTAAATGGAGAGTACCGTAAGTCCTCGAATTAGCCCCCTCAAATAAGCCCCTCCCTCAAATAAGCCCCCATGCTAGAACTTCAAATCGTTAATAAGCCCCCCTCGAGTAAGCCCCAACTCCAGATGATGATGAAGACTTTGATAAAGACTAATGCTTAAATTTAAACTGTTCTTGTAATAGTATGGACACAGAATAGATAATTCTGTGGTATAGAAAAAAGGAGCTTTGACAATGAGCTTTTAATGTGACATTTGTCAAATAATTTTATAAGTCCCCCCTCGAAAAAGCTCTCCCCTCGAATAAGCCCTCCCCTCGAATAAGCCCCCACCCAAAAAGCATCAAAAATAAATAAGCCCCCAGGTGGCTAGTTCGAGGATTTACTGTATCAGTCAATTGGATCCGCCTTCTTTTCTCAGCCGGCAGTGATTTCTACCTCTAACCAATTTAATTGTAATACTGTGCAACAACCTTCACTCCTATTGATGCCTCTGTACCTTATGTTAGCGTTTTCAATTAAACTTTTATATACTCAACAAGGTAGTATTTTAATAGGGCTCAAATTCATAGTTATTGCTACAAAATTATCTAAGAAACATTTCAATTTGAAAAATTTTATGACAGCAAGCAATCAAGAATTAGGAAGCTGGTTCCAGAAAATTTAAATTGCTATGCTCCTTCACATTGCATTGATCTTCCGTTACAGCCAAATAAAATGCAAAATTAAAGACTTGTACCAATTTTGTGGCAATAATTATGCCCTGAAAATTGTTGAGGAACTTTTAGTACTACAATTTGATCATTTGAAGTCCAAAAATGAGGAACTTTTGGACCTAGGCTATGAGTTTGGTTCCTTATAAGGAAACAGCGTGTACCGCATTCACACGCTCTTATGTGGACTCTCAAATTCTGTTGTAAAGAAGTAATTGTATTTCTGTATATATTTAAATAACGAGAGCATCAACATTATAACGAACGCTGCCAATAGCATTAGGCAACTCTGATTTCATGCTCTACGACCTCTAGCTCGATTTCTTTTACGCAGAATCGCAGTGACAACGATGTTGAACAGTGATAGGGCAACATTAAAGAAAAACACTCCACCTGGGTACGCTGCCAATACCCTTGAGTAAATAAAAGGAGAAAGAAAAGATCCAAGCAGTACTCCAGCTGTCTCAATAATAAGCAATGCCCCAAAAATCAGTCCGATAGTCGATGCAGGAACAATTTTGGACAGCAACGATCTGATGGTACAAGTACTTAATGAAGCAACAGAGTGCACGAGTTGGATTAGGTAAAGTAGAAGGAGTGATTGAGCAACGGAAAGTAAGATGAAGTAAAGTATATAAAAACAAAATGCAATAAGGAGAAGAAGGTGGTCATTAATTCTGAGGATTCTTGTGAAGAGAAAGTTTAAGATAGCCATTCCAAGGATCGCTATGATGCCGCTTTCATAAGCTAAGTAAAGGCCCAAGTCTCGGGAGCTGAGAAAATATGGCCTATTTTTCAAGTAAAGTGCCATAACTGCCATCTCACCGCTATAGGATATAGCAGTAACAAACATCAGAAGATACAGGATCAGCCCATTGAACATCTGGTTCTCTGCTTTAAGTAAATTGTGGACTCGTTTGAAGTTCTGGATTGGATTTGATTCCTTTAAAATATGGAATAACTTGGAACAGCTTGAAACATTCTCATATTCCATTTTGGAAAACACCTCAACCTGAGGCTCAAGAGCTCCCTTGGCATACTGATCAGTTACAGTCCTATGTGACAGAGGTCTGTTATCATCATTAGTAAAGTTTGTTGTTGATAACACATCGTTACTTTGCATCGTTACTTTCTCCTCGTCATTAGCTGCTTCAGTTTTATCATTTCTCTCCTCTTGTACATCATTCATCAGTAAATGCCAATTGCCAATGTCCGAATCAAGCTTTCTCTTCTCTTCCTCCGCAACATCTCTATGATATGCAATGTCTCCAGTAGTTGCATGTTCTCTCCCTCGTGTATTTCTAGGGGAACTTCTAAAGCAATCGAGCTTTCCATTAGAAATGTCTGTTCTCAATAATTCTTCCACTTCTTCGACACTCACATTCTCTCTCACATCTGTCGTCAAGGTCTGTTCCCCATTTTTGTCCATATGCGAACTTACTTCTTGGTTTTCAACATTCGCCTGCCTTGAAGACTCATCTTTCTTATCATTCACTGGATTCACACAAAATATCAAATACAACAGGGCTGACACCAGGAATGCAATATTTGTCACAAATATTCCAACGTACCCATACCCTTCAATTATGAATCCACTACAGAGTGTAGCTGACAAACCAGATAGCATTGCTGCACTATCTAGTAAAGTTATTCTCAGTGTTCGTGTCTTCTCCGATGTTATGTCCGATATATAGCACCCGGTAAGTACATACAAGCCGCTCACATCGCCAACCAACCCGGGTATGAACCCAGGCAATAGTAAAACCCAGGTTGGGAACTTGAAACCATTCAACAAAATTCCAAGCATTACTAGCGACTGCACAAGCTGACTTACCGGAGTCAAGAACATCGCTGTATACCTCCCAAACTGATCCGACACTGTGCCAACAAATGGAAGTGTCAGCACTGTGATGAAGGTTGCAATGACTAGCAAACCTCCAAACCATAACGTCGACTGTTCTTGTACAATGTCGTAATCTTCTTTGTAGGAACCAGTAAACATTGCAGCACACCTCGTACTGTTGTGTTTATGAAGGCAGACATTGTCTAAAATGATCTGTGGAAATGCGACCAACGAGAGGAAAAATACGTGCATACACAGAAACATGAATGGCTCAACGGTGATCATGGAGAGTTTGAAGCGCATCATATTATCTTCCAGCTGTCTTTACTCAAAACGACGAGAAATTACGTTACTGTTTGAGATGATATGAGATGTTTCCAAGTGAATCGAGTTGCCACTCAAACGAATGCAGTCAATTCGATCCTAACTAGTGGTGCATGCGTAGAAGTTATGAAATTGCGGCCTCTTCTCAAGTGTCCAGAAGTTGAAATGAGCTGAACTGTTCCACCAATTGAGATAGTCCCTCAGCCCATTAACTACTAGATATGACAACACTAATGGCAAGGTTCATTATTATTACTATCATTATTGTTATGAACAGAGCGAGAAGTAAACAACGCCCGTTAGTTATTACTCTCCTGGATTTAAAGAAAGCTTTTGGAAAGTGCATTATAATCTCATCCCAGTTGTTCTGAATTATCACCACATCCCTGATCAAATACAAAAGCTCACAAAGAATCTTTATTCCAAGCTCCATACTTCCATTCTGTCTGAACAGTATTGTACCCCTTTTATAAAAGTCGACCGAGGGGTCCTTCATGGTGATTCCCTTAGCCCACTCACTTTTAACCTTTGCTTCATCACCTTCTTTCCATACATTGCCCACTAAAAGTTTAAGAAGTTCGGCTTTATGTTAAGTTCTCTAAACCCTAATCATTGGTTTCAGTTTGTCATAATGACGGTGCTGCTGTCATAACTAGTCTTGAAAACGAAGATCAAATTCTATTAAGCTATTTTTTGCGTTGGTGTAACTGAGTAGGCACGAAAATCAGAGTCGATAAATGCAGCACATTTGGTATCGAGAAAATAGTCACATCTTCATGCCAGCACTTTCCTAAGGTTACCATAAACAACTCAATGGTCCCTACTGTCGCCAAAAGTAAGTCGCTCAAATAACACGCTCGCTCGCTATTTCAAGTTTACCGTGGATAATAGTGATCATATGTCAGCCCTTCTCAACTCAATCAACGACCTGTTGGCCCTCTTTACCACAACTTTGTTCCATCTAGACTGTCTTGGTATTTGACTATTGCAGATCTTAGCAAGACATGGGTTACTGAGAATTTGGACAACATCGTTTTAAGTTTTGTTCTCTCATATTAAATAAATCCAAATATGGTATCAGCCTTGTCCTTCCATCTATCAAATTTATCGAATGCAAACAATTATACGTAATGGTTTAAAATCCCCTCCAAGTCATGATGTAAAATCCCTTTGGGCAGAGACTAGCTACAGTACAAATCTGCTGTATGATTAATGTAATAACATCAAACACGTTCTAAAAGGTATTCAACGTGACAATTAAGAACTCATTAACACTACGCCCTTTTTATAAGGAACCACTTTATTAAGAACTTACATGTAGACTGCCAAAATATTTAAAGAACTTATACTACTGAAGAAAAATTCCCTAAGGAACTTTTCAATTTGAAAATTTTTTAATACACTAAACAATTTTCAATAGCTGGTTCCATTCATTTACAGTCAAAACCCTTACAGATTGTTTGCTATGCTTTAAGTCCTTCGTTTTTCATTGGTGGTACGTTACAGCCAAATATAAAGGCAAACTTAAAGATTTAAATGTTTTCCTTGTGTCGGTACCATTTTTATGCACCAATTGTGCGTTGAAAATTATGGAAATGTTGAGAAACTTTTAATACTACAATTGGATCATTGGAGGTCCAAAAAATAAGGAACTTGATGTATGAGCTGGAAATCGCAGCTTTGATATGAACTTAAAAATCAGGGCGACGACAAAAAAGATATCATTTTAATTATTGACAAATCCAACGACTGTTCCAGTGGTTACATTTTGACAAATCCAGTATGACTTATCCAGTAGACGTTTTGATCCAGTCTTGAGTCATCCTCAGTAAAGAGAAGAGGGGAGAAGGGATAATAAAGGGGGAAGCACAATACGTGGATAAAACCCACGTGATGTCAATGAAAAAACAGAAGGAAAAAGTATAGTAAGGAAGCAACAGCAAGAAAAACAGTAGGAAAAAGTATTGTAAAGAGTTGAATAGAAATACCCAGAAGGATGAAAAGGACTGTAGAGGTAGAAAAGCAGCAAGTGAAAAACAAGAAATTAGAATAGAACCATAGAAATGGAGGACTGTTGGGAATTAAGGGAGGGTCTATCTCTTTGAATGAGGAGGCTCTCATGTATGAATAGATCGTATGAATTACTGGTTTTACTAATTACGCTAAAATCATCAATAGAAGCAGTATGACCTGTTTGTTTGATATGATCTCTAATGGACGATGGGCTCGGTGATGAGAGTTCTTGTCCATTTCTATTAATACCTAGATGCTCGTTACAGCGAATCAAAAGATTCCTGTTGGTCTTACCATAGTAAGAGGCGTTACAGCCACTACATGAGAATTCATATATAGTGTTAGAGCAAACTAGTGTTGGAATACGTTCCTTATACTGAAATAAAGATGATTTGCTTTTGGCAGATCTAAAAATAAATTGAACTTGAATATTCCGATAATGGGTTTTAATAAGTCTGGTAATATCATTCCGAATCTGAAAACTACGGTTACCCAAGTATGGTAAACAGCAGATGATACGAGGCTTATCCTCCTCTTTATCCTTGGGTTTGTTACAAGGGATATATTGGGCAGGAACAATGAATAAATTTTTGCGAACACAACGACCACCAACAACACAAGTAATAACAATATCATGCATATTTGTAACAGCACATCTTTAAAATGTTCCTGTGGGAATCTTGCAAAAGAGTAAGGGGCCTCAAAATACACCAAAGTTCATATCGAGTCATTCGAGCATGCAATCGGAAACGCTGGAAAGACTGGAGGACGAATTATTCCATAGGCCTGATCTACGTGAAAATGATAGAATCAGTGATTTTGATACTTCTGAGCAAGTTCAAAATAGATGTGAAAAATGTTTTTGCGAAGAAAGGGGTAAAGCTGCACCAAAGTCACCATAACAGTGGACAAGTGCTAACGAATTATATTTAAATAATGCCTCTCTAACCCCAGCACCTTCTACCAGATCTCATGCTGAATCTTCTATTAAGTTGCAAGACACATCTACCTTGGGCTTTGAATTACCATACTTAAATATCTCATAATTTACCCAACGAAAAAACAGATCTCTACTCAAAGCCTATTGTTCAAACTTAGATATAAGATTGTCTTCTAATTAGATAAACGTAGCAACAGGTTTTCAACCAAAGAAGCCATCCCTAAATCGCTGCAATCATGTGTAGTCTACAAATTCTCTTGTGCGAAATGTAATTCCATATACGTTGGCGAGACATGCCGACATTTCTCTACGAGTGTTGGTGAACATATATCACGGGATAAAAACTCTCATATTTACAAACACCTCTCGTCCTCTAACTGTCGAAACCATCTGTGTAGTGAAGACTCTTTTTGGCTTCAGAACCAGAAATTGTCCGCATAGTGTAGAAGAATGAAATGATTTCGAGAGTGGCATCAGGCACGCCTGCCCGCACCGAGGGCAGGGGGGGCAAGGTTCCTATTGAGGGCACATTATAAACACTTGTGCACTAAAATAATTAAGTCCTTGGTAAGGGCAGGAGGGGCAGCTGCCCCCTTTGCCCCCCAGCGTAGGCGTCCCTGAGTGGCATGATGGCATTAATGCATAATATTCGATTTAAGAAAGTTCATAATGACTTCCAAAATATGATGAACAGAGGTATTACAACAATTAAAGAAAGCAAGCAAATTTTTGCTCTGCAATTGCTGAAATCAAAACAACTACCCACTGACATGAGAACTAATGGTATACAATATAACGAACAATGTAACTTATGTTTATATCAGCTGCTCATTATTAACTTAATATATGATGAAAACCAATTTAATAAAAGATCAGAACTAATCAACAAATGCCACCATCAAAGTATCTTTTAATTTCTCTTCTCTTCTCCCCTTACTATATATATATATACATATATAAATATATGTATCTATACATATATAAATATATGTATATATATATATATATATATATATATATATATATATATATATATATATATATATATATATATATATATATATATATATATATATATATATATATAAATATATGTATCTATACATATATAAATATATGTATCTATATATATATATATATAAATATATGTATCCATACATATATAAATATATGTATCTATCCATATATAAGTATATATATATATATATATATATATATATATATATATATATATATATATATATATATATATATATATATATATATATATATATATATATATATATATATATATATATATATATATATATATGTATGTATGTCTGTACGTATGTATCTACGTATGCATATATACATATATTTATACATATATATGAGGCATCGATATTATTTACTTTTACAACCATTATACTATACAGCTTTGATATCTATATAAGAATGGTATCTACACAATTAAATAAAATCTATAACGCAAAGCGAACACAAGTATTTCTTCCAGATATTCAAAGCTTGTCCAAGCTTGTCTGACACAATGCTGATGGGTGTGAAGCCTACTTTTCATCACCAACCACATTACCAAGATTTTTCGATCTGTCCGTCTGTCTTCCACTCCTGACTTTCACCATTAGAACAATTGTAGTGACAATGCTGACTGACGAAAGGCCTGCATTGACAAAAAACACTGCACCTGGATACGTTGCTGCTACACGCGAATACACGGCAGGGCATATCAAAGATCCAAACATTACACCTATAGTCTCTGCCATAAATAATGCTCCGAACAGTAGGCCAGTTGTGGATTCTGGGGCAAGTTTCGACAATATAGAGCGGAGTACGCACGTGTTTAATGAACCAATGCAGTGTACAAGTTGGATTAGATAAAGCATAAGGATCGAATTAGCAATCGAAAGTAAGATATAGTAAACGGTGAAAAAACAAAAGCTCATCAGAAGGATGAGATAGTCGTTTAATTTAAGGCGCTCCGTGAAGAGATAGTTAAAGAAAGCCATGCCAAGGATAGCAATAATCCCACTTACATAGGCAAAATAAAATCCCAAGTCTCGGGGACTCATAAAATATGGCCTATTTTTAAGATAGAGTGCCAAAACAGACATCTCACCACTATAACACACTGCAGCCAGAAACATAAGAAGGAAAAGTGTCATGCCATCAAACATCTGGCCATCTGCTTTAAGCACGCAGTAAACTCGCTTAAGGTTTCTTATCGGATTAGATTGTTTTAATATGTGCAAAATCTGGGAACAGGCTGGCATCTTCTCATATTCTGCTTGCGAGATCATTTGAACTGGAGGCTGCAATATTGTCTCCTTCGCATTTGGTTTGGTGCCACCTTGCCCTGTCCCAGGTTTATCGTTAGATTGGTTGATATCCACTCCGTCAATAATTGGTAGAGGCTGACTGGTGGAATAACTATCCCTGGCACAGGCCACACCACTGTCGTCATCTCCAGAACTATCTTCACCTCGTACTGCAGGCTTGTCTGTCTTGTCTTCTAGTTCCATTTCTTCTACAACATTTACTTTGTTCACTTGTGACTTCACTTCATGGTCTTCAATGCTTGACTGGCCTGAAGATGAATCTCTCCTTGTATTCACTGGTTTCACACAGAATATCAAATACAAAAGAGCTAACACCAGGGATATAATGTTTGTCACGAATATTCCAAAATATCCAAATGCTTCGATTATAAATCCACTACAAAGTGTTGATGACAAACTAGCCAGCAGTACAACAGAATCTACTAAAGTAATTCGTAATGTTCTCGTCTCCTCGGATGTTATATCTGTGATATAGGATGCCGCCAGCACGTATAAGCCGCTTACATCACCACATATCCCCGGCAGAAACCCAGGCAATAACACAGCCCAAGTTGGGTATTCTAGGCCATGAAACAAAATACCAACCATTGTTATTGCTTGCAAAAGCTGACCTATCGGAGCCAGAAACATAATTTTATGCCTTCCAAATCTATCTGACAATGTGCCAACAAGTGGAAGTGTAAGAATGGCGATAAAAGTTGCGATACCTAGAAAACCTCCAAACCATAATGTCGATTCCTCTTGGACGACGTCATAGTCTTGCTTGTAAGAACCAGAAAACATTGCAGTACACCTTGTTTTATTGTGTTTGTGGAGGCAGATATTGCTCAAAATCATCTGGGGAAACGCGACCCATGTCAAGAAAGCTACGAACATGCTTAGAAACAAGAATGGTTCGACAGTTACCTTGGTGAGGCGTGAACACGCCATTTTGTAGCCTTTGTCTGGATGCCCTACAAGAAGTGTGGTTCAGCGCGAGACCATACAAATAGGGGCTCTCCAAAGAGTCATATAAATAGGGGATGTCATACAAATAGGGGCGCTGCAGGTGGCCGTTTGATGGATCGCAACAACATCATAAATCTACCTCTAGAACATACAGAATAACAACGAATGCACTCTGAGGGGGATTGTCTTGACTCGCTATAATGATAAAAGGTTACTATAGTCTCCCTGTCCATGTCAGAGGACACTTCTAGGTAACCGAATGCTTTCAATTAAGCTGTAAAGAAATTTTGAAGATCTGTCATACCTTTCGAGAAGAGACATACCATACATATAGGGGCATGTCTATAACAAATAGAATTCGTGTCTCCTCATCCATTTCAAACCAGAATAATATGTAATCGAATAGTCTCTATCAAACTGTGAAGAAATTTTTAAGAACTCTCTTACAGTCTTCGAGAAGAGACACACCATACTGTAGGAAAGTGCTCATAGACCTGATTTGGACTTGACGTAATGCATTACGTTCGATACTTATGGACCGGATATGACGTAAAAGACCTCTTGAGACATTATAAGTTTTTACCCTTATTTAGAATTTTTAATAATAGAACGCATTAGCAGAAACTATATATTAAAGTAATGTTAATGTAGAAAGTAGAGAAGTTTTATGCTGAAATATTATTCACATTGCCTAGACGAAGGTACGTTTAGAGCCGCGCTCAAAGTACTACGAGGTTGAAGTTATAAAGTTTAGTTTAAGTAGAAGAATTAGATTGTTGAACTTATATAGCTGAAGTTATTCTGAAGTTGTCGTCAATAGTACTCACTTGGTTTCATCTGCGTCTGCTGATACAGTGCTAAGATATCGGCAAACTTCTAGGTCGGAAGTTTATTTCTAACCTAGTATATTGTGTGAGGTGAAGTTATCAGGCACGCCTGCCTGCACCGAGGGCAGGGGGGCAAGGTTCCTATTGAGGGCACATTATAAACACTTTTGCACTAAAATAATTAAGTCCTTGGAAAGGGCAGGAGGGGCAGCTGCCCCCCTTGCCCCCCCCAGCGTAGGCGTCCCTGGAAGTTATAGAAAGAACTTGTTAGTTAGGTCACATAGTAGGTGTGATTTAACACATTGGTGCCGTGACCCGTGATTCACCTTGAATACTCGACTGTTTGGTAACAATTGCTGGAAGAAACTGTTTATTTATCGCAAAGTCTGTCGTATACCAGTGTAGCCTTACACCGGTAGTAGCCGCTGTCTGAAGAGAACAATAGTTGCTATTGTAGTAACACGCCACTTGACTTGTTTGCACTTCTGATATTTAAAGAACTCCTCCGTTGCTGTGTACTTTGCGTATTATCCGACGTACCTCGCGAACAAAATCGTATCATTATTTAACGTGCAGAGAACACGGAGGCAGAGAGAAGAGACGAAGGTGTTGACCATACCCAGACTCTACTCTGACTGACTATACAACACAGATTACAACGATATATACAGAAATAACGCGATCTAAAATTAACTGAACTACGCGCACGTAAGGAATTAGCGGAAGAGCTGGTTAGGTGTGACGTAGAGATGAATGAAAGTAAACAAAGGAGACCTCAAGATGATGTGACGTAGTGGTTGTTTGTTTACGTTGAATTAGAGGTGTGAATGAAGACTGGCCTGATATGCGGACATTGAATGTGGATGCACAGGGGCTTTGCCAGGCACGGTAGACTGGTGAGCATTGATGGGTCACTCCCCTTTCGACCTCGTATATAATAAAATATAGAACTAAAGGGGTGAGAAAAAGCTATGTAAACAGTGGATTATATGTTGCTAGAACTCTCCCACCTCCTCAAACCTGTTCTACTGGAATCTCGACGAAATACGACATTGATTGTTTGGAAAACTGGGGGACATGCAACTCTCTCGTCGTGAAGACTTCTTAGTTGATTTACTTGGGTTTACTTATGAAAGAATTGTAAGCACAGTGTGCCAGACAGTAGAACTTTGGGAGAAAGTACAAGACTGCAGATCATCCCCGGGTAATGGTTGGGACTCATTTGAATCGGAATTATCTAAAGAACTTATAGATGGTAACTATAATTCAAAATTTTTCATTTTAGGGATTATTGGGGACTTACTATCAAATATGGGTAATCTGGCCTAAAATACTTTTGTAACAGTATCCTTGCTAAAAATTCATCCTTATAGAGTGATTGTAAACGTATTTTGTGCAGATATGATAGTTGCATCTGATAAAATTAGAACTTATAAAAAGTACTTATTCAAACCAACCTCATACAACGCAGGTAAAAGACAATTTCATAATTCAAAATGTGTGTATTGCACCTCAGTTTATTGTGCATTTAGCAGCAAGGGGCATATGCTGATGCAGAAATGTGTGATTAATGAGAAGTGACAGTGCGAGAAAATAACCGGCCTGAGAGGGATTCGAACTCGCGACCCCTGAATTGTACGTCAAGTGCTCTACAAACTGAGGTTTGTAGAGTATGTGATGTACAAAGTGTCACTGAATCAGGGCTGCATTCTTATAGTATATAAATATATATAAGAGAAGGAATGAAAAATATACTTCACCTAAATTATAGACGTTCCAATAATTATCTTCATCAGTACTGATGAAGATATTTATCGAAACGTCTATAATTTAGGTGAAGTATACTTTTGATTCTTTCTTTTATACATACATACATATATATACATCTATATATATACATATATATATATATATATATATATATATATATATATATATATATATATATATATATATATATATATATATATATATATATATACATATATATATATATATATATATATCAATATATATATATATATATATATATATATATATATATATATATATATCTATATGTATATATATATATATGTATATATATATTTATATATATATATATATTCTTCCAAAGTTTCTCACAATAAGTAAGTCAGAAATGATGCGAAAAAACACGACAATTGATTTCAATTTGTAAGACATGTTTCAGATTTACTCAAATCCATCGTCAGTTACTGGTTCGAATTCGACATATTGCAAAAAAGATTTGCGTGATGCTAGCTTGAAAAATATTGAGGGAGAAATTTCTTTATTGCGCATATCGTGAGGGAATCCTGTTTGTGTATTTACTCAAAAATACTTCTTGTTTCAAAAGAGTGTGCACTAGCCTTATCATTGTTAATTTCAGTAACTGACGATGGATTTGAGTAAATCCGAAACATGTCTTACAAATTGAAATCAATTGTCGTGTTTTTTCGCATCATTTCTGACTTATATATATATATATTTACATACATACATATACATTTATACATATATATGAGGCATCGATATTTTTTACTTTTACAATCATTATACTATACAGCTTTGATATCTATATAAGAATGGTATCTACACAATTAAATAAAATCTATAACGCAAAGCGAACACAAGTATTTCTTCCAGATATTCAAAGCTTGTCCAAGCTTGTCTGACACAATGCTGATGGGTGTGAAGCCTACTTTTCATCACCAACCACATTACCAAGATTTTTCGATCTGTCCGTCTGTCTTCCACTCCTGACTTTCACCATTAGAACAATTGTAGTGACAATGCTGACTGACGAAAGGCCTGCATTGACAAAAAACACTGCACCTGGATACGTTGCTGCTACACGCGAATACACGGCAGGGCATATCAAAGATCCAAACATTACACCTATAGTCTCTGCCATAAATAATGCTCCGAACAGTAGGCCAGTTGTGGATTCTGGGGCAAGTTTCGACAATATAGAGCGGAGTACGCACGTGTTTAATGAACCAATGCAGTGTACAAGTTGGATTAGATAAAGCATAAGGATCGAATTAGCAATCGAAAGTAAGATATAGTAAACGGTGAAAAAACAAAAGCTCATCAGAAGGATGAGATAGTCGTTTAATTTAAGGCGCTCCGTGAAGAGATAGTTAAAGAAAGCCATGCCAAGGATAGCAATAATCCCACTTACATAGGCAAAATAAAATCCCAAGTCTCGGGGACTCATAAAATATGGCCTATTTTTAAGATAGAGTGCCAAAACAGACATCTCACCACTATAACACACTGCAGCCAGAAACATAAGAAGGAAAAGTGTCATGCCATCAAACATCTGGCCATCTGCTTTAAGCACGCAGTAAACTCGCTTAAGGTTTCTTATCGGATTAGATTGTTTTAATATGTGCAAAATCTGGGAACAGGCTGGCATCTTCTCATATTCTGCTTGCGAGATCATTTGAACTGGAGGCTGCAATATTGTCTCCTTCGCATTTGGTTTGGTGCCACCTTGCCCTGTCCCAGGTTTATCGTTAGATTGGTTGATATCCACTCCGTCAATAATTGGTAGAGGCTGACTGGTGGAATAACTATCCCTGGCACAGGCCACACCGCTGTCGTCATTTCCAGAACTATCTTCACTTCGTACTGCAGGCTCGTCTGTCTTGACTTCTCGTCCCATTTCTTCTACATTTACCCCCCTCGCACCTGTCATTAATGGCTTTCTTTCATCTCTGTCCGCATGTGAATTCACTGCCTGGTCTTCAATGCTTGACTGGCCTGAAGATGAATCTCTCCTTGTATTCACTGGTTTCACACAGAATATCAAATACGAAAGAGCTAACACCAGGGATATAATGTTTGTCACGAATATTCCAAAATATCCAAATGCTTCGATTATAAATCCACTACAAAGTGTTGATGACAAACTAGCCAGAAGTACAACAGAATCTACTAAAGTAATTCGTAATGTTCTCGTCTCCTCTGATGTTACATCCGTGATATAGGATGCCGCCAGCACGTATAAGCCGCTTACATCACCAAATATCCCCGGCAGAAACCCAGGCAATAACACAGCCCAAGTTGGGTATTCTAGGCCATGAAACAAAATACCAACCATTGTTATTGCTTGCAAAAGCTGACCTATCGGAGCCAGAAACATAATTTTATGCCTTCCAAATCTATCTGACAATGTGCCAACAAGTGGAAGTGTAAGAATGGCGATAAAAGTTGCGATACCTAGAAAACCTCCAAACCATAATGTCGATTCCTCTTGGACGACGTCATAGTCTTGCTTGTAAGAACCAGAAAACATTGCAGTGCACCTTGTTTTATTGTGTTTGCGGAGGCAGATATTGCTCAAAATCATCTGGGGAAACGCAACCCATGTCAAGAAAGCTACGAACATACTTAGAAACAAGAATGGTTCGACAGTTACCTTGGTGAGGCGTGAACACGCCATTTTGTAGCCTTTGTCTGGATGGCCTACAGGTGGACAAAGGGCGAAGTTGAGTCCGGTAAATCTAGATATGTATACACATGTACGTTTACGTGCGAGAATATCCTGCAGTCACGGAGTCACTACAAGGAAGTTTCGTGTGGTCTCTGATTCTACGTCTCTGCCATTTGTATGTGATAACTTTCTCCAAGTATCTGGATCTTGGTTGCCAACTGTATCTTTGAAGCAGGTGCCAGTTCAAAACAGCTGCGCTGTTACTTCTAAGAAATCAACCGTAACGATTACATCATGCCACCGCGGATTGGTCAACATACAACGGAGCAATTGTAATCGACTTCAAATAGTGCCTGTTATGTGAGTTGTTCAAGCGTTACTTGTAAGTCTTGAATAAACGCCCTCCCCCCCCCCCCCCCCGATTATTAATGTTTTACAAAATCCACGTATGACATCTTTAAGTCAGATCCCCATTTATTATTTTTCAGTCTGTAAGTCGATCGAGTGTTAAGTAACGTGAGAAATCGTGCTTTTCGTTTTGTTTACACTTGAAATGAGTGAAGGTACTTATCCATAGCTATTATAATTAGAGGCTTTCAACCCACCCGGTTTATTACAACCCCCCATTTATTTGGTGCCTTGGAAACTTCCAACCCCGTCTATAGGGGACTTAAGAGTAGGCAGGAAAAATAAGAAAGTTGAAAAATCTCTTTCATTGAAATCAGTACATATTTTTGTGTGGCATTGGCCATATTTCGTGGTCGTGGAAAACGAGTGTGTCATCTAGGAAATTCAAAGATGTGATAAAGTTGAAACCGCAAAGTTTATCTTATCTTGCTTGATCATCGGGGTTTTGATAATCACGAGTCATGACAGTCATGCTTAAATTACAAAACCGTAGTCCATTAAACACAATTCTTAAATTACACGCTTTCTACCTTATAAGTAACCTAGCTCAAGGCTTAATTCATAAATTATTTACTGTTGAACCTCCAATGATCAAATTGTAGTGCTAAAAAGTTCTTTAGTAGTTCCTTAACTTTCACTACACAATTAGTGCCATGCAAATGGTAGAGACGCACATAGAACATTGACATTACAAAACTTGCTTTTAATTTTGGATATAGCTTAAAATCAAAGATTAAAAATGACGGTAATAATGATGAAGAAATGCGATATATTGGTCTCACAAATGGAACTTTTAAACAACGATATGCCAATAATTGTAGAGACTTTTAAGTACAGAAAATATGAAAAGAGCACTGAAGTATGGAAATATATTTGGAAATTGAAGAATGAAGGAAAATCCCCGATGATTTAATGGAGTATATTGACACATTTAGATAGCAAATCTAGAACAAATTATTGCAAGTTATGCCTGGCAGAAAAACTATTCACTATTAATACTTTAGGTGAGAAAGATCTATTAAATAGTAAATCTGAACTTGTTAGTAAATGTAGACACCAGAATAAGCATTCAGTTAAGTACTGTAAAATTAGCACATCATATTCGATAAATTAATTCTATTGTACTTCATTAGCGATTGCAACTCCAGCGGTTGTGCCTGATGATTGTTTATCATGAAACTCATAAATTAAGAGTCGCATAAATTAGTCTCTCTCGTCTTACTCTAATATCAATATATAAATAAACAAATAAATATATATATATATATATATATATATATATATTTATATATATATATATATATATATATATATATATATATATATATATATATATATATATATATATATATATATATAGAAGAACAAAACGAGAGAAACGAGTTGGATTTTGTTTATTTTCTCGACGCGTTTCGGCAAATCGAGCCTTCTTCAGGAGAATGATGAAGATGTGTTACATTTTGCTTTTATAGATGGTGGTTTGCTACAGAAAGAAACGATTAGGTGTCATAAATAATGATGTAGCGAAGCCAATTTAATTTTCATTTAAAACTAGCGTATCTTATGTTTAATCCATTTGGGTAAATGGTCTGTTGATGCGTCATCCAAGCATTTTCGCGGTTTTCAAGTACTGTTTTAGCATCATCGCGTTTTGTGTTTTCTATTTTTTCTATAAGTGTATAAACAGCATCACGTTCAAAATCATGATTTGGAAGAAGGAAATGTTTTTCAACAGGCAGTAACTTTTCAATCTCTTGATTTTTATTGTGTGAGCGGTAATTATTAAGGCGTATGTTGAATTGCCATTCGGGCTTTCCAATGTATTGCAATTTACATTGCTTGCATTCAGGTAAATAAATGACAAATTTACTTTTACAATTAGTATCATGGAATATCTTATATGTTCTGTTGGTTGTTGAACTTTTGAATTCGTTTGTATACTTGAGTTGGTTGCAGCATAAGCATCCTTTAGTGTTACATGGTTTACAGAATTTAATGGTTTGGATTTTTATAGAGTTTAAAATTTCTTCTCACTTTATTGTTTATTATTTCATTACTTCCTATCATATCCCTTAAATCTTTACTTCTGTTATATGATATTATGGGTGGTTCTGGGACGCATTTTTTAACCTCAGGTTTTATTTGTAGAATATTCCAATTAGATTTAAGAATAGTACTAATTTGTGGGAGGGTTGGGTTGAATGTTGTAGTGAAAGGAATACGTTTATTGGTGTTGTTAGTTTTGTATGTTAATGTGTCATTTCGTGATTTTTAAATAGCTTTTTCAATTTGATTTGTTATCAAGCTTCTACTATAGCCTCTTTTAATAAAAGTATCCGTCATTTTAGTACAATTTTTATGGTATTCTGTTTCTCCAGAGCAAATGCGTTTTAGTCTAAGGGTTTGCGAATATGGTAAGTTTTCTTTAAGATGCTAAGGAGATCGAGAGTGTAAATAGTTACTCGTATCAGTGGGGTTTTTATATAGTGTGGTTTGAATTCGTCTGTTATTGTCAATGTATACAACAGTATCAAGGAATGTAATTTGAGTTTTAGAGATTTCATAGTCGAACTTGATGGATTCATGTCTGGTATTTAGATCCGCTGTAAAACTAATAAAGCTTGTTTCTGGTAAAGTATAGATAAGGAGAATATCATCAATGAATCTACAGTACATTAAGCCGTCTGCTAATATATGTGGATAGATGAACTTTTCTTCAAACTACCCATGAATATGATTGCATACGATGGAGCAGCAATATATATATATATGTTGTGTTGTTACTATTGCATTGTTTTGTTCGTTCTTTTAACGTTTAGATGACGTAGTAGTATGTATTGTAATTGGCTATATTTGTGGTTGCCTAGGAACAGGGGAGGAGGGTTTTTTGGAAGTAAGCATGGAGGTGAGAGTTATGGGAAAGGAATTACATTACACTTGGAGTTTTAGAATTTATGTGAACTGAGAACAAGTATTGGTTAGAAGTTGGGATTCGCTTTTGGATACACTTATGCTGTTGCTGTTACCACTAATCTATTGCTGTACATACTTATAATATATAATATCCAATTGTTTTGTTCTGTTGTATTGGCCTATTTGTTACTGTGTACGCTTCGCTCGGGATTCGGATCGCACCTACCTTTTAACAAAGGACAAATAACACACAAATATACAACATATATATATATATATATATATATATATATATATATATATATATATATATATATATATATATATATATATATATATATATATATATATATATTTATTTATTTATTTATTTATTTAAATCTAAGTATAGTTTTGCTGTATTCAAACACTTCTCAAGAATGCACATAAGCGTCATGATGAACATCACGATCACATGTCTATTAGAAAATGTTGTATTCAGAGTAAAGAGTAGACCAAATAACACGATATAACCATACAACAGCAAGCGAAATATATGAATCAGTAAGGCCCATTCGATAACACAAAACTCAGCAATAAGCAAAAGCGAATCTGTCAATCATAGTAAAAGAACCACAGTCATATGAGTGATCACATGATCGTATACAACCGGGAAGTTGCGAATCACAACATGATTTGTCATCTTTTGATACTCCCACTTGATGAGCATCTTCAAAACAGCAATATCTTAATTTTCGTTCTTCTTAATCCCCATTAAAGAGCGCAAGTCCTCAAATCTCTGTCTTGGTAAAGCTTTTGTTAAAATGTCTGCAACCATTTTATCAGTTGGACAGTATTTCAGCTCAATCTCTTTGTTTTGTACATTTTCACGAATAAAATGATATTTAATGTCTATATGTTTAGCTCTTGAGTGCCCCTTTGTGTTCTTTGTTAAACATATTGCTCCTTGATTGTCTTCGTTTATTATAGTGGGTTTTGACACATCAACTAGTAAATCTTTCAACAGGCGACGTAGCCAGATTGCTTCTTGACTTGCAGAGCTCAAACTTACATACTCTGCTTCGGTTGTTGACAAAGCAACTACCGATTGCTTTTGACTTCTCCATGAGATTGTGGAGCCAGCTAGCTGGAAAATGTACCCTGATGTTGATTTTCTGGATTGCACATCACTGGCCCAATCGGCATCAGCATAACCAGATAGCATCAATTCTGAATCATTTGCATGAAATAAAAGACAATAGTCTAAAGTACCGCTAATGTACCGCATGATCCTCTTTATACCTTGCCAATGTTCTTTAGACGGCTTTGACATAAATTGACTCAAAATACCGACTGCAGAACAGATATCTGGCCTTGTTGCTATCATGGCATAATTTAAGGATCCAATGGCTGCTTGATATTTCCTAATATCAAATTGCTCTTCGTCTTCTGATAACTTCTGGAAAACTTTTCCAACTTCCATTGGAGTAGCAACAGGTTTAGATTCGAACATTCCAAACCTCTTTAGAATATTTTCCAAGTATGACTTTTGACTTATGAATAATTTCTTATTATCCCTATCACGTTCAATCAGCATACCAAGGCAATATTTGGCATCTCCTAAATCTTCCATTTCGAACCTTCGTGACAACGACTTCTTTTCAACTTCTAACATCTGAGAATCATTTGATGATATCAATATGTCATCCACATATAAAGCCAATATTATGAATGAAGACTCGCCATCCTTTCTTGGTTGTACTTTGGTGTATATACAAGAATCAGCTGCGTTTTGTTTGTATCCTGATTGCTTCAAAAAGGTGTCGATTTCAATGTTCCAGCAATAGGCTGCTTGCTTTAAACCATAAAGGCTTTTATTCAACTTGCAAACTAATTCAGGATTGCTTTCATCAATACATCCTTCAGGTTGAGCCATATAAATTTCCTCCTGAAGTTTACCATTCAAAAATGCAGTCTTGACGTCCATTTGGTGTAAGTCAAGGTTCAATGTATTCACCAACGATAGGATAGTGCGAATAGAGTTGTATCTTGCAACTGGTGCAAAAACTTCATGGTAATCAGAACCTTCCTTCTGAGAAAAGCCTTGAGCCACAAGTCGAGCCTTAAAACGATTAATAGTGTTATCAGCGTTTCTTTTGATTTTGAAAACCCATTTGTTTCCAACTAGATTTTTACCTTTAGGTAAGTGAACCAATTCCCAAGTGTCATTCTTCTTTAAAGACTCAAATTCACTCTTAATTGCGTCTTTCCATTGTAAAGAATGTCTGCTGCTGATAGCTTCATTGAAATTACATGGTTCATCATCATCGGTGGATGTTATTCCGGCGAAGTCAAGGTTTTCACCATTCCACCAATCCCCAGTTACAGTCCCAGGTCTATCTGGAGCTGTTCTCATTCTTGTAGACCTTCTTACATCTTGTTGACACTGACTTTCTAATTCATCATCCTCAATGATACTTTCAGTTTCTTTATCACAAAGTTCAAACTTATTTATTGCATCGCCAAAATCAAATAGTTGTTTAAAATCATCTTGATCTTGAGATTCTGTTGAAAGATGCTCAAAGTCATACTCCAAGAAACTCACATCGCGACTTCTGATCATTACTTTTCTTTCGATGTCATACAGCTTGTATCCTTTACTACCATCTAAATAACCAACAAAAATGCACTTCTTGGATTTCTTGTCTAACTTGCCTCGTTTTTGATCAGGAATATGAACATGTGTACAACATCCAAAAACTCTGAAATTGCTTACATCTGGCTTTCTTCCGAACCAATGCTCATAGGGTGTTGTACCATCCAATGCCACTGTTGGACATCTGTTTCTAATATACACTGCAGTGTTCACTGCTTCTGCCCAGAAATACGAAGGTAGTTTTGCGTGATGAAGCATAGATCTCGCACTTTCTACGATTGTACGATTCATCCTTTCACTAACCCCATTTTGCTGTGGCGTCATTGGTATTGTCACCTCTCTTTTAATACCACGATCAATGCAGAATTGCTTGAACTCGTTAGAGACATACTCTCCTCCATTATCTGTGCGAATGATTTTAATCCTTTTACCAGTATGGTTTTCTACAGCAGCAACAAACTCTTTAAATTTCTGCAAAAGCTCACTTTTCTTTTTCAAGAAATACACTGTGGTGAAACGAGAATAATCATCAATAAAGATGACATAATATTTTGAACCTCCCACTGAATCGATATTTATGCATCCAATGTCACTGTGTATCAATTCCAGTAGATCAGCTGCTCTGTGTTCAGACTTCTTTGGAAACGGCATTCGATGCTGTTTACCTTCAGCACATCCATCACAATTACGGTCAAATGTTTCTTTTGTGTTCAAATTCAAGCCCGTTACCATACATTTATTCGACAGCAATTTAAGATTATCATAACCGAGGTGAGCAAACCTTGAATGCCACAACTTGATCGAATCATTACTGCCATGTGTGGAACTTATAAATGCAGCTGTTATTTCTTCAGTATTCAACTTGTACAATAATCCGTCTTTGCGACCAATATGCATTACCTTATTGTCTAATATAACACTACAGGTATTGTCCTTGAAATGAATTTCTGCCCCTCTATTTACCATCGTTGGAATGGATAACAGTTGCTTCTTGATTCGAGGAACGTAGAGTACACCTTGAAGAAACAAATCATACCTTTTAGCACCATCAAATACAGGAAAACGAAGGTCTCCTTCACCATATGCAAAAACGTAATGATTGTCAGCTAGTTTAACTTGCAGTGGCGTTTTAAATGTAGTAAAATTGAACATCAGGCGTTTGTTTGGAGTCATGTGTTTAGATGCTCCAGAATCAATGCACCACTCATTTGCCTCTAGTTGACCCGCAGTTGGGCACACGGTTAATGCGATTTCATCTTCATTTTCAGCTTTTAATTTTTCTTCAATGTTATTAGCTGACTCAGCACTTGATGATTTTTGATCGGCTTTCTTTTTGTAACAATTTTTTGCAATATGTCCTTTTTTACCGCAATAAAAACACTTTCCAGATCTTGTGTTGACAGGTTTTCTTTGGTATTGCGCTTTGCTTGTCAATAAGGCGTCTTCATTCTTCGCTTCCGTCACAGTTGGCCTTCCGTTATGACTTTGGTTGTGAGTTTTCTCATATTCGTGAACAACACGATCCCGCACGTAATCCCAAGTCAAACGATCTTCTGCAATAGTTTCTAAAGCAGTTATCAAATACGCGTATTCATCTGGTAAACTACTGATTAATATTATGACCAGATCCTTTTCCATTATGGGGTCTCCCACTGCATCTAAATGCTCCGCCAACGTCTTAATATGATTTACATGATTGATCATAGTAGTCCCCTTTTCCATCTTGGCAGCATACAACTTTCTACGATAAAATATTTTATGAGCCAAAGATTTCTTTTCAAAATGCTGTTCCAAACTGTTCCAGGCATCGCTCGCTGTGATAGCAGAACGAACATAAATTTGGTTTTCAGTGGAAACGGACAAACAAATCAAAGCGAGGGCTTGATTTTCTCGTCTCTTGTGTTTCTGTCGATCTTGAACTGTAGCCTGAGCATCTAAAACTTCATCGCCAGTAACAATTTCCCACAAATTTTTACCAATCAATTGCATTTTCATCTGGAACTTCCATGTATGATAATTATCGCCTGTAAGTTTTTCTACCTTGAATCCAATGTCTTCTCCCGTCGCCATCATAACACACGTTTATAAATAAGACTGAGATTTCAAAATGCGTAATCGCGATTTCATAAAAGAACTAACAATTTGATTCTACTCACGAGCCTCTGGGCCCATAACCTATTAGAAAATGTTGTATTCAGAGTAAAGAGTAGACCAAATAACACGATATAACCATACAACAGCAAGCGAAATATATGAATCAGTAAGGCCCATTCGATAACACAAAACTCAGCAATAAGCAAAAGCGAATCTGTCAATCATAGTAAAAGAACCACAGTCATATGAGTGATCACATGATCGTATACAACCGGGAAGTTGCGAATCACAACATGATTTGTCATCTTTTGATAATGTCATCTCAAGGAACGTTACCAACTCTTTTCGTCGTATCGCTATGTCTTCAACTCCTGACTTTCACCATTAGAACAATTGTAGTGACAATGCTGACTAGGGAAAAGCCTGCATTGACAAAAAACACTGCACCTGGATACCTTGCTGCTACACGTGAATATACCGCAGGGCAGACCAAAGAGCCAAACATTCCACCTAATCTCTCAGACATGAATAATGCTCCGAACAGTAGGCCAGTTGTGGATTCTGGGGCAAGTTTCGACAATATAGAGCGGAGTACGCACGTGTTTAGTGAACCAATGCAGTGTACAAGTTGGATTAGATAAAGCATAAGGATCGAATTAGCAATCGAAAGTAAGACAAAGTAAATGGTGAAAAAACAAAAGCTCATCAGAAGGATGAGATAGTCGTTTAATTTAAGGCGCTCCGTGAAGAGATAGTTAAAGAAAGCCATACCAAGGATAGCAATAATCCCACTTACATAGGCAAAATAAAATCCCAAGTCTCGGGGACTCATAAAATATGGCCTATTTTTAAGATAGAGTGCCAAAACAGACATCTCACCACTATAACACACTGCAGCCAGAAACATAAGAAGGAAAAGTGTCATGCCATCAAACATCTGGCCATCTGCTTTAAGCACGCAGTAAACTCGCTTAAGGTTTCCTATCGGATTAGACTGTTGTAATATATGCAATAACTGGAAACGACGGGAAATTTTTTCACAGCTAGCTTCTGAAATCAATTCAACCGGATGCTGCAACAATGCCGTATGGAAATTTGGTGTGCTGCAATGTCCTGTCTGAGGTATGTCGTCTCGTTTTATGGTGTCCTGTTGCACTTCCTCAACAATTGGCAAAGATTGATCATTGTACGGACTGTCTCCTGTACTAGTCATGTCATTTCTGTCACTGACAGAAAAGTTAGTAGACTCAACATTTCTCACAGACCTCTCTCTTCTAAAGTCTTGTCCCGTATCTTCTTCATTATCCACCATCTCTATTTCAGCTGTCATTACCAGCTTTCTTTGGTCTTTGTCCACATGTGAAGCCACACTTTTGTTTTCAACTTCGGCCAGTTGGGAAGACCCGTCTTTCTTCTGATTCACTGGTTTCACACAGAATATCAAATACGAAAGAGCTAACACCAGGGATATAATGTTTGCCACGAATATTCCAAAATATCCAAATGCTTCGATTATAAATCCACTACAAAGTGTTGATAACAAACTAGCCAGAAGTACAACAGAATCTACTAAAGTAATTCGTAATGTTCTCGTCTCCTCGGATGTTATATCTGTGGTATAGGATGCCGCCAGCACGTATAAGCCGCTTACATCACCACATATCCCCGGCAGAAACCCAGGCAATAACACAGCCCAAGTTGGGTATTCTAGGCCATGAAACAAAATACCAACCATTGTTATTGCTTGCAAAAGCTGACCTATCGGAGCTAGAAACATAATTTTATGCCTTCCAAATCTATCTGACAATGTGCCAACAAGTGGAAGTGTAAGAATGGCGATAAAAGTTGCGATACCTAGGAAACCTCCAAACCATAATGTCGATTCCTCTTGGACGACGTCATAGTCTTGCTTGTAAGAACCAGAAAACATCTCCGCGCACCTCGTATTGTTGTGATTACGTAGGCAGATATTCTCTAGGATCATCTGGGGGAGCGTAACCCATGTCAAAAAAGCTACGAACATACATAAGAACATTAATGGTTCAACAGTGATCTTGAATAGGGAAAATATTGCCATGGTGTATTCCCCCGGTTGCGGATGGTGGAGATTTCAAAAAGTCTTTCTATCTTAACTGTGTAACATTGAAGGTCAATCATATACATCATTTGGTGTTTATCCTCTGTTACATGGTTAGCCTACAGAAAATAGAGTGTATTGCATAAGTTAGAGAACTACATAAAGTCGAGAATCATAAATGGAGAGCATGAAAAAACCTATGGAGGAAAACTTTTGACATGCATGACATTTATATATATCTTAGAACATAAGAAAATATCAATCGAAGTGTCTATGACATTAGAAAGTATATTTTTGGAATTCTCTGCATTAATGTGTATAAGCTTATTAAATGTGGTTGGGTACATAAATATGTAATCAATTTATTTATAGAGAACTGAGTTTTCATATAACGACTGACTACACAGAACATTAAATGCTTTATTCATATTAACACACATGACGTAACAAAATAATTATAACATATGGCGGACTAAGGGGGAAATGCAATGGCATGGTAACACAACACAAAAAACAACAGTTTACTAAGATTAGACAATACGTCACAGACAAGTAAAGCTACATGATGACACTAACTGTGGGAGATGAATGATGCAGGACTACAAAAGACGGAACAAACAGGAACATAGAACCGACGTTACTAACATGACGAAATCAAGGTTAAACATATAAGTAGTATTATAACATTATTACTGATAAAGATAAGTAATTGAAAGTTTTAGTTATCTACGTAGTGAGTGCGGTTGTGACTCCTTAATTTCATATCAAATTTATCAATAATTTGTTGTCAACCCTAAGACCCCATATATTGAATATTTCTTATGATGTAATTCTCTAACCCCAAATATTGACTTTTTTAAAGCTGTTCTTCAAAGACCCCAAATATGATTGTTTTTGTAAAATCCCAGACACAAAATATTGACATGGACCCCCGTATAGAGAAGACGGGAGTACCCCCCTGGGATATACAATATCAGACTACTGACAATAATAATAGCATCTGGTAATAAAGTACATTTCTAAACTCACATGCTAAAACGATCAAAGTCTCTTTATTGAGTTCTAAATACATATATAACAGGTTTGTTGGTTTATTTAACAGACGCTTCTGACTTCGTCCTCAAGTGTAATAGAAAACGATAAAAATATGGAAACCAAAGTATACTTTGATTTCATTTTGTTTTTCATTTTTATTTATTTCAACAGGGTATACAATACATTCTAGAATATACTGATTTACAATATATCATATTTTCATTCTACCATATTTAATTGCAAAAGGCAACCCCTGTATCTTCACACCGACAATTAAGTAGCTAGGCCAAAGCTGGAAATCTATACAAGAAAGGTTTGAAACGTACCTTGTGACAGTTGTTTGAGACCTCACGCCATACATTTTTACTAATGGACTACGAAGCAGCTACGACACTATAATTCATCAGTATTCAAGCACCGTCAACAGTAGCTCCTGGTTCATAAAAACAGCCATTACAACATGCAATCCCGTGACATATACTGGCATTGGGAACCTCACGGGGGTTCGGAGTCAAATTTCCTATTGGCTCTAGTATTGTACACACTGCTCAAAACACGCTGCTCCAAAGCTGGGGTGAGCAACACTTTAGGAGGGTGGGCCAGATCCGTCCAGTCTTTTCGTCAAGCTAAACTAGCTTGCATGAATCAGAGTCTAATCAATCTACAGTACTCTAGTACACAAGAAATAAACAAAGAATTTAACCATCAACTGGTGGGGCAACAGAACTCCCTTCGCTTAACGGTCTGTGGGCCGCTGGCCATTGGCTGCCCGTCCCTGCTCTAGACGGAATAGTATCAACAGTCCTATACACTGGGCCTCACATCAGGATACAATCATGTGACCCAAAAGCAAATACAATAATGACATGTACACAAAGAGTTTGAAACAGGCCTGTTTGGTGTATGCCTCAATGAATATAGAATGAAACCATTTATATGAACCTAAATGATTCCTAATAAATGAAAGTTCTTATCAGGCCTGTAGCTTGCTTAAATTCACAAGGCGGGAGGGGGGGGGAGCACAGCCAATATATATAATACATATATCTATATAATTAATGTCTTTAGGGGTGGCACAGAGTCAAATCCCACAAGTCCAGAGGGCCTTGCCCCCCAGGCCCCCTTGGCTATGGTCCTGTTTCTTATGCACCTAGGTTTTTACAGTACAGCACTGTGATACACAACCGCATATCCCATAAGTACAATAGATTAACCCATGAATCAACTCTACTGGAAGTAGAAGAATATTTCGAAATGTCGAAAGAATATTTTGGAACAATTAATTTCAGCCGCAGGGATCGCAGACCCACCAATAATTTGCCAAGATTTCTAGCACAGTTAGCAGAGAAGCAAACATGACAAGGGTAGACTGAAACAATAAAAAGGGACCTGATACTTTTTAGTAGTTCAATCAACAGCAATAATTTGAATGATGAAAATTGTCTAACTATGAAGAGTTTATCATTCGCAAATCTCAGATGATCAATTTCCACGCAAGAGAAGGCTCCTGACAGTTTCTAGGCTGGCTCAAGAGCATACTTTTTACTTCTAAGCTTTCAAGGATCACTACCGACAGGTATATTTTGAAATTCTAACCCTATAAGAATAGTAGAGATTATATGGTACATCACAAGGGTATGATGGATTGTTGAAGTTGATGCTCTGAAATTGTTGCGAAGCACGCCCGCACAATCTCGCAAATAGAAGGGAAATCCTGTTTTGAAATGTTTCCTTTGATTTCTCATTTACATTAGCTAATGTAAATGATACACTTTTCTATACGTGTATCCTCAATACGATATACTGTTGCATTTCAGCCAAAGGATTTTGATTAGTGATGTCATTATTCTAGTATCATTAAATACACCTGGAATCGTTTCAACCGAGATGTTTACTTATCTGCCATATACCTTAACTCATGGAATTTTCGCGCGGGTTTAAATTTCACGGATTCAATTTTCGCGCACCTGGACTTCGCGCACATCTAATTTTTGCGCACACCGAGTGAGGGCAAACAATATAAGACACCTCATATGCAACTCAAAATATATTTTTGAGATCTGTCACGTTCCTTCAACCATAAGATACGACAGGCCAGTGATGACTCATAAATGTTAAATGGACAATACCCCTGAAAAATCGAAAAATCGATTTACACGCAGATACGCTTGTTTTTCCTTATTTGCAATTTCGCTCAATCTAATTTTCACGCACCTACTGAAAGGAAATATTTCGCGCAAAGTAATTCTACTGGTTACACCCATGACCATACCCAATAATTCACTCCAAGCCGTTAAAATTCAACTACATTGAAGGTTATACAATAGTTATAATAACTGGTGTAAAATATACCGCAGCAAAAGGCTGGTTTAAACTACTAAGCTAAGAAGTCATCGAATAAGCACGTACCTATAAGAAGGGCGGCTGAGTCCCCCAAAACTCTCTTAATTTTAACAAAGGGGGCTCTGTCATAATTTGGCAGAAAATTCAGGTGCATTTTGCCTACAAGGCAACAAATTTAAATTACCGATCTCATCACCTTGACCTAGTCCGCCTCTCATTCATTCCTCCCTTCTAAGTTTTAAATAGTCTGCTGGTACTGCAGAACTTCATTATTGCACGAAAAGGTGGGATCACTCTTTCCCCCTTTTTTCATTTCTTTAGCTTATTCATTGTATATTTTGTAGGGTTATGTGGTTCGTTTTCGTCTCGATCACTTGTATTGATGATAGGAAACATAACATCTATTGAAGTTTCTGACAGGCAAATCATTACTCTCGTCCGTCGTTTTTTATCAAAAAAGGGTGCCGCCCCATGATCTAAAGGGCGTGGTTATAAGAGTCTTCTCTGGGGGACCAAGACCTTAGACTCCATTCTTCATTGTCTCCCATTTCATGACAACCACAACTAATATAAGTATTGTGGAAGCAATGAAAATTATTAGCACGACCGTCTCATCTTAAAAATCTAAGGATTCATGCATTTCACTTCTTTTCATTCTTATTTATATCCACAGGGTAAACAAATACATTCAGTAATAAACTGATTTACAATGAGCCCTGCGTAACCCAAAACACGACTAACATAATTTACGCTCAATTAACTTCAGCAATGGAGTTCTACAGGATATGTACGACAACTTGCATTCAGCTGTATTCATGCATTTAAAAGATAAGAATTTCAGGTAAAATGTGCTTTGATCAGGTATGCATTATATACAGCTAGAGACGCCTATGAAACAAAAGGATAATTGGGGCAGACTTTGTACAGAGGACATCACAGATGTGATTTTTTCTTGCCATATCATGTACGACCTGATTCTTGACTAAATGTACTACTTCAAAATGTGGTATGTTGACAAGACGATGATATAGTGGAAACCCTCATGGCAAAACTACTTCAGATACGAATATTCACTGACTTCTACATAGTAAAAAGCACATGTACAAACACGGCATTGTTAGGGGCTTTGGGGATTGACCTCAACAATTTCTGTTTGTAGCCCATCCCCACGTTATATTTGGTGGCACCGTACCCGATGTAAGCTGTTAGTTTATGAATGAATGGTTATTCCAGAGAACTGAAGTTTGATTCAGTGCCCTCTACCGAAATTGTGCATTCTGACACTTTTTTGCATCATTTTCGCATTCATCAGATTAGACTGGTTTGCAAGCAGAGTTAGATATTGGAAATATGCACACCATAGATGGCAGCATTTATTCTCCCTTTCTTCAACTTTTTTTCGCTCACAGTAATTTTCATAATTTTTCTGCATTGGGGAGAGTTGACTTCCCCAACGTCCTTTAGTGAAAACAACCAGAAACTGTGACGATGCCTATCTCTCATATGATAGAAGGACACAATTTAACGTGTATTTCACTCCATGGAAGTCCAAGACGCAAAAGCTTGGGGTGTAATTGCTTCGTCTACTTTCTGATTTTCTTCTTGTGGAGAAATGTCATTGATATTTTACCAAAATTACTTTTCCGTCCGTCAAGTCTGGCACAACTTGAAGGTGGAGGCTTCTGGCTGTCATAGAAATTTAAATGCAAATCCTAATTAATGTATATCAATTGTTCATGACACAGCGATGATTGCAGTCTATAAATGAAATTTTTCACATTTTGCTCACAGTGCCTTCGGGGCTCTCAGGTGTCTGGGAAGCCTAGAAAAGTCAGGGAAATAGGTTTGAAGTCAAGGAAAATCTGAAAACCTGGAAAACCTGGAGGTTTGGGGCTTTTTCTGATCATGGAATGTGTCACACTCTGGCTGTTTTTACTCTTTCATTGTCGATACACATGCCAAGCCATTTCCTTGGTTTGCCGAAAGCTACTGGGGAAAACGTCAGGGAATTTTTAAATTTTGCTCTGGGAAACCCGGAAAAATCAGGAAAAATTTGTTTGAAAGCAGTCCTGAGAACCCTGATCTTGTGGCATGAAACTTTATTTCCTGTATTCTGAACTATATCAGAAATCCCCCAATCCTCCCCGCCTGGTAGAAGCCCCCTCCCTAGTACTTCAATTTGTCTAATAAGGCCGCTCGAATAAGTCCCCACCACAGAGGATATTTCTGATGCCTATATTAAGACGTTTTCATTTACTATTATGGAGAAATGAAAAGTGAAAGTGCGAGAAAATAACCGACCCGAGCGGGATTCGAACTCGCGTCCCCTGACTTTGTACGGCCACTATTATGGAGAACTGGGGTTTCACAATGACCATTTTATGGGGAACAAGAGTAAAAAACTGAAACCGTACTCTGAGATGCCAAATAAAGCCCCCCCCGCACATTAATTTCTCAACGTATTTCATACCCCCGCTCTTGTTAGGACCCTCCAACAACTACACTTCCGAACCAAGAACAGTATCAATACGCAAAGGCGTGTTTATTACAAGTTTCCATAGCGAACATAACACTACTTACTGAAAGTAAAGAGGTGTTTACTAATCATGAGTCGTAGCAAAGCAGTTTTCTCATATATTCTGTAATCTATCCTCCGAGAGTTTCATTCTACGACTTTTTTGGATGTTCCGACACCTCCCGTTTATTGGATATTTCTAAGGCTTCAACCTCTTCCTCGCTCAATCCACCCCCTCCGTCTATTAGGCTCCTCAGAAAATTCCTGAGAATACTCCCGTTCTCCCCCGCTTACCAACCTTTTCTGCCGCGTCATACAGACGGACGAGATTCTGGTACATTGTGTTCGTTCCTGCTTTTGGACAGTAACTGGATCTCCTGCGCACGGCTATCGTCTTCAGAGACAAAGCACATGCTGTCAAGGCTACTTCGTAGCTATTTCCTGTATTCTGGAGGCTCCGCAACAACGTTATCCAGATACCAACGTACTGATGGTATCTGCAGGATTTGCACTGCTTCACTATGCTGTATTCTGGACGGAGGATAGGTTTAAAGTTGCGTGTCGCCGGCTATCTATATGAGCACCCTGCGGTCGAATCCTGTCTAGCGTGTATAGAGGCCTGCGTACAAGTTTCAGTTTCGTTGTTGATAACATAGTTCTGGGAAGAAAGAACTAGTCAAGCCAAGACTATCAACATCAAAATATCCTCATCTGATCACGTTCAGTTGGCGAAGAAAAAAGAACGCAAACGAGATGCAGGAGGCTTATAAGGTTATCCTGCACATTGCCGTAGTAGCAACCTTGGCCCTCTGTATACTATTCACATATACACTTGATGACGGGAAGGTAAAGTACATACTTATAAATTCGTTTTTGGCATTATGTATGTTGGTAGGAATCAGTCATCAGGCCGTTTGTTTGTATAAAATGTCGGAACCCATGTTTGTTCAATTCGGAGAGCACGGCCACGGGCATTCAACGACTCACCTTATGGTCGGTATCTATATATTCGGTATCGGGACACTTTTTGCAAATTTGCTTCCATTACATGCCTATTTCCGTGAATATGAACGAATTCTTCCTTGCAACTTCCACAACATATCACAGACTACTGCGCAAGCTGAAATACAAAATGGGACGTCAAGTAATAGCACACATGCAAAGCCACCTGTGTCCTTCGGTGGTGTATGTTATTTGGATTTGGTTCTTGATGTTTTCAGGCTTGTATTCACTCTTCTGCAACTCTACTTTATTCACACCTTTCGCAAAGTTACACATACTAGGTCTAGACTTCTACAAGCCACTCTCTATATTACAATAATAGCAAATTTTTATACCTGGGCTCAGTACCTTGCAAAAGAAATGCATTTCGGCAAACATGACGAATACAACTCGAGCCTTGATCAATTTACAACTAGAGCGTTCCATATGGAAGAAATAATGATACCTTTTATAATCGAATACTGCCTTCTTGCGACTGGGTTGCTGTGTCTGATGTCTTTCCAGATGTGGGATTTTGGTCCGATGTGGTGTCCTAGATACTGTCCACCAATAAGGTGCGATATACCGATGGACTCACGCGATACTTCAGCAAGAGAGGAGAACTTGCCAATAGCTAGTTTGCTAGAAAGAGATGATGTTCCCATACGTCACTCGAACCGCCACCATGAGCACCAAGCGAGATCTTTGCCTGGCCTGATTTGTGGGACGTTTTGCGGGCTTCTTCTACTCGTATCATCGCTAATGTTCAACGACAAACAAAACAAGTTCAACAAGAGATCTCATAGCTTCTTCTTGGTTTATGAAGGATGTCTTGCCCTGGGGCACGTATATGCTATATGTGTCATCTTAAAAGAGTTTAAGTACCAGAAAAGTTGTGGCTGCACAGCTAGAATTCAACGTTTTCTGATTTCGATAGGGTTTTTAGGAACATTTGCTTTCCATGTCATTGCAAGTATCAGTGTGATTTCAGTCCTTATACAAGGTTCAGAACATGAACTGATCGCTGTTCTCTCACTCTGGCAATTGTTCATGCTTCTTCTGTCCCAAACACTACAATTTATCCTACTAATGCTAGCCAAATCACAATGCTGCAGTCTCACCGGTTATCAGAAATCTACAGCACAGAGAATCCGCTCACTGACTTTATTCTTGCTGACAACAAACGTGGCCTTTTGGGCTTTAGATTCGTTTATTGAGATTAAAGATAGCGCCATTAGTTCTTATCCAAGTGGAAAAAAGACTTTTGGACAAAAATGGTATTATATCACATCAATTTGTTATCCGTTTGCAATATTCTATCGATTTTACTCAGCTGAGAAGCTGTACGAATTCTGGTCAGAACTTAAAAAAGAAGAACACCCAAGACATTTGCGACTGAAATCTGCTACTTGCAGTGAATAGAACCAAGCAGGTCCCATCACACATGACCACAGGGGATCAAAATAGCAAAAAGCCCGGTTAGAAATATAAAGAAAGACTGTCAACGAACTGCGTTGATTTATTCTTTACGCCATTGACTTCCATAAAAGAACCTCCCTTTTACGGGCCTAGGCTGAAAAGGTTCTTATAAATGGTATATGAATAAACAATTTTCGGTAGTGGTTCATAACAAAAGCTTAGTATGCACTGAGAAATGGTCTTCTCTTGAGAGAAAGCTCCCAGTTTCTCTGCTCAACCAGTCAAGCTCAACATTTCGCATCTTGTTTATAGGAATCTGGAGAATTTTTGGGTACAGGTTCTGTAAACGCCGTGGTTCTGTTATGCGGGCGTGTACTGAAATGTTGAGCACGCGTATCAGTAGAAACAAACACAAATAAGACTGCAAGAGATACATTTCTACCCTATGTTGACAGGGGTGGTTTTCTCCTTCATCATATAGTAAGTACCATCTAATTTGAGTTTTGAACTTTTTCACCTAGACTTCTCCACTTCTACCTTACAAATAGTGCTCGACATTCTACCTAAATTCTCAAATCATGAGTTTTATGGATTCGTTGGAACATAATTGCACCCTTCCTCTCAAAAGACCCAAGTTCTTTACTAATTTTTACAGCCATTAACTTAAAATCTATAGTAAGAAGCTACAATTCATTTGTGGATTCTAAGCAAGGTGGAAAGAAGTTGGGATCTTGGATCCAAAACAAATTTAGTTACCTAAAGCTTGTATTAGCAGCTTCTGGGCATTTTAGATAAACTACTGCTTTGATTCCATATGTAGAGGTAAATGATATTGACTTGACCAGGCTTTACTTTACATGGTGCTTACTGTACTGTGATACATTCATTGTGAATTTCTCAGCCTACAGTATGACTAACACTCCAATGGACATCAGTAAGTTCTGGCAGGTCTACCCACTTTGTTTTACATTCTGGAAATATGTGTGTGTGTGTATATATATATATATATATATATATATATATATATATATATATATATATATATATATATATATATATATATATATATATATATATATATATATATATATATATATATATATATATATATATATATATATATATATATGTGTGTGTATGTGTGTATGTGTGTATGTGTGTGTGTGTGTGTGTGTGTGTGTATGTATAAAACGTGAATTTAGTATTTTTGCATTTATAACCAATGTCATCATCTGATAACTACAGTTGACATTCGATAATGTGACTGACAAATATCTCGAGCATTTGCTACCTTGAACGAATAGTCACTTCCCCTCCTCGAACGAATTGTCACTCCCCCCTCGAACGAATTGTCACTTCCCCTCCGGGCCTTTCCTAGACATTTTTCTGAGGGGAGAGTTGGGCCTGCATTTTGCCGACAAAATGGGCAAGGTTCCCACGATTGAAGATTATCTACATTAAGTATTATATGCTGAACACCCAGTTTCTTGCGTGAAGTTATAAATATAGGATCATAAATTACACTATCTGCTACACTATAACACCAACTTCCTCTTGAGCTCCTAGAATACAAAAAATTAAAGGAATATACGAAGAGAACGGCAAATTTCGGTTATTTGCCGACAAATGTATATGTTTATCTTGGGAGAGGGGTGTAACACCTGCCATACCCCACCTTAGGAATAGGCCTGTTGCCCTCCACTACGTATCCTATAGAACACTGCCCGATAGCTTGAATATTCGATAATTTGAAACAATTTCGACCCTCTAAAGTTCGAGTTTTCGATTGTCAACTGTATTTGAGTAGTTGAGTAATGCACTAATATTGCTGTTGCTGTTGCTGTTACCGTTGCTGGTTGCTGCTAACGGTGTTGCTGCCGTTGTTGTTGCTGTTGCTGCTGTTGTTGTTGTAGTTTAACTTTGATTTTCTGCTGAGTTGGACCATAATGTTGCAAATTGCTGTGAAATTTCAATATACTGAACTAAATATATTGACTAAAGGACCAATAAATAGTATCAAAACTTTATGTCATTTCCTGCTTTAGCATACTTCTCGCTAACCTCTATAAAAGTACTGTCTGTACTCGTGATTTCATTGGATGATAATACAATAGCTGTGAAAGTACTTGGAAACTATTGGTTTGCAGCATCAGTTGGAAACTGTTTTCTGGACTTGAGGACAGAAATCATTTGGGTCTGGGGTGTCAAATTCATTTTGGTCCGCGGGGCATATGAGACATAAGCTACCCTCAAGCGAGCAATACAGGGTGATAGGCCCCCAAATGGTGTCACGCTTAGGTATGCAGAGGTGAATATAAGTAAAATCCATGAAGAAACTGACGTCGTGTCAATTCCAAAAATCATTAGTAACATTTTATTTAAACAAGAGATTAAAGCACAAAATTAATTTGTCACCTTGCCAAGTAATATAGAACATTTACATGTATTCATAAAATAAACACAAAAGTGGCATGTACATTAAATGGTGGTATGCAACTGAAATAATACTATTATTAACCATATCCTAATTGAAGCAGCAAGTATCTGTTTAATACCTGCTTTTCAACGTGTAAGTAAACTGTAATGCAGCGTGACGTGAGAGGACCTACTGTGGATAGGCCCGACAAAGCAGAAACATTTTTTAGCGTTACTCACTAGAGTGGCTAAAAAGGCATTTCTTAGACTAAAATTTAACGAATAATATAGTGCGCAACAGAAGATCCAGGAAGAATCCGTATTGAAAAGTAAAACAGAAAGGAAAATAAAATTTCTAGGACAAGATATGGGCGCTGTCTCCTGCAGTGGCGCCGTGCATGGTGCACAAATGTGAAGTGGCTATCCAGTTAAGACGGCAGGTTCAAATTCCATTAAAGTTCTGATGTACACGTTTTGACAACATCTTTCTTCCATTTACATATTCATTGATGTTTTTACATTCTCTGGACTTGTGGCTCTACAAGAGTGGGGACCGCAATGAACCATTTCGAGGGCCACATGGGGTCCGGGCCGCATGTTTGACATTCCTAGTCTACACAATTCAAATTGAGTGCAAATCTTTTTTTTCAAAAATGCAAATCTCGCTTCAACATACAACAAATTATTCCGAAACATGCTTGGATAAAGCAGTGAAGATAATAAAAATCTTCAGTCTTCATCTCCAACCGCATTACTAAGTCCTTTCGTCGTTTCGTTCTGTTTTCTATTCCTGACTTTCACCATTAGAATAATTGTGATGACAATGCTGACTGAAGAAAGACCTGCATTGACAACAAACACTGCACCTGGATAAACCGTAGCTACACGCGAATACACTGCAGGGCATATCAGAGACCCAAACATCACACCAGCTGTCTCTGACATCAGTAATGCTCCAAAAAGAAGACCAACCGTGGATTCAGGAGCAAGTTTGGTTAATAATGATCTAATCACGCAAGTACTCAATGAACCGATGGAGTGTACGAGTTGGATAAGATACAACATAAGGAGCGAATTAGCAATCGAAAGTAAGATATAATAAACGGCACTGAAACAAAAGCTCATAAGAAGAAGATGATGATCTTCCATGTTGATGACTCTCGTGAAGAGATAGTTAAAGATAGCCATACCAAGAATAGCCAAAATTCCACTTTCATATGCCATATAGAAGCCTAAATCTCGTGGGCTAAAGAAATATGGCCTGTTTTTCAAAAAAAGTACCAAAACAGACATCTCTCCACTGTAGCTCATTGCATTAAGAAATATCAGGAAAGAAAGTAGGAAACCAGTAAACATCTGGTCCTCTTCTTTCAACACACTACGCACTCGCTTGAGGTTTCTTACTGGGTTAGATTCGCTTAAGATATGCAATACCTTAGAATGGATTGAAATCTTCCTATGTTCAGTTCTGAAGATCACTGCAACTTCAGGCTGTAGCAATGCTCGCTGGAAATTTGATGAACTGCTATCATATCTTGTCCCGGATCTTTTGTCAATTCTGATATTCTCTTCCATACGATCGCTAACGTCATCCAAAACTATATCAGATGCCATATCAATTAGATTCTGTTCCGCTGCTCCGTTCTTAGCTGAAATACATTTTGATGCCTTGGTTCTCCTTGTTTTATACAGCATGTAGCTTTCTCCAACTAGGCTATCTTCATTTCCATTTGTATCCTTACCTGTTTTTTCATTCACCTCTTTCATACCACAATCTGCTACACTGTCATCTTCATCTCTGCAGCATGTTTCTTTTCCTGTACTTGATTTTCCACTATTACTTCCTATGTCCCTATTTACATGATTTTGGATCAACTCACACTCGTTTCTATCTAAAATATCTGTCTCTTCTTCCTTCTTCGTAAAGTAACACTCGTGCACACTGTTTTCTCCGATACAAACATTTTCTCTTGTTTCCTTCATAGAACAATATTCACAGCCACATTGTCGTCCATCAGACTTATTCGTCTTCAATTCTTGCCCCACATGTTCTTCAACGTTCATTTCCTTATCTTTGGACTTCAGCCATACTCTATCTTCGTCTTTGTCATATTGAAAGTTCACATCTTGATTGTCAATCTCTTCTGGCATTGGCATGTCCCTTTTAGGACGAGTGACTGGCTTCACGCAGAACACTAAGTACAACAGGGCTAACATCAGCGATGCAATGTTGGTTACATATATTCCAACATAACCGTACCCTTCAATTATGAATCCACTGCAAAGTGTGGCCGACAAACCAGCTACGAGTGCTGCAGACTCTAATAGTGCTATTCGTAGTGTCCTTGTCTTTTCTGATGTTATGTCCGATATATAAGACCCTGTAAGCACATATAGACCGCTTACATCACCAACAAATCCGGGCATACATCCAGTCAATAACAAAACCCAAGTTGGGAACTTTAGACCATCCAACATGACACCGGTTAGTACCAGTGCTTGCAAAAGCTGACTTACTGGAGTCAGGAACATCGCTGTATACCTCCCGAACTGATCCGACACTGTGCCAACAAATGGAAGTGTCAGCACCGTGATGAAGGTTGCAGTGACGAGCAAACCTCCAAACCATAACGTCGACTGTTCTTGTACAATGTCGTAATCTTCTTTGTAGGAACCAGTTAACATTGCAGCACACTTCGTACTGTTGTGTTTTTGAAGGCAGACATTATCTAAAGTGATCTGGGGAAACGCAACCAACGAGAGGAAAAATGCGTGCATACACAAGAACATGAATGGTTCAACGGTGATCTCGGAGAACATGAATCTCACCATGTTGTCTTCCTGTACATAAGGACCGTAGAGATTTACAAACCTATTAGGAACAACAGAGCATTTTAAGTCAAACTCGTACTATTGTTGGCGATAGCAGTTATCTGGTGGGCCTCGAATAAAGTCGAATGCTTTGCTACTAAAGATTGTGGTCATCCGTGACAAAGCTGCATACAGCACTCGTCTTTGCAATGGAAAAAAGGAATGCTAATGCAGTAACAATTGTACGGATGAAGGGTTTGGTGTAGGGGAAAGAATATGAGGTGGATGAATGGGGTTGAAGAGATTGTGAGATCTATGTTAACACCATGTTGTCTTCTCGTATTGAAACGAAAGGCAAATACCATAGCCATATGATAGAGCGCCAAACTGAAAGGAGCACTCTTTCTGAAAGATCAAGGCTTAACTGAGTGGATCTCTTGAATAAGCGTCTCATCAACCTTCAAGGAAGCGCCTAAATTGAAATAGGGTGCCCATTCAGGAAATATTTAAGTATGGTTAAAAACAAGAAACCCGTCAGTTATTCATTAATGTCTAAAATGGGGTAGGACACAAAACATTTTTGTAGTAATCTATTAATAAAGACTATATTTATCGCATCAATTTCGTAGTTAAGAGTATAAAATTTTCATTTATCTTTACCTTTTAGAAAACACAGTTTATATTGCCAGGTTTGATATGTCTAAAAATCAACTAACGGATTTGAATGAATCAGAATTGCATCAACTGATTAACAGCAAAGTACAAGGTGACGAGCCTATCTGTTTGATGGTCGACAAAGACAATGAAAGCGTACACCAAAATATACAGCTCACATTCTCATCAATCTAGTTTTTTCTAAAACTTCTCAACTTTTCAAAAAAACAAGTACAAAACTACACCACTCAAACACTTTTGAAGCGTACAAATAACAAAAATGATAATTAGTTTAAAGTTTAAATTCAATTTCAATGAACCACAGATTAAACTGTAATCCTACATTTCACAAACTAGTTATATAAAATTTGTAGCTGGCATTTCTGCATATTTAATATAATGGAACTAAAACTACATAGTACAAAAAACAAATACATGATGAAGAGAACACGAAAAAGACATTTATATTCAGAAACAGAACAATTACAACAAATCTCTCAGAGATCAAGATGTAAATCCTTCATTCAATTACATGAACATGCATACGAAAAACAACAGGAAAATTTTTCAAAATTATTATATAAATATACCACACATACTCATAACCTTAAGCACTATTAATTTCCTAATCATTACTAATAATAAATCATTCTGTTCAGTCATCTTCAGTCAATAGTAAATGAAACTACTTAACTCACAGCTCAGGCCATGGGCGTCTCCATATCCTAACAAACTGTTTTGCATTCAAAACTACAATACCATTGTCATTTAAACTACGTCAGAGATTACGAAGCTTGTACATCGAATGATTGATTGCTACATTTAAAGCGAATCACAAAAATCTATATGCACAGCGTTTGAATCTTTACGGATGAAAACTACACTCATTATTCTCTTGCACGAATTCATGCTAAACAACACCACTGTGGAGTGGCTAGGATTATGGTTTAAGCTCACTAGATCTTGCACCATATACAGAAACGCAATCATTACAAGGATCGTACACTTTTCATGCCGTTACTTTAATCACTTCAGAGTAAGACAACTATTACCTTTGTATTAACATTCTATTTTTATGAAAGCAAAAACAACTCTTCTTTTTGGAAAGTTACTTTATAAACAGAGAAATGTCATATTTGAAACGCAGTGCATAAAACTAAAAATCTGGTCGCAAATTGATCCTTTGCCCAGTCCACCTCAGTGCAGCCAAGCGCAGCCCAGCCCAGCCCAGCCCAGCCCAGCCCAGCCAAGCCCAGCCCAGCCCAGCCAAGCGCAGCCCAGCCAAGCCCAGCTCAGCCCAGCCCAGCTCAGCCCAGCCCAGCCCAGCCCAGCCCAGCCCAGCCTATCCGATTAAACTACCAGGCACCGTAGCTTTCATCTTCGTCCTAAAAGGGTTCCTGTCCCTGATCTACTTCTCCAATTTGCAATCTCGCTCTTCTAGCAAATTGCATAACCCTTGCTTGTACATCAATTTTTAATTCTAGCATTGTATCGTTTCTCAATATGTCATAACCTTCAATGATTTAAACGTAGCACTCTGCTATCAGAAATTCAGTTCTGGCTACTATTGCTCATACTCTAATATAAAAATTCTCAAACTCTGCGAGGGTTGGGTTTCCTAATCAAGAAGCTCTCTGATAGAAGATGAAACTTCAATTTTACCATCAATAACATATTGTTTATTATTTCGCTCAATTTGCGAAAGATTATATTTGTAATTTGTCATAATGCCATAGGAACGATCCATACCTCGATTACTTTCATCCGCCATCCAGTTCAATCGCCAAAAAACCGCTCCATTACGCAGGTGAAAATTAGCTACAGTGCAAAAGAAAGAGATTGAGGAACATCAAACAAATTATGTGTGTCATTAAAAACATCTTTATATTTCAAAGATGTAAATCAGTTTTTCATAGTTACAAATTCACCAGTAGAATGCTAAGGTGCTCTTTCCACAGACAATGCCAACCAACTAACACAGTCCAGTTACTGTGGCAAAACACTTTACATGAGATAATAAAACACTTGCGGTTTCTCCGCCAATTTGCAAAATACCTGCTTATACTACAAAGCACAACTCTATCGTTCCAAACGGCGAAATTCAAATATAGGGTTTACGATACAACTTCAAAATCAAAACCTACCAACAGGGTCTAACGCAAATCCTCTTCGCTTCTCAAAGTACAGATACCTGTAAGGGAAACAGGTATAAATAAATGCACAATACCGTTAATCATCGAATAATTAGCCCCTTGGGGGCTCATTTATTTTTGATACTCTTTGGGTGGGGGCATATTCGAGGGAGGGCTTATAAAACTACTTGACGCATGCTTTATAAAAAAAGTGTATTGTCAAAACTCCTTTTCTTCATAAGATCAAAAGAACAGTGTAAATTTAAGCATTAGTCTGTATCAAGGTCCTTATTATCAACTGAGGTTGGGGTTATTTAAGGGGGGGGGGGCTTCTTAACAATTTGTAGTTCTAGCATGGGGGCTTATTCAAGGAGGGCAGTTCGAGGATTTACGATATGACATCTGGGTTTTAATGACCAGGAAAGCAGGATAATGTTGAGAGCTGTTGTAATGAGGGGGGGGGCATATCAAAGTTAATGACAGAAAGCTAGAGTGCTCCCATATGTAGAAAAAGAAGTTACATGGTTCCAAACCAAACATGAAAAATCGCAAGAAAAATAAGATGTCTTTGAATGAAATGAAGAAACGAAATAAATAAATGAAATTCACTACATACGAATACAAATGTGCTTTTGAGACAAACTATTTTCTGTATTAATCAATTTTAATTTCATAGCCGAGAATATACTTTTCTTGTTTATTCCTTCTGTTTTTCTGTTTTACTTACGTTTGCATTTATTTTCGAACAGACACCATCATAAGACAAACCATAGATAAAATGTTACTCCCAAGCTGAGGCTCATATACAGTCCCTACAACTCAATTATTTTTCAAAAAGTAGACAAACAAACTGTTACTCATTGAAAGGTAACCAACAAACTCAAAAACAAATTCATCAAATTTACCTTGCACATAATTTCCTACTCATTGAAAGGTAACCAACAAACTCAAAAACAAATTCATCAAATTTACCTTGCACATAATTTCCTACTCATTGAAAGGTAACCAACAAACTCAAAAACAAATTCATCAAATTTACCTTGCACATAATTTCCTGAGAAATTCTCCATAGGATAGACTCCTCTTTGAAATATCATAATCTTTGCGTGTGGATTCCTATCATAACACGAGGAGTAATACAGCAAAATAATAATACTGTGTACTTCTTGATACAAGGGTATCTACAACATCGGGCGGGCTGGTATACAAATAACGATCATACCTATGAGAGTAATGAACCTACTGCAAAATCGCTCAAAATGGTTACACATAGACCAAAAATATACCATACTGAGTGCAAAATAAGGCTAACATGCACACACCAATTCATGATTGTGTAAACGGAGACTCTGCTAAACCATATCGCAAAAACAAAACTACATTGAAACTGCAAGATGATGATTGTACGATCAAGTAAAGAACTGCATCATGAATTATCTTATTTAATTTTCGCAGCAATTCATCCAGCCATACCAAATTCCTTGGGATAAGCGTCCTAGAATATCTTATAGCTCACACTGATCAGTGCGTCTATTTGCAATCCAGTGGCGAAAACATAAATAAGGGAATTAGAAATTAATTACATGCAGCTATATAACAGGATGAGAAAAGATAAAAGAACATTTAACTAAGTACAAACTGACTCACCTTTAAAGATGTTAACCAAACAGTGAAATCACTGACGAGAGTCTGATCATCAGATGAACAATGTCTCCTTAATAAACTGTCAATGCTATCTGTGAATGAAATACACTCAGGCTACAGTTTCAAAAAACAATACCTCGCATTAATATGATACAGAATCGCATAATTGCTGCATTTAGTTAAAAAAAAGAGGGGGAGAACTTGTAAACTGTGGAACGTGCTACCTACATCAACATGCGTGATCTTAACTCTTTCTATCTTAATCTTTCTCATTCGTCCATTGTTGCACACCATGCTAAAGGCCTCAGGACTTTTCCCCAACATTAATTATTTTAAAAAATAAAGTTATTAATACAAACGTGCAGATTTATATCCACCATACCTGGTTTAGTTTTCAACGTCTGATGGAGCCATCTCGCAAATCCAGGTATTGGGGAGAGAGTACCGAAATCTCTTAACGTTGGAAACTCCGTCTTTAGTTGTTGAACTGCAACCTTTATCAAATAGTTTCCGAGATCGATGCCAGACAAGCCTTCAAATATAATCGAGAGTCATTCATATAAAATGTATATCATAAATAAATGCAATGTCATTAACTATAGGAAGCTGAAAAAATTGTCACATCATGGTCACCTGATGTTTCTCAGAATAATTCACATGTTCTTTCCTAAAGGTTCTTTGTATGGCTCTTGCAATTCGCTATCTTGGTCATGTTTACCAACACATTCGTCAGAATTACATTAACAATATGTAGTTACTACTGACACTATGAACACATGCTTCATCAAAAAAACTTCTGTTGTATTCACTGAGAACAACAAAAATCACCTTTCTGTGTGGATGAAATCGTATAGAAAGTTGCAGCTGTGACGTCATCTGGAACTTTGTTTTCAGCGGGTGGAGTGTGTATGCCCTTAAAAAGATACGGTGGTCTGAATTAACTGTGGCAGACAAAAATCAGACAAAAACAAAGAAACAAAATGTCCCTTTTAGAGTAAAACTCCATTGAATAACCTACTCTAGTTTAAAAAGAATTAAAGAAATCCCATTATTAAATTCAAAACTAAAGAAAGAGCGTAAAATATCAATCTATAGAAAAACAATGGAACAATTTGCAAACTTAGTTTTTCCAAGCTTAATGACATTTACAAGACATGGATGAACCACAGCAGGGAGACCAGAAAGAGAGCGGGGAAAGTACAATGAAACAAGCAGAGAGAAATCAGATTGAAGCGAAATTTATTTAGAGCAAAATATTTCATTCCCCTGATTTGTTTGTGATCACCAACACGCCTTTCAAGAAACAATGGTCACTATGAATTTCAAATGTAACATGAATGAATGCCCGGGAGAACAGTCTTAATCTATCACTTCAAAAGATGCTAATCGCCCTCGCAAAGCCCGTCGTTGCACAGAATTGCTAATTATTTCAAAAACCAAACGTGGAGATATTTAAATATTCAACTACCTCCATGTTGGTTCTCAAATGATCCCCGAGAGCAGTATGTAAGATCACCAATGGCTCACCAGGTAACAGTCTATGCGTAAAGATAAAACACCTTCTATCTTCATGTAGCCTCCTTTTGAATTCTGCCCATCCTCTTGTTGGATGTACTTGCTCATAATCCATAATCTGTCGATGAGCAAACATTGAGATCGTATGATAAATTTGGCTTACTTTGCATTACAAGTAAATTACTAACTCCAGGGTTAGACCAGGCCCCGCAGGAGATGTAACGGGAGAACAGACAGACAGACATTTTATGATGATGATGACAATCATAAAAATGATGATTATAATGACTGTGATGAGTATGATGATATATATATATAACAATGAAGTCAAAGGTTTGATCATTCCAGATTACCTTTTCAAGAAGGGCTGCTGGTGAATTCCAAGTAACCCTGTGAAGGTTTAAAAAACCAGCTGAAAACCACTGAGCCAAATGTTGCTTTAAATGTTTGTCAAACGCATGCAACATTGCCATTTCACCATAATACTCTGACTTCCTCTTTAGTATACTCTGCAATGTTGATAAAACATTTGAAAATGACTATTAAGCTGGCCTGCCATGTTGTACAAATAAGAATATACATTTGATTCCTCATAAAGCACAAGTAAACTTTTAGAAGAAGAATAAATGCATTTATTTGAAAAGTATTGTATCAAAGGGAAAAATGGACCCTTATGCAAATGCTTCATATAAACAGAGCTTAGAAGACAAAACTGTTCCAAACAGTCCTCAAGAACATATGCTCTGTTATCTACATTTGATATAAAAAATCTACTATCTGACAAAACCAAAAGTGTCCTGTGGACACTATGAGGAGAAGATAGAGATGATCAGGTTAAAAAGAATAAGTGCCCTTGAATATACAATAGATAACATTGCTTTTAAAACACACAAGGAGGTCAAATTCCAGTGCCTTTCTAGGGAATCAAATTGTTTGCTAGTGGATCTAGTTCTTTCTCAGCTTATCAGTGACTACAACACACCAACATAGCCACATGTTGTTCACAACCAATCAGTGGGTTTGTATGTAAACATCAAATTAATCACCATCAGATACTACAACAAAACTTCTCTTTATAAAATTCAGCCACTTGCAGAAAGAAAGTCACTCAATGATAAGGTACCTTGGAGTATTTTGTCAAAAAGAGAAAATCATAATCACCAACAAATCTTTTCTCATGTCCACAAGCATTCTAACACCTTCCTCTAAATGACCAATGTCTTTCAAGAGATGTTTATATGGTGGATCAAGGCTGCTTGAGAGACGTTCTCTTGCTTTTAAAAGAACAGCTGGTTCCCTTTCCTGAAAAAACAATGACAGCCAAGCATTTATTTTCATATTGATATTGACTATATACATGTTATGTTTTGAGAAACTCAACAAATACATACTTTTTGGGGTGTTCCTACTTGAGGTCTCAAGGCTTTAACATTCAGCAATTATGGGTGCATGATCAACAATGCAGGCAAGCAAAGTGGGGCACATGATTAGAAATGATTTGATAACAACATAGTGAGTTTTCTCTTTGCAATACACAACAAGAACTATGACTATATAGCTTTGATAAGCATGTTATTATAATATAGACCCCATTTACACAGTATCAGATTCCTTTGAATCCTGTATATTTTCATACCTTATTTACCTTCTGTTTACATTTCAGTATGCTTATGAATGAGTGTCTTACCTCAGCCTTGTTATAAGAATCAATTGATTTTGAGATCCATTTTGTATCAACATCTAATGATGAAGATATCAATGAAAAGAATGCATGCTTGTCATCCTAACAAAAAAGCAAACAAAAAGGTAGTAGTAAATCCCTTCTTAACAACTGCAAAGATGAGAAGTGAACATTCTACATATCCAAAGGTGATAGGAGATCATCAGGTCTTGCTCAGAAAGGCACTTGATTGAGCATGAGTACCCAAAAGTATGCATGGAGCATGATATGTTGAGCACCAAAATTTGTGAAGTCAAAGGTATGCATTCTTAGAAGGAGTGCAGAACAGAGCCCCAAATTATTCAAGGAGTTGGTTTATTAGAGCACCTTTTTCTGCTCAGGGCAAGGCCTGATCATGATATTTAAAGAATATCAATCATTCCAAGGAGAGGTTATATGGATGTACTTGAAACAAATTGTAAACAATATCTCTCTCTAAGCAAAATATTGAATTGACAATAAACCCCATCTAATATGAATTAGGAAGAGCCAGATGAAGGGGATTAATTAAGAAAAGTCAAAGTCATATCTCAAAAGTCAAAGTTCCTCTAGTTCCTAAGAGGATTCTTTCACTAAATCACTAATTACAGTGAAAACAAACTAATGCAAAACCAGGAATACAACTATTACATTGTTGCTTGTTTTATAATGGTAGGAGATCAAAAACAAATTTCTGATAGACATATTTACTCACCTCATTGTCTAGGGATGAATACAGTCTACAAATTTCAGATGCAATTGCCTGTGAAAACACAAAAAATAAATCAAACATATAATCTTATTTAAAGCACTAATTCTACAACCCCATCAACTTTTCCAGGAAAACCTTTGGATATGCTCCAGCTCATTAGCATAAATTTTCTTCAATCAAAAAAATCCTGAAGCTAATCTAGTTGCCATGGCAAGAAAAGAATTTGAATACATTTCAAAACTATTTACTCCATATGAGTCTTCACACTCTTTTGACACACTAATATAATTTAATTGTGTAATGACCTTGCCATAAAAACATGCTTCGATGCTCTGGTCCTCATCAGTTTAAGCATTTAGGTTGCTACACAATTAAATTATATTAGTGTGCTGAAAGAGTGTGAAGACTCATATGGAGTGAATAGTTTTGGAAAAAAATCGTGATTTGGCAAACTTCATCAAAGGAAATTATAATATTATAATTCATCAAAGGAAATCATATGCACCAAAGTCCTAAAAGTAGGTTAACAGACATGCTGTTTCTTAGGAAACCAAACTCAGTGTCAAATATTCTTCTACACAAGTGAACAAAAGCATTTTGCTATAATTTTGAAGATTCAATTATACATACTAGAAATAGACTTATGGAGTGGACCTTGGGTATGTTGGATACATATAATTCAGGGTATGTCTGATAACCATCTAGGGCCTTAATATGCCCAATTTACTTATGCACATTTACCCTAGTTACAGATGCACAGGTTTCATTTACAACTCCACAAAGCAGGGCAAATCTACCATGCTCTTATTTCAGGGCCTGTCATTACACCAAGAATCCCCTAGTATAACATATTGCCATGTATAAAAATAGTTGGACATAGGCACTTCCCACATAAATGCATGGAAAGTCTCCATACTAAGTGGACAGTTGAGGAGACATCAAATTATATAAGCTAAATATTTTTACACTTGGTAACAAATTCCCTTCTTCATGAGATCTTCTTGCTGTCAATGCTTGATTTAATTGATTCTTGACTTTAAGAACAGCCAAGTCCTTAGATGTTCCAGAGAGAGTTTCAGATGATGATTTTGTAAATGACTCAATCAGTTCACTCCAAGTAGTGGTTGTAAAGTTCTATGGAACAAGATAAGAAAACATCATTTGCACAGTAGATCATTTTCTGACTATTTTTCAACATAAGTCTACCAAATGGCAACCACTCCATTTCTGTATCAATATCATTCATCAAGTACTAATCTCTTCCTCTACAAATCCCAAATTTTCTCAATAAAGATAGTTTTACTTCAATGCTCATTTATTCAGCTATCCACTTCAAAAATCCTGTAATCCATTCAAGCCTTACTTTCAGGAAATGTAGCTTACCTGTACCAACAATTTGCAGCAGTGAAATAATATTTTCTGCTAGACTTCCACGAAAGAATTTATGGATTAAATTGTGCTCCTAGAATTCAAATTTGTCATCAGCTATAGATTCTTCGCGAGCCTACTAAACGATTGTGCCTAAGTCTTGTTGCAGCATGCCGTTTGCTGGAACATCTGTTTGGAATTTACATATACTTGCAGAATATAAATGCATTCTGGCAAATGATGTGAATGGAGCAATACAAATGAAAGACAACCATATCTGATCTAGTAAATGCTAGGAACTTGCAATTTAAGTATATATATGATATCTAAAGAAAGTAATTATTACCATCCTCATATAACAGACACTCGCAGCCTTGCTCCCGTACCTTTGTCCTATGGAGCATCCTTGTAAGACTGCAGTACAGACAGCTCTTCTCTGCCCTATTGCCATGCGACTGACATAATTCCCACCTAAGCATGTAATTCCCCTGAGAAACTTGAGACCACAGTCTAATGTAGTCCTCCCTGACCGGCACCTAATTGCCATTGGAAACATATTAGAAGTCAATTGCTTCCCCAAAATGCTTTACAATGTAAGAGTTACTGTTGCAATTCGATTGGCTGTTCAGTGGTCTTATTGCACCATTATGTGTAAGCCTCACTATCGCCTTGAACCTCGTACCCACACATTCAATGCTCTATGTTAACGACAGGCCTTCAACTCACTTCGGCAGCTATTGTGCTATATAGGAAACGGGGTTTTTTCTGGATTAGCTTATCTGTTTAGAGTTCTTCCTTAATCAGTCTATTGCATAAACAATCCTGTTGAGCTATGTGTGTTATACTCTGTAGCTTATAATGTAGTAGCTTCACTCGGTATATAAAATAAATTTTAAAATATTGAAAATGACAAAAATGTGAATATGTTTCAATCTCCCAAATATCTGATATCCAGATATACTTCTAAAAACATTATAAGATATTTTGTACCATTCAAGCATTGTGAATTCATTGGTATTCCTACTCTCAGAAAAAGATTTGGCTAGTGTCAGAATTACACAAATGAGAAATGCAGATATAAAGCATACATTTTTAGTATAAAACTGCCAATAAATAAATGATATTAATAGGAATCTACGTCTGATGTTGGGCATATGTTATATTTCTACATGGAAGTTCAGTAATGACGAATCATCTGTACTGTAAAACTACCGATAATTTGCGTAAAGTTTTAAAAGATAAACTCCTTACCATTTGTAACAACGCTAAACAAAATTTCTGCTTAGAGTAGATTTACCCTCGACCACCAGTTGACTTGCACGATGGACTAGCTTCCCTAATTCAGGATAGGATTGTGACTAAAAGGGAATACTACATTATATGCTTATGGGGGCAAGGGCTGGGACACCTGCGATCTTTCCCTACGAAAGCTGAAGCACCGGAAATATTATCGAGTTACAGGAATAATAATTGCAGTTCACCCAAAGCAAGAACTTGATGAGATTGTGCTGCAATCATTCTAGGAAGAAAAAACCCTCTCGATAAACCGCTCTATTGTGAAAAACCTCTCTACAGTGACAATAAAGAGGTCTCTACATAGAAGAAATTTCTCTTTAGCTTAGGGACTTCCCTATAGTTAAGAAACCTGTCTATTTTCCCTATAGTTAAGAAACCTGTCTATTCCGAGGAAACCTCTGGTGTGCCGTTGCAACAAAGCCTCTCTACTTAGTGAAGAAACCTGTCTATTGCAAGGAAACCTCTGGTGTGCGTTGCAACAAAGCCTCTCTATTTAGTGAAGAAACCTCTCTAACGTGAAGAAACTTCTGTCATTTGTAGTGACGAAACCTCTACATAGAGACTGTAGCTGTACCTCTGTGCAGCCATTGTTTCCCAAATACAAATTGAAATCCGAGCCTGTCAAAGTTGAGTGCGCTGGTCAAAGGGCTAACAGATAGCGAAAACACTACCCAAGCACTAGCACTTAAAACCACAACTTGTTACGTTTATAGCATTCTAAATATTGTTCAATACTTGTAAATAACATTACAAAACTTAATTTTCAATTTCATCATGTAATACAATCAAACAGAACTTTCGAAAGCTTTCTCGCCAATCTTATAGTCCGTGTCTTTACTCCGCTGCTTTACACTTACTTTTACGATTTTGATGGTTGTCACAGGAGCCTCCGCAACTCTAAAGCCTTCATCTGGTTCTTCATCATACCGTTGTGATCTGCTAACCTCCGAATTATCGACATTTTCAACAATATCCTTTCCGTCCTTCATAGATAAGCTAAGTTCTTGCCTTCTGTCTTCATCAACCGTGATCGATTCCTGTTCACATTCCATAGAGACTTCATTTGACCCATTCGATGTAGAGTAAACCCCAGCAACTGTGGATAGATCAGGTGCTTCATTCTGACCGGCACTGACACCAACACGTAAAGACTCGTCTACAGACGAATTCTCATTATTTCCCGATTTAGAATCAAATTGCATAGATGGTATGTCATCCGATTCATCATTCTGCTTTTCCATTTGCAATCGCTCCAGTTTTAGTGTCTCCTGCCATAACTCCATTCGCAACTCCATTAATGGCTCCTCGCCCTCCTCCTGTGACTTCGTCTGTTGGTCCTCTGCCATCTGCCTTGTCTCTAAAAGGTGCTCCTCCACTTGAGACTTCTCTCTCAGATCCCCTTGAACAACCAGACCCTCCTGCTGGAATTCCGTCTTTGTTTCTAACTCTTTCAGTTGAGGATCCTCTTGTTTCCAGTCCTCCTTCAACGTCAACTCCTCCTCTACCTTCCAATCTTCTGTCGCTTTCCATTCTTCCTCCTGAATAAAAATACTTAGATATCTGAGTCGAAATAAGGTCGAGAAAGAACAAACATAAATAACCAGAATGAAAGCATTAATAGCAAAAATTGAAATTAAACTGATTATTAGGCGGACATATTGGACATGTTTCACTTAGTTCGAAAATAAATGATAAAAACACAGTAACATGCATGCCAGTAGAAAACCGATCTTTGAACTAATGGAAGGCTGCAATGTGATGGGAATTTAACTTTATGGACGTCTGTTGATGGGAAGTTGATATATTTCTGAACACTCAAGAAAGAACACAATACTATCTTGCTGGCTTCATGCAATCGCTGTTTAAAGTTTTGAGCCCCAACTTAATTCGAAAAGAGGAAAACTGTCTTTGAGTTACCCAATAAAAGCATAGTTTTCTATGGAACGCACACTACCAGGTTTTCAAAAAGCCTCGAAGAGATTTCATTAGTATGATTAACTTTCGCATGACAAGTTCTAGGATTCGAAAAGGACCTGTGCTTCTTGTGTATAGATTTAAGGCAAAGGCCCTAATCTATTTACACACTAAAGTTCCAAAGGATTATGGAATGAAACGTATGAAACATACATGATTAGTGAAGACAGCCCAAAGTTAGTCCGAAGACATTAGCAAAGAAAAACACATTCGCCATTATCTGTTAGTATATTAAAAAAAACAAAGATTACAAAGTTATAAAACTGCAGACATACAGTTATACAGACTGTGATATGCAAAGGAACATGAGGAAAATTCCTCTGAGGTATCCTTGGTATCACGAGTGGCAACAAACTTGCCTGCAAATCAAATTATCCATTACTCAACGGAGATACAGAGTGTTTCTACACTGAGCACATTAAAAGCTTCAAAACTGAATGTCTGCTATGCGAAATGATGAATTAATTGTTAAAAGTTACAAAGAATTCGAAAGTATATTAAATATTGTTAATACAAATATTAGTTATAACACAAATAAAGAAAAAGAGATCAATTTACAAGTGGTCCATGGCGGAAATTGAAATGCAACGTCCTTGCCTGGTTCTTATCAAAATCCAACTGCAACTCAGATTCGGTGACTTCAAGGCGTTTCTCTTCAATGATACCCTCAAGACAACTCTCTTCTTCGACTTCTGCATCCACATGAGACCTTCCTTCGTCTGCGGTTTCTTCTTTCTCACTTGGAGGTTCATCTTGCCGTCCATTACTCTCCTCCACAGCTACATTACTTGGTTTTGCACTCTTCACGAAAACATGATGAATTACAGGCTTTCCTCCTTGCGTTGCTCCATACTGAATGTTATGCTCGCGAACTTTTGAGTAGGTCTGCTGCCCACCGTTCTCTAAATTTTCAAACCCAGGGGGTGCATCAATGATTACATTGAGGTCATCACTGTCATTGTCCATCATGCCGCGCTCCTCATTGGATAATTCACCATTTGGTGTCGAAGGTCGTTCTAAATTTGCGTAATGACATATCTCATCAGCATCGTCTGTTTCTGACTCACTGTCACTCGGATAATCAAGAGACAGTACAGCATCCATCAGCATTCGTTGCTGTTTTGCAGGGATCATTCCTCGTGGTGATTCTGCTCGTTCCTCCTCGATTTGGTCAATATCCATTCTTTCCTCGCACTTTTCAATCCTATTAACATAATCTTCAACGCTCTCATCATCCTCGTCATTCTCATCATCAACATCTCTAAAAGCATCTTGATCATCAACTTTCTGAATAATGACTTCAAAATCTTGAGCATCGCTTGAACTGCCCTCCTCCTCAACTTCCTCAATAGCGCACTCAATATCCTGCTTCTCTGAATCTTCTAGTGTGTCTCTTTCTACCGCTATGATTCCGCCTTCTGTCATTCGTGCAATATACTCCTCCACAGGAACATCTGCTTCTTGTACTTGCAATTGCTTCAAATAATCTTCAACAGAGATGCCACTATCTGTTTCTTCCTTTAAAGAGGAATTCTCTCTCTCAAGTTCAATCTCAGCCTCTGTCTCTTTGGAAGTATCTTCATCCTTTTCCTCTAAGTTATCTTCAACTGCTTCTTCCACGCTATCTTCAATGTCCTTCTTCACAACACTCACTGATTCAACTTGTGTCGTGTCATCCATATCAGATACTCTCTTTTCCTCTTCTCCTTCATCGACTATCAGTATATCTTGGGCAACCTCTGTCTCACTACCAGCCTCGTTTCTAACACTAGCCTCATGCTTCTCTTCGTTGTTTTCTTTCTGTGATTCTTTTTCTTTCAGGTTCATTATTTCCTGTCTAATGATGTCAGCTTTTTTTGCACTGGCTACGGTTGGCCCTTTTCCTTCCACAGGTTTTGTTGGCTTTGAGTGCTTGTTTATCCGCTCCACTTCTTTCTTCACTTCCATTCGAATTTCATCCTCCCCCGCTGTGCCATTCGCTGTCTGCTGCTTCGCATGGTTCCTTGGCTTATAAACTTCATCCAACTCTTCCTTGTACACAATCGAAGACAGATCAGAATTGGACGTTCTATTCGAATTGGACGGCTCGTCTATTGCCAGAAACATGTTGCCAACTGTGCCATGCAAAAAAGACTCATATTTATCTTATTCATACTAAAAAAATATCACCCATCAAAATCTCCTTCAAGAATGTACATCAAAAAAGTACATTAGGTCAGATAACAGATGTGTGCAACACTAAGAGTTCCCCTTCAAAAATGTGATATCATAATCCTGAAAGATTTGAGCCTCGAAATCATGACAACTGTTAGGAAACCAACTTCAGAAGGAGAGCATCTTACTAATCATCATAAAACAATTCAGCACTATATACCAGTAGATCATTGCGATGTTTTATTACATTTCAATCAAAACGGGAAATAGCACAAACAGTCCTGTATGGCCTACGATGATATTTTGCAAAGGGTATGACTTCGTCCAGAGAAAGGAACTAAGCTAGTTTACATTATCAGTGGCACCAGGACATTCAACCAAAATAAGAAAGGCCCTAGCAAACTATCAAAACAGAAAACTAGCCCCCCCCCCATAAGAGGGTTTATTGTTTTCGGGAAATCTACTTGAACTTGAGCACAAATTATAATAAGGCTACAAACCAAATGTATACACAAATACAGGACACATATTAGACTGAGGGAGAGCATCTGCTAAAACGTTGCTACACAACTTAACAATCAAAACCACATATGCAGTCTCCCAAAAACCTGCTGGGACCCGGCTGTGTAACAAAAAACAGGAGAAGTAGTCTAGGTAAAAAGTGGTCCTACACAATTGTAGCTATTCTGGCTTAACAGCTAGAGCCAAAGAACTCCAAAATATGAGTGCATACAACACAAGATGTACATCTTGAAATCTACAAATACGCTAATTTATCATTCATGAAACAAACTTTGTTAAAAATCCAATAAGGAGCTGGCGAAATGTCTCAAGATATTTAAAACATCGATACACAATCTGAGCAGATTTGCAAAATAAAATTGAGGGCGAGAAAAGGGTCTATCAATTACAACGGAATTTTTGAAAAACAAATTAGGGAGATAACGAGTCTTTTACATGAGATTTAAAAAAATTAAAAAGAATACTCTCCTACCTTGCGTCGCTTACCCGCCAAACACGGGCGAGATTACGTTTCCTCTGATGCTTGATTTAAGAGTTTCAAGCACAGTTTTAAATTATGAGAGTATAAAATGGAAATAAATCATCACGCTTACCCGCCAGAACTGAGCTTGAACCTGATCCGCTGATCTTACGCGTTCTTGAAGTACTTCCAGAACGGTTGAATGAAGATGGGAGTCCCGTGGTTTCGCCTGTAAAAGTAGTTGATCTGGCTCTATGTGACTTCGAAACACCATTTAACTTAGGCTTCTCTCTTCTAACAGCTGATGACTGGCATCTCCTCCTAATCGGTTCCTCTGATGTTAGGCGTTATGGTTAATCGAAGATTAATGAATGAAAGAAAAACAAGAGCAACGTTAGCCAAGCTACGACATTAAAGTGTCCATAAAACGATTTGCAACAATGGCACCTGAGAAACAAATTGCTTGAAACATGTAATCAAGAACTGTTTCAAGAGAGGCCTTCTCTCAAGAAACTTAAAGAAAACATCTTACCATTCACAATACCCAATAATAACTTTAGTCATAGAAATTTGAGAGATTAATCTGAAGTTAATTGAGAGATGAATCAGCGCTTTGTCTACAAGTGATTGATTCATGACGATCACCGCTCTTTTGATTCAATTTGAAATCGAACGAATCATAACAATCACAAAATCATTTGAAGACAATGAATTGGTTTTATAAAGCATATCTTCCTGATTGCATACTGTAATATGATGATTAAGCGTGATTAAGTAATCAACATGAATCAAAAGGTATTGATTTCGTTTTACAGACACTTTAAAATTAATGTTAACTCTACAGGTAAAGTTAAAAAGTACTTTAGCTCTAACATGAATCATTTCGAAAGCATAAAATACATGATGTTAAATGAGTATAAGAATATTAATTTATATCTATATAATTAAATATGTGTGTTATAATGCAAAATAAATAGGAAAATTAATGATGAAAAAAGTGTACAGAAAGCAGGTAAGGATTATCAAATATCTATCAGTACTGAACACAGTATCTCCAAATATCACATCTAACTTCTCAACCAGCTTTGTCTAAGTCCTAATATCATCACAGAAATGCTGACACTATCAAAACAATACGTAATCTGCTCATGTGCGCTTAACAGTGGTGTGCATATAAGTAAATATATGTTTAAGAGCCTCATGAAAGTAGCAGATGATAGCTCAAAAGGTTTAAGAACTTATATGTAAATAAATCGAAACCTTTTTCCGAATTGGGAGATTGCTGAATGATGAAACCAAGTGCAGCTTTATTGAGGACATCACACCACTTTTCAACATCGGCATCAGAGTCGCATGCGAACACTACACCTTTTGCATCTTGCAACGCCTCTGGAGGTACATTCTTTGGGACGAGCTTGAATGTGCTGCAGAACAGGCATTGAAAGAATACTGTTATGCAAGCAGCATCACAAGACTAATTATGCTAATTTATGTCACAGGGATATTTATGCCAATTCATGTCACAATTATAAGTATATCAATGATGTTACAATAATAAGTGTGCTAATTTATGTCATATGGATAACTCTACTAATTCATGCTACATGGATAATCATGCTAATGTATGCTATAATACTAATCCGCTAATTCTTGTCACAATTATAAGTATATTGGCTGATGTCAGAATAATAAATGTGCTAATTTATATGATGAGGACAATTATACTAATTCATGCCACATGGATAATTATGCTAATATATGTCACAATAATAATTTGCCAATTCATGTCACAATTACAGGCATGGAACAAATCTAATGCAGACATCACGCACGCTTCCCAGCTGCAAATCAAATAGAACAGACCATCGATAGGTACAATCACATTCAGTCGACACGAGTTAGTCGACAAAATTTGATACGATGCATACCTACAGATCAGCCTTTATAAAGAGAAATTGCTCAAATCCCAGCCTATTATTATTTCTCTTTCAAAAGTAAGTAAATGCAACAGCGTTTAATAGCGGGACTATAGTATTAAAATGTTTTAAATACTTTTTCTGTTGCCATTCATCAATCTAAAAAAATTTACTGCGACTCCTTTTCGAAATAAATTGATTCAGTACGATTAAATTCCGAGGCTTCACTCAAGAATGCTTTATTCGGCTAGATTCTGCACTTATCGGCTATCAAACCACTTGATCCTGAATCGTTTCTAATAAAAGAAGCATTGAACAGAATGTTATAATCGTTGGAAAATGAATGGCATATACTAACTGCTTCCTTTTCTCCTCCACCGGAGCGACGCTGAAATTTCTAACACTGTATGCGTGCTGTGCAGCAATGTCGAATGATGTTTTGTATAGATACAAAATGCCATTCTTTAAAACCACCCAGCATTGTTTCCAAGCTACGGTATGCAGGGGACCACCTGTGGCTAGAATCAGAGAAAAAAGTTTCCATAGGTTGTTCAAATACACGCGTCCGAACAATGCGCACACAGTTCAATATTGCTGAAATATCTTCAGTTCTAAAAAGTATCTAAATTCGTGTGTGTGTTCTTTGAAATATTGTATGGCACCATTAAATATCGAATATTGAGTGCCACAGACTAAGCTAATAACAAGGGAAAAAACTAAATGGGATACTGTGAACAGACGAGCTATCTCCAGCAAACAGTGGGTGGTGAAATAGTGCAAAAACACACATCTGATAAATCTTCCTAATTCATATGCCATAAAAGTCTTAACAATAATGTCTACCTTCAAGAAATGTGAATGTCTATTTGAACATAAGTGGTAAAACCCACAGTTGCAACACCCATTTATCTCTACACACCCTTTTATAAGAGTACTTTATTATCCGCTGAGCCTCGATATTCTTCAAACTTTTTTATGTTCAGCCTACGAATATTCCTAAATTATTCTGAAATTTTACCACTCAGCTGGTCAATTATCTCTTATTAATACACCTTTGTGTTATATCTGACATCCTAGACTTAATATTTACCTCACATCTGTGTCCAAAAATGATTTGTTACCCCCCTAACACAGCCCACTTTTTTCAGTTACTCCGTCATTTTCTCTTCAGTTCCCACCCCAGTCATAAATAACTACCTCTCCCTCAATGATAAAAAAATGACAGAAATTACATTTCTTGAACAGCCATCCCTCGTAATCAGCTGGGTTTAAATCTCTGCACTGAACTTTCAATTCATCTCCTTCGAATTCAGCTGCTCGTCTTGACTTCGAAATTCTTCGATGTCTACGAGTTTCCGGCAAGGTCTCTTGCTGTTTTTCGCCTGTCACCTCGATTTCTTTTAATGCTTCAAAGAAAAACGACGAGTTAATTTAAGTTTGTAAGTGTAACATGCAAAAGTGGCAGGGCCGCATAAATGAACGAATAACACTGAATCCCTTGTAACGTCATTTTATAACTGCGGGGGATCCCTCAGGATCGGTGCTAATATGCTCCCTCTCCCCTCCTGGGTGCTCTTGACAAGTTGGTAGGCATGAGAATAGTTGTCAGATAAGGAAGATAAACGGCATGGGAAACGAAAGAGGCGACAGAAGGATAAAGAACTGAGAAAAGAAAACACGAAGTGATATGAGGGTCAGCGCTAAGTTGGCAGAACGAGAGATAACAGACCTTATTGCTAAGAAACAGGGGATTTTGATTATCATAAGGAACAACTGTATTTAACAAGAGATGGAGCCACATAGTTAAATGTAAATAAATATAAATAATGCTATAAATATGTTAAGATGAATTCTGCCAGCAATAACGCACAATCTATGCCAATCAATAATTATACCTTTTCCACCAACAACAACTTGTCTCTGCTCTCCATATTTGGTTGCCAATGCCGGCTTCTCCTTGGATGCGTCTTTCTTTTCACCGTCCAGTACATTCGAAGTGCTTGCAGCTGCAAAAAGATAGGCGCGAAAGATCGATTATCACATGATTTTTTAACATGAAATTATAAGCAATTAGTAAGCAAACAATTGCTTAAATTGGCAAATTTATCTATTGAGGGAATAAGAATCTGTCATCCCTAGGCAGTGCCAAAGTCTCAAAAACTGAGGATGGCCTAAAGATCACGTAAATTTTGAAGGCCACTTACAATTTTTGAAAAACTGAAAAACAGGTACTTCTTTAGTCAGATATATTTTGCAGCATACGTACTGTGTAATGTCCTAATGCCTACAGACAGCCTAAGGTTTCCCCCTAAACATGCCTCGACAATTCAAATATCCTGTAAAAATATCACACTATTTTATGATTCCGATCGCCAAATATCTTATCTTGAGATTTTCTCATCGTTGTTAACAATTTGCACAGCATTCCCTGCAGATCTGCTTCGACTTTATTTAGACACAAGCGCATTTTCCCACAAGATTAAAAGTTATTAATTTTTAAAGTGACTTGGAAAACTTCAAGTAAATTGGATCAAAATATTCACTCTTATTGGAAAGGATATGAAATACTGACATCCACGATTATAGCAAAGCATCGATCGAATATAAATCAAGGAATCAGGAGTTGGTATATCCGAACGAAGTTTTACGGGCAAAGTATTTTTACGAGCCTGATCTGAAGAGGCAGAGAAAGATATTGAAATATTTTTAATATTGAAATGGCCGGTGTGCGGTTTGCACGTGATCTGGACGCTAATCCGCAGAGAATTTCCATAACTGTGTTGTACAGAAACCAATGGGGATACACAGACCAAAACTATGTACTCTTGACTTTTCCTAAGGAAATTAATTTTCCTCAAGCTGCCTAGTCTACTTTTCCAGTAGAAATATGACGTACACGTTTCTTTAGCCGATGAGTAGAAGGCCAAAAATGTAAGAAACTTGTACGTGTAAAGACAAAATCATTAAAGGAGCTTTCCAATTCTAAACATTTTTATCACTGCCAAAATTCCAGAGTTACGAAACCGGTTCCATTCATTGTAGTAAAAATTTGCATGAACTGTCTGCGACCATTTAGCAAATGGTTTCGTTGAAACTTGCAATCTTTCCTTGCTTCAGTACTATTTTGAGGGCTCTACTTGAGCAACCAAAATTTAGAAACTATTAAGGAGCCTTTAGCAACACCATCTGGTTAAACGAGGCCCAAACACAAGGAAGAATAGGGCCTAGGCGCGGACCTACGTTTTTTACAAGAAAAAACGCGCAATACACGCACCTATTCTGCGTGCATGGTATAAGAAGACTCAGTATTGCAAAGACAAATCTTATATATACCCTATACGTACAGCTCCCAACTTATATTTCACTCATACATATTTACGAATGTCCAAACTAAACACATAAAGGTCCCTGGTTTATTTCCATATCAAAATATACAAGCTACTAGAACCGCTGGTGCTTCTTATATGGATGTGATCTACTGAGTAGAAAATCTCAAAGTTATGAAGAAAAAATAGGCCTAACTTTGATCATGGTATTTAAAGGACGTGATCAGTTAAGTAGAGAATCTCATATTTATGAACAATAAATGTGCCTAATTCTGATCAGTGCCATTAGAGGAGAGATTTGCTATAATCGTACAGATAAAACAAAACCAGCTTAAGATGAAATCCAAGAAAAACAGAACTGATTGACTCAATGAGATCAATAAATGCAAACAAAAAAAAGACTAAGTGGCCACTTTAAGCTAGTTAAGACATGACGTCACAAATAGGGTGGATTAACAGGGTGAGGAATACACTTGGCTGGGGAAAAATCACAGAAAGGGCAGGTAGGGACTTCTGCTATCATCATTTTGACATTTTTGACAGAAACGTACAGGACCATACGTGCACCTATGAATTGATGATCAACTTCTTCGACTCATCTTTGTAACTCTATCTAATAGCGAGCAGTCTACTTCTTCTTATCAATCTCATTCAATCTCTGATGCCATTTCCATAGTATTTAACGGGCGCCTTCCCAGTACCAAGCTTTGTTCCTAGTACCAACCCGCCAACCTCCAAGAAATGCCACAAAGGCAACGAAACAGCCAAATTACATCGAAATACGAATCAAATAGAGCTTTAGAAATATGAAACACGTATGCGGAACATATTTTGGGGAAAAGTCAAACAAGGCAATAATTTCGGTCAACAAAAAGCCCAAAGGTGGCCTGTCACAGATTTCCTTTGTCCTCTATTTCTCTGCTGTTCTTCTCTGTAAACTATATTTGTTGATATTGGTCCTCTATATCCGTATTCTCCGAGGTCTAGCTTGCTACCGATGCAGAAGTTTTGGTTTGAACTTCCTACAACATGCCCAAAAAATGATGCTTTGCGTTTAGCAACTTGCTTTAATAGGTCTCGTTTTTACTCTGAAAAATATCTTTGTTTGGTATTCTGTGTATACAACTAACTCTTAATAACCTGCGAAATACCATTATCGCTTTCTCTTTACTTATCATCCATGCTTCATAGCTATAAGCTATATAAGTATAGACTCTTTCTCATGAGTTTTTCTCTTTCTCACGAGTTTTCGCTAAATCCCACAAACCATATCTCTACTAGTGATGTTCTCCTTTCGCATTCTAAGCAACTTTTACTTCTTCTAAGACGGTTCCATTTGACCTTATGCCGATCTTTATCCCTGGATATTTTCCCTAGTCTTTTTTGCATTTAACCATACCATAGTTCGTACAACGTTTGTGTCTATTTCACCCACCAAATACCGGTAATAATATATATTCACAAACAAAACAGACAGCAGCCTCACAACAATAGTGAAAACTGTGAAAACCAGACAATGATCATCGCTTGGTTATACGACTATGGTGGTGTTTATGATCACGTATAGAGGGCGTGAAAGGAGGATAAGATGCGTATAGCACGGATTTAGCGTCAAGTTTGTTGGACAATAAACAGGTAACGTTGACCTCATATGAAAAAGTAGGCACCAGAAATGAGAACCTCCGTACTACTTTGTTGAAATCTCTACTCAATGAGTTCAACAATGCTATTGCAAGCAGCTATACGCGACGAAGTGACTAGAGCATCCCTGTTGACAGTATAACAAGAAAGTACCTTACAAGGCAAATATACTTCGCTTTTGAAGTCTTGTCCAGCTCACACTAGGTGATTTTATGTCATTTTAATTTCTTTCATGCACACCCTATCTGAATTGTACGGACTCCCTTCCCGTACTCGTTAATTAAACAAAGACCAGCACTGAAACTAATTAACGGCTATTTGTCTACTACAAATTGCAAAACATCAATTCCCGTGTGTATCCGCACAAACTTAAAGGACACTGCAACAAGAATATAGATCTTAATGCAATACTTAAGCACAAAAAATCCGGGAAACATTCAAACTTATCTGGTAGCGTCTTAAACAGAGCAAAAGCCGTACCTTTTCTTAATTTCCATTTACTCCGTAAATTTCCAAAGTTCATCGTGAATGTCAATAAAGCAGTTTGCTTGGATGTCAATATATTGCTGGTTGCAGCCGTCTGTCGTTCAAGCTATTAGACTTCCCACTAGGTCCAAAACAATCACAGATAGCACTTCTAAGCGATTACCAAAACCGCACGTACACAATTCAGCACATTCTTTGGTTGAAAATCAACTTGTTTACTTGTGACGTAACTCCGTGGAAATGCAAAAATAACATGCGCTCTGCATAGGGAATCGAGCCTAAAGTTCTGCAGTACGACAGTGTATTTCTCGTATGGGCCTAATATTTGTCGTACGAGACAGAAAGAAAGTGAAAATGCCACTCGATAATAGAAGGTATCATGCGGGCAAATCCCCTGTGACGTGTTGATTCTCTAAGGCCCTTCTGTTTCGTGGAAATTGTCAATGCATGTGCAGGATTGAAATAAACAAGTTTCATTACATTAACTGCGCAGTGCAAATCATGCCAACACGTGGAGATCCATGGTTTACGTGAAGTGGTGTACTAAAGGGGAATGGGGGTCCAGACCCCCACTTCTTTAAAATAATGATAGTTGAATACAGTTCTAAAATATTGTACCATTTACCATGGCAGAATTTAAAAGCTATATTACAGGAAAAGATTCCTAAAAGGGCGTTTCCTTGCATTTGCGATAGTCTGAAGGGCGAGGTCAACAAAAATTCCGGGCATTATGCCCCTAGTCTCCCCCCCCCTCATGTCTGCCTTCCTGGATACGCCTCTGTTCATGTGAATTATATTATGAAGGAAGACCAACGAAAACTGGATAACATCCCCCAAAGCCACTCTTATATCATTATTTAATAAAAACTATGAACAACTGAAGCCGGGAGCTGGCCAATAATGAAATATATTAAACAACATTTGTTTCCCTTTTGAGACCAAGAAATTTTTCATCTACCCCTTCAAGAATGGGCCATCTTCACTTAGGTGCATCAAAAATACCTTATCAGTTCTCCCTACTTTCATGAAATATTTAACAAACTTTAACAAACTTGAGTACGGAGTACGGAAGTTCCATAAAAAACTGAAAAAAACCTTATAATTCGATTCTATCTTGGTTGATTTTCCCTATTTCTGGCACGTCTGTAACTCCCTCCTTTATACGCAGCCATGTGGTCACCAAACCCCTCAACTACCGCAGTACGCGGAGCATTCCCACGGCTTATCTCAAGATATCGGCCACAGAAAGTTCCTTTCATGAGAAAACATATTCCTAGCTACAACTGTTGCACTTCTCAGTTCTTAATTTCTATCATTCATTGATTTGTGACAGGCATTTGGTAGACATGGCAATACCATCCGCTAATGGTTTAGCACAATGGATGGCCTTTTCATTGTTCATGGAAAAGGCAACGGTATGTAGTTATGCCTACCGAATAAAATCGCTTTTGCCTCGAACAAAAAGGCATATTTAGCAACAATAATATCATATACAAAAACATTCATGCCGTTACCAAGCAGAGAACAATAACTTCACAATTCATCTCCAAACATTCCCCCACATTCACAAAGGGCGAAACAACGAAATCTTTCATAGGCCCATATTTAATATCCATTTCTCTCAAGAATTTTGTTCAAATTCAAAACAATTTCTAGTTCTGTTTCTTCATAATAAGTTGCTACGAGAGGAGGTTTTTCTGGTGTTTGATTCGCTAACATCCAACAGACTGCCTGTCATATATTGTCCAAGTTCTGTTGCTACAGCCTACAGCCAACGAGCCCATACGTGTAAGATTTGCTTAATATCACTCTATCCTTATGTGTTTTTCAAGAGGGAATGGAGCGGTTGGGAGAACAAATTGAAAGTACGTATCCACCTAACTTTGAGGACGATCAACTTTTCATAAATTGAGTGGTGTGTGCTATAGCGTATACACTGTTTTCCTCCTTTGCTGTTCACTAGTATTACTTTATAGGGGGGCTAGACCAACATATAGTTCGCAATCAAACTGTAAACAAAGTGCATGCAAACAAGACTTCAACAAGCTCGCACTCATTTCACAACATGAACAATCCATGAATGAACAAACCTTCTGATTCAACAACATCAACTGATTTTGACCTTTTACTCGTTCTGAACATTCTTGGGAATTTGCTGCGCTTTTCGTCGGGAGTTTTGGGGCTTTTTGGCGAGCTAGGTGACTTTTCCGGAGACGCGCTATCAGGTGATTTATCTCCCATTTCATGGCCATTTTGCCTCTCTGCCTCATTCTTATCATGACTGTTGCTTTTCCTAAATTTCCTGATAGAAGTAGAGTGAGCTTCAGTATATGCTATAAGCAAACTGGTGAGACAAGGAGGAGAGATGGAGAGGAAGCCAGGGATTTTCTCTGGGTGGCCGGTTGTTAGTCAGTCAATCCTCTATTTGCTAAATAAATTCCTAAGTCAGTCAGTCAGTCAGCTATTATAGTCTATCATTTCCTTCTACCACCCTAACAAGTCACTTTAGTCGGTCATTTTAGTCGATCACAATAGTCAGGTGGTCTAGTGATCAGTCGGTTAGGCCACGTAAGGCAGGGTCAGACTAAGTCAGGTGAAGCAAGGCGAGATTAGGTAAGGTTAGGTGAAGAAAGGTAAAGCAAGGTCAGGCCAAATCAGATGAGGTAAGGTCAGGTGAGGTAAGGTCAGGTGAGGCAAGGTCAGGCCAAGTCAGGTGAGGCAAGGTCAGGTCATGTCAGGTGAGACAAGGCCAGGTCAGATGAGGCAACATCTGGCCTGGCCTGGTGTGATGTAGTGTGATCTGATTTGATCTGGTCTTGTCTGCATTGGTCTGGCTTGGCCTGGTCTGATCAGGTTAGGGTAGGGTAGGTCAGCTCAGTCCAGCTCCGGCCATCCCACCACAGTACAACCCGTGGGTAAAGCAAAAGTTTAATAAGTCAAACTTCTTCTCACCGACAACAATTGCACAATGTGAACTCAAGGTACATTGAGTAGTGAAAACTTAGAAAGACAAAGCGAAATTTTGATCATCATAATAGGTAAAATGTAAAGACCGTCCACACGCTAGAAAAGCGTTCATTTCTTACAAAATTCAAAGCTGATTTCTAATTCTAGTGCAAAGTACAGAAAAAAATAATAAAAGTAACAACAGGAATTTTCCTACCTTAAACTACGGTTCAGCACATTACCGAATTTCCGGGAAAAGTAATTGTCCGATTTCCCTTCGGACGGGCTCGTTGGCGGACTGGCACTACCTTCGCCGCTCTCTTCAGGGGCCTTCTTGAGAGGAGCATCTTGGACCACATCAGGGGGGTTATCAACTTTCGTTTCAGACATGTTGATGTCCTTTAACGACAAGATACTCTATCCTGAAAAGAGAAAAATAAGCGTGAAATTTGTAAATATATCACATATACAGAATACTCTCCTCAATGACGAACGGAAACAGTTGCCTACCTAAAGAAAGTTTACTTAGATCAGTTTACATGCAACATCCAACCCTCCGATGTGTTTGAGAAATGTTAGCTTCAAACATTCAGTTCTCCTCTGTTCGAACTTCAACCCTCACAATGACAATCCTGGTTTTCCATGAGTGAGAAATGGCTGTCACCTTTGCTTGGTAGCAAAGTTATAATACTACGTAGTGTGTTCTTGAGAGTGGATTAATTCAAAGATTTGAAATTCTATAACTGTATGAATACTCCTTTGCATACGAGGAAAATGTACAACTTGTTAAGAGCTTTTAGCCTGGATTTTACAGGTCGGCAACTGTATTATTAAGTTTCATTAACTTTTTGACTTAAAGTCTCGAGTTTTAATTTATCTGTGAGCATTCGGCTCAAGACAACCAAGGTAATTTTACCAACCAGCAAAACGTGATTTGTGTGTAATGCCCATAACATCGTCCAAAACAACACGTAACTTTGTTCAAAGTACTTACCAAATTCGTCAGTCACTTGTCTTTGGTTGTGAACCTCTCGTGCTTGCACAAGCGTCTAACCTTTGAGGGGATGGAGAATAGTCCACATTAGCATGATAGCATGTTTAATCTACGGGGGCAATACATAAATTTGTAGTTCATGTAGTGGATATATTCGGATAAAGAGAGCTTAATTTTTAGTTCGAAGAGCTCTATAACATCAGCCGGAAATGTCGTTATTACCTTGTAAGTGCTGGTAATATTTACCAATGATATACTAAATCAACAGTTTAAGTTGCATTAACTGCATATTAACGAAGTGGGCGTGGATTTTTATGGGTCTGATCCAGTTGCAATAACATGATCACGCATACAAGTATGGGGCATGTGAGGTGTGCTGAAAACAAGTACTGGTACTGGCGGGCACTCAGGAGGGACGAAGACCGACGGTGAACTCCCCTATGCTGCAAAGGAACAATGAGATTGATAGGGCTTGGTACCTAAAGTCTACCTCAGAGGCTTGTCCTCAGGCTCTAGTGATATGGCTGCCCCCCTTGCCCAATAAACAACCAAGAGTCAGCCACTGAAACTAAGGTAATTTGTGGAGATGATGATGATGATTTCTTTTTCGATAAATTCAGTTCAACTACTATTAGCAGTCGATAGATGTACATATCTGGCCGACATTCAATACACGGTAAACGAAGAAACAAAGAGGAGGACACAAAGGGAGGAGATTTGACAACGTGAAATGATTGCGAGTCAAAAGTTTATTGCCAAATGGCGTCTGCACGTGTATCGACCTTTCCCGTCAAAAATGTTGCAGCCGCAGTAGAACAGTAATATACATAAGAATGGTTTTCTCCTTCTCCTTCTTTTTCTCCTGGTTTTCCTGACATTCTTTACACTTCAATAACGAAGAAAGAATTTTCCCCCTGACACTAAAACTGACTAGCCTTGTAATGTAAACACTCAAGTGCTTTGGTATTTTGAAGTTTCTGATTGCACGATGCACAATACTGTATGCATTGTGAGTTCTAGGCCTACGCTGGTCTTATAGCTAAGAATACTACGAAAAGGGATTAAAGAAAACGGAGGAAGAAAGTGGTAAATACAATGAGAGTTAATATAACAATGAAATCAACAGTGGAACCGAAATAATCATGAGGAATATGTTAACCAAGAATTACGAACGCTGTTTAGGCCTGGGAAATCCAACATTGAATTCTCCCGACATTGTCAAAATAAGAGCGCACTTCAAATTGCCACAGTTTGCACTGATTAGAGGCCAGGCTCGTGGGGCTGTAGCCGGAAGGGTAAAAAATGCAACGGCATGATGATGGTAATGATGACTGAAGAAAATATCTAGCCAAACAGCGAGAAAACATTCTACAGCGCAAGAATACTATGTAAAGCAGCACCTCAACATAATCATAAAGGACGACTTCATACCAAGAGCAAAACTGAGATTCATGAGATACCACTCTTTCGCAATCCTTCTTACAACACACTGTGAAAAACAGACCGAATAATCCTAGCAGTAATCCCGTTCTGTAAATAATTCAAGTTCTGCAAAATGTCCACTATCGTTGCATGACTGTACCTTGCTTCCGGCTGCCAAAACATGTTGAGGTGGGAAAAAGCTACATAATATTTAATTAGCACTTGTTTCTCAATAACGACGGTGCAATCTCCCAAAGATCATGTGGGAACAATGGAAATATGTGCGTGGAAAGAAAAAACACTAGGGGAGTCGTAACAGTAGCGGTGGGTTAGTTGGACATTCGACAACCTTTAGGGCCACCCAAGCTTTGTTCTGGAGCAATATTGAGCATCCCTCTATGACTTTTTGATGAGCATATTGTTAATTTGTTTCTGAGTGCGCACGTGCCATATTCCTTGGACGTGGAAAAACCAATTATCATCTCGCAAACGTCAGTAGTATTGTCAATAATTGCAGATCACAAATCCCATACAAAAGAAATGTAATTTATCCAGCAAATGATGCATGAGAACTTTGAAGCTAAGTTCAAACGTTCAAGGTGCATCCATAACAATGTTTGGGCCGAAATTCTAGCTCTGTAGCACAGATTACCCGGACATTGGGAACCAGTAGAATTACGTGGGCAAAACGGGGTTGGAACTTGGCTCAAGACAAAAGTCGCTGCGATGGAAAACGATAATAACGAAAAGGTCCAGCAATGCGGTTCAGAATCATAACGTGCAGGGAACTACTGACATGTCAACGATAAAAGATGTAAGGACATTTAACGTAGTGACAACAATCTTGCTGCAAAAGGGCTGGGCGGGTCTACAGAAAAGGCCACTTGCCGTGTTTACGTGTATGTGCTAAAAAACGCATACTTACAATAAGTTGAAGCGCTTTTCAAAAACTGGAACAGGTTCTCACTTCTTTTCTGGAAAGATTTACGTGCTAATTGAACATAAGTTAAACAGCCTCACTATTCCGATTCACATTTTCCTTCGTCGTCCGGCTCACGTACTTTATTACGACACCAATCCAACGCGAAAGTACAAGTTTACCGCTGTACTCCTGCCATCATCACCTCAGCGTGATCGATCGCAATCCTGCCATGACATGGGGAATGAACTGCTCCAATTGGTCAACGCATGAATAAAAATGTTATTTGATTTCTCCATGGATGCAGAGCAAGCTTACTGAGATATATTTACCTTTGCAAAGATCTGTCCGGGAACGGAGCGAAAACCAGATGTTTGCCTTTGAGCTTATGAACTTGTCAGGGGGAAATGATATAAAGCCCATGGAGAATGTCAGTGAGCATAACCCAATTGCAATAACTTTCATCCTATACGCTGGTAGATAGTACCTTGCTGGGCTCGTGTTATTTCAAGTAAGATTCCATACCATTGCACCTGACAACCTGTTACAACAAGCACTCTACGCATAACTCGTATTAACTCTACGTCCTTCAAAATTTATTTTGCAATGGGGCAGATCAGAGAGACCTAACGACAGTTAGCTCTTGACTCAGTGCTTGTCACAACTGCAAAACTGGTGACCCCATGCGCCATGCGGGCGGAACTGGCAAAGTCATATTTGGGAAGGACATCGTTTCATTTCCCTTTTAAACAGGCGTTGGCTGTTCAAGTACAATGTTCCATCAAATGAATTTCTGCGCAGTGGGCACACTTAGATAATGAATGCGTAAAGAAGGTAGGTACGATTTATCACACTAGGGTACATTGCAGCAGGACATCATTTAAGAAAATTTGACATGGTGGGGAAAACCAATGCAAAAAGGACCCAAGCTAGTAGACCAGCAACTGCACATTGAGGAAGAGGACCACCTGGGCCAATGGGCCAGTAATGACAATGCTAAAAGATGCTTTGCAATAAAGCAAGTACTTCCCCCCTCCCTGAAGGGGAGAAACAGTTCATATACAGCTTGTGAAAGGGATATGTCATCAGATAATCAAGAGAACGAGAAGAAAGGCTCACAAAATGTCACTAGAAATTGGGGGTGATTAAACCCATCAAGATAAAGGTGCGTTGTAAAAGCATTATAAAATACTAGTGGTACCCGTAGTGGGTTTTAGGTGGAGCCGGGGGGGGGGGGGGCTAAATGCACCTTGAAGTAGATTAGTTGCTATTTAGGCGTTAAGTAGGACGGTTCTACGAACTATAAAATGGATGCACATTTTTTGTAAGAATGTGTAATTTTTACACTGAGCCTCAATATTCTTAAAACTGTTTGAATTTGAGCCTAAGAATTATTCTTAAATTTTGCGAAGTGTAGCAAAACAAAGTTACCTGTCAGGTCTGAAAAGGCATCCTACTTACCCACAAGCCACGATTATTCTGGTAACTTTTAGCGAGAAGCCAGATTATTGCCGATAGTTCTGTGAAAAATTGAGGGTTTCATAACCCTGACATTTACAAAACAAGAAATCACTCAAATCCTCCATTTATGATGAAAATTTTCTAAAGAAAAGGTAATGCCATATCAGTCCAGATGCTTGAACAATCTACATTTACCAGAAGTGAGAATCACATAATACGGAACAGACACGGGAAGGTTCATGGACCAAAGAATATGGGCAAAATTACCAACAGAAATAAAACATTATGCCTCCTTGAGCGTTTTCAAAGAGCATATGAAATCCGCCAAATGTACACATTGCAACTGTAGGATTTGTAAAACTTTTATTTATGAATTAGGTCTATTGTAATTTGCACTAGTACTACCTTTTTAATTACATGTACACTCTGTAAACAGTTGGCCTGGATTTGCTTTTATTTTTAGCTACTATACACAGCCAACTTCAAATTAAAGACTTAGTAATGAAAACTTCATGAATATTCCATTTAAATATACAACCGTAAACCTCGCTTGAAAAGGTAGTCTACAGATGGCTACTTGGATAATACAAGAAACAAGAGAGAATACTACAGTTAAATCTTAAAACATAAGAAGTTCTTGAGAGTCCCAATCTTTACTACGGCGACGGAATATGTCATATGTAGTTCTTACGGCAATGGTCATTGTCCCTCTAATTATATAGTTTCTGGTTGTGATGTCGTATTTAAGGTCTTTTAACATATCAAGAAAGCTTGAGGTGTGCTGGTCAAAAACACCAAGAGCACTCATGGACAAATTTACATATTTTGTAATACAATATTGATACCATACAATAGGAAGAGAGAGGGGAAAGCGTTCCATCCTAGCAAAAAAGAACGCAATTGCACTCTTAGAAGCCGCACATATTAGTTACAATAGTAAAACTTACAGTGACACCTATTGAACCACACCTGTTAACATCAAGACATTTGATAGCCAAATCGAAGCATCACACCCCTTGTATTCTCCATCGAAACAATATTGCCTACTTCTGTACAGACCCTCCCTTTCGTTCTCTAAGCATTGAACAGAGGCAGCTGGCGAGCACATGAAATGACTACATTCCTCTACTGAAAAATTAATTAGCAATTACTCATAACCTGTTAATTACATTATAGCAAAGTGCTTCTCAACAGAAACATAAAAGCATTGTATTGAAAGTGGTCAAAATGACTAAATACCGTCCATCAATTATGTAATATTTCGGCTGCGGATGGAAATTTACAGTTTTCTATAGAAAGATTGTTCTATAAGACTTTTGTAAGGATTGCCGTGGTCTTATATTCAACAAAAACTATAAGAAATCTTTAGGTTTATTATCGGCAAGTTGTCAACCATCAGCATCAAATTACTTCATCAGCATTCACAACTTACTTCTACAACTAATGAGGTAAATTTTCCTCAGTTCAAACGCGGTAAAGTTCATCAATTCAAACAACAGCCTACTTGACTAAAAGCTCTTTTATATACATATTGTCAGTAGCCTTCACCTGGTTTCTTAGTTCTTCTACTTGTGAGTCAACCTGACTTTCTGTCAGTTCGTCCAGAGGGATGTCTGTTACCTTGCGGAGGAACTCATCAATGATCTGCATCCCTTCCTGCTCGAGAAAGCGCAATCGATGAAATAGAAGAAAAGACTTAAAAGATTTTAATTCTAATAAAATTTAAATGATTTAGTGCTCAGTAAAATTAAACACAATACGCTATCTTCAATGTCTGAATTAAAAGTGCTCTCTGAATGCTAAATTGTGCCTTTTGCATTGAGACAGAACTAAAAATGAGACCCTAGCAGACTCACAGAGTGCTCTTCCTTGCTTGTTATTGAACAAATTAAACTTTCTTCAACTCTTTAGTATCTTACGTAGACCCTCCCCACCCGGACCCTCCCTACACAGAACCTCCCTACCCAGACCCTCCCTGCATGGAACCTCCCTGCCTAGACCTTCCCTGCTTGAGCCCTCCCTACTTGAACCCTCCCTGCCCGGGCCCTTCCTGCATGAAACCTCCCTGCCTAGATCCTTTCTGCCTGAACCTTCCATGCCTGGACCCTCCCTGTATGGACCCTCCCTGCCTGGACCCTCCCTGCTTTACTCTGTTTGCAATAAGTAGATGAGTACAACAAGCAAGTTCTGGCATGCACGGGTGTTCTTCGTAAATGTAGGGTGTGGAATAAGTGACCTCTAACTCCTTTGTCCTCCACCTACCAAATGGTTCCTGTGTCCCTTTCATACAGTACCTCAAATGACCAAATGACAAACGATCCCTTTTTAGTTAGTTAAACTAAAGGGTTCAAATATTCGCATTCAACCTTTTTGCAAGATTCATTTGGTCCACATTCAGTAGTAGCGACTCCGCTGCGGCCCCTTTGGTATCACTTACGAGAGCGATTAAGAGCAAATAGGGACAAGCATCAAGGTACGGGGTATTTACAACAATGCGTTAGTTGTTGCATGGGCCAAATTGTGAATACGGCATAAGCAATCTGTATGAATTTTTCGTGAAATACTTAGCTTATTCCCGAATGCAGAAAGTCTGGACCTGGCAACGCGAGAGTCAGCTCTTAGCTATCCATAAGCTGAAATATTTTATCTTATTTTATCGATTACATTACGGTCTTGATCCAACTCAATTACTCTCTAGCTGAGTTACAATTTCGGCCTCTCTGTTCGTCAGATTATGATCTTTGCCACTATTCTAGCTAGACAAAATATCCGTGATAGACAAAATCATTAAGAGAAAGTTAACTCCAAAACTCAACTGAGTATATGGCTGTCAGCATCATAATGGCGGACAAATTTGTTAGCTATTTCAATACCAGTTCATAAGCTACAAGTGAGTGTTATGAGACCATATCAGTTGTTTACGAAAGGTTCGTGAGAAGAAACAGAAACATTGAAATTCGGGTTAAATTCTCCGACGACTTTCTGTAGTAAGACATTATAACATAGTATAGTTTTATTTCGAAATAGAGAGATTTAATTCTAAAACGCAGCCAATTCTATTTTGCATTCTGTAGTTCTGGGAATATTTTGACTGCTTGTAAAATGATCAGGTATACGAACCTGTTTCGCCACGCGTCGTTTCTTGGCCACGGCATCATAGTCTACAATAAATAAAAATCACCATTGAGCTTATAAAATGTGGAAGCAATGGCAGAAAAGTGTTGTAGAGCTACACATAGTGATTTAGAAGCATGGTTTCCCCGTGAGTAGCTCATGGTAGAAATTTGTAGACATTCATGCACATGAAATTTCTTGTAATTACGAGTGATGGCAGAGAGAAGGCTGATAAAATGCAGTTGACTAATGATGTTATAAATTACTATTCATATTCACAAAAAAAGATTGGTACTTGGTGTTCCAATGATGAAAGAACCGAGTGAGCAAATTGGAATAAGATGGCGTGCAAGGTGCACACAGTTCAGTAAAAACAAGCCTTTCCTTGGAATGGGAATAACTAATACAAAGAGCTGCTGATGGATATAAATGAGATGACATGTTACAAAGGAAAGATGGAAGGTGCAACGTACAGTTTTAATGTCAATATGTGAGACAGATTAGGGCTGGAGAGCTTTCAGAATATTCATGGGGTGGTTGATGGAAGGTATGCAATGCAAAATAATGTTTTCGCTTGAACGAAAGCGAAGGAAATACTGGGTTTATTTGTCGTGAATCAAAGGAAATGTTAGTGAAATTGAGTTGTGAGCAATTGTAATCCTTCATAAGATATTGGATGGGGAAGGTAGCAGGTAATATTAATGAAATATAATAAGGTTATTTTAAAGGTAAGCAGATTCTGGAGACATCTCTAAATACAGGGGGAGCACTACCCCTTTAAGAGTAATGGATAGATGTGCACTTCAATCATTCCTTAGGCTCTCTGATTGACGATATTATGAATTTAGAAAAGAAAAGCGTTTGAAGACGATTTATGGTAAGATACAAAGGCCAAATCGTTTGTTATCAATAAAGTTTAACTAATATCCGCTGGGCAGCTGGCAAATTGCATTATGCCTGTTCTCTGAATAACTAACTCAGGATTGAAAGATGGATAAGTCAGTGAAAGAATGAATGGAATGAAGGAGGGTCTTTAAAAGAGGTGGATAATTAAGTAAAGGTGGTAGGGGGAGCAGATAATGATAAGGAGGAAAGTGAGATTAGCTGACCGAGATATAAATTGAAGTAAGAGATGGAATATATGAGCAACATACCTGAAGCAACATCATCAAACCTGGCTGAGCTATCTTGAAAATCTTCAAGTTCTCTTGCTCGCTTTCTTGCAAACTGCAAGCAAGGTTACACCAGGTTGTCATTAAAAATAAAAAGGTATTCCTCGAGCAAAAGAAGCAGCTTCACTGTTGCTAAATGTCGGATGACAGGACTTGCAAGGAATTCCGATACAACCTCTATACACGAAGGCAACGGAATTGAAAATGAATAGGAAATACTTTCAACAATTTTATCTCTGAAACAGTGGCCTGCGCAACTCTTTACTGAAGACCATTGGAAAAATCACAAAGGCAAGCTGCCCATTAAGAGATGGAGAAAATTTATTAATGTTTTACTAAAAGAGGTATTGGTGTACGCAAGAAAGTAAATGATAAATTCATACGTAAAACAAAGCAAATCCTTGGATTTATGAATACAAAAAATCCAAAACCTATACCAGAATATACCATAGATAGATTTACCTCGATCACATTTTGTGGAAAATGTGCCAACTCTGCAACATGGATTCCAAAGCTTTGGTCACAAACTCCTGAAATCACGAAGTAATCAACCAGTTGAAAGTAATAGTAATTAAATAGAAGTAATAGTAAGTAATAGAAGTAATTAAACACACACACACATACACACACACACATACACACACACACATACACACACACACACACACACACACACACACACACACACACACACATACACACACACATGTATATATATATATATATATATATATATATATATATATATATATATATATATATATATATATATATATATATATATATGTGTGTGTGTGTGTGTGTGTGTGTGTGTGTGTGTGTGTGTGTGTGTGTGTATAGAATTCAAGAAAAAAACTTTGTAAAAAGTTGACGTTGTTTTCTTGAATTCTATATGGTATTTAAAAAATTTCTTAGAGATTGTATATATATATATATATATATATATATATATATATATATATATATATATATATATATATATATATATATATATATATATATATATATATATATACATATATATATATATACATATATATATATATATATATATATATATATATATATATATTTATATCTATATATATATATATATATATACTTAAAAGCTACAATCTCTAAGACATTCTTATATACGTTTATTTTTGTAATATTTGTACGATATCAAAATATAATAATAATCGTATTAGCTAATGTGATTGGAGAAGAGTGAAAAAATCTTATTCAATAATCCAAGTGCAGCTTGAGGGTGCCTCTTTATGACAATCTAAATCCTACTTAAAACGCATCTTTCGCTAGCCCATTTGCCTATTCTTTATATGAGCTGATAAACACCTGCATTAAATTCTAAGGCTAAAGTAACGAACTCATATACAGCAAAGCCAAAGAGGGAGCAATGAGTACGAGTGTCAATGACCAAGGAATAGGGACAATAACGAGTGTGATAGGCGAAGATCTGAAAAAGTTTGTATGTAAAAGTTAAAAGTATCACTAATGAATGACAACTAGACAAAATGTTCCTTTCCAGCTCAGTATGATCCTCTAACTAAGAATTCCTGCAAAATCAGCATCTTGTTTCCTCAATGATTGTGCATCAATTAAAAATTGTAAACAGGTCAAAATACTAAGTAGTTCAAAATAAACTTTAAGTATTATGAAAGAAAACAGAAATCAATTTACAAAACTACATATGTCGATATCATGCATTAGGTTGGCTATGAATGGAAGCACTGTATTTCCTTGACCAAGTATTCAAATTCCGAAGATAACCTCGTCAAAAAATGACAATCAAATAATAACTGACTACCTGGTTTGACTTTATATAGCAGAGTTAAACTCCCATCAATTGTCATTGCTGACACATGCAAATTCGAAACACTGGGCACAATGTCAGCGAGACCGGTTAGTTCATGGAAATGTGTTGCAAACAGACAAAAGCTCTTCAACTCTGTGGCAATATGCCTATAGACGAAATGTAAGGATATGAATAAAGAAAAAAATAAAGGACTAAAGATGCTATGAATGAAAGCAAACAAATCTTAAAGATAACATCGAGAAATCCTAATAGATAATAGTGGAAATGGCAGTTCATCTTGACATATCTGCCCAAAAGAGTAAAAATTATTCACATGAGCCATGAAAAACTTTCTCAAAATGTCGGTACTCTAAATCACTGACATCAAATAAAGTCAATTTCCGCAATCGATGGTTATATTGAAAATTTTACGCACTCCACGCTCATTGGGTACTTTGACTGCACTGATATTGGGAATATATGGAATATCAAATGAAAGTGGGAATGAAAGGAAGTAAATCGTACTCAGAGATTGCCCAAGCTAGGCCAAAGCCGTCATAGGTTGAAGTGCCACGTCCAAGTTCATCAATGATTATGAGTGAATCTTTTGTTGCTGACTAACAAAGAAAAAGTAAAATTCTTGTAGCAAATAGAAAAGGATATAAATTTAAACAGATATATTTGAAGAGATGCAGTAGGCTACCTCTATGAATGTCTGCTATAGAATCAATAAGAACTACGGCTTAATCATGTTTTAAGGGGCATAGATCATGAGTGTCAGGACAGAGATCACAAGTGTAAGGTCAGAGCTGATAAGTATAAGCTCAAAGTCATATAGATTGTCAGACAAACTCTGATTTCCATCAAAGCTGAATTGCAGAAAATATTGCCAAGTGGCAGTTTCAGGCGCAATGTCCCCACTACATAACCATCAAAGCAAGTTTACCCGTAGTATTGAAGAAGTTTCAAGCATTTCTGACATGAATGTGGAAACACCTTTCAATTGACTATCACCAGCACCAACTCGAGCGAGAATACTATCAATGATTGTAATCTCAGCTGATGTGCAGGGAACGAACGATCCCATTTGAGCCATTAGTGCAATAACACCGATCTAAAAATACAACGTTGATGAAAATGATAAGCCTAGTTGTGTGTCAATTGAAAAACTCACCTATAAGATTTGTATGTGTGCATAGCATCCTTAAGTATAAAGAAACTTCATAATTGCATATTCTGTGGGAAATACGAGATATTGGCATAGCTCTTATGACGGGTATTTCGACTATATCACTCATTTTCGTTTTAACTGTGAGCGTAACCAGTCTGCGACAGTGCAAATAAAGTGAACGCAGATAAGTGATTGGTATTGATTGAACATTGAGTAGTGATTGCTACTGAGTGAACATTGATGAATACCATAGAAAGCTTGATGATTATGATGATCCACATATTCCTCATCTCCTTAAGTAGAAAAGTCTTTA